>CM021107.1:101519447-101664360 GCA_007115665.2 Sequoiadendron giganteum | reverse complement strand
TACTTGGGATAGAGGGATTCGAGAGAGATGGAGGGGGTGGGGGGAGATACATGAGATAGAGGGAGAGAGAGAGACTAGGAGGGGGTGGGAGGGAGATATCTGAGTGAGAGAGAGGGAGAGAGATAAAGGGAGTGAGAGAGAGAGAGAGGATGTGGGAGAGAGATAGAGGGAGTGAGTGAGAGATACAAAGAGAGGCCTGAAAGAGGGAGAGGGGGTAGAAGGGAGAGACTTGAGAGACAAAGAGGGAGGGAGAGTGGGTGGGAGGGAGAGAATTGAGAGAGGAAGAGAGAGTAGGAGAGAGATAGAGGGCATGAGAGAGAGAGGGACTTGAGAGAGAGGGAGAGGTGGTGGGAGGGAGTGGAAGAGAGATAGAGCGAGTGACTATGAGAGGGAGAGGGGTTAGGAGGGGGAGACTTGAAAAAGAGAGAGGGAGAGGGGGTAGGACAGAGATACTTGAGAGAGAGAGGGAGAGGGGGTGGGAGGGAGAGACCTAAGAGAGAGATAGACAGATAGACAGAGTGGGAGAGAGTGAGAGAGAGGGAGTGGGAGAGAGAGAGGGGGATGGAGATACCCAAGAGAGAGTGAGAGAGAGAGGGAGAGAGATAGAGTGAGTGAGAGAGAGGGAATGGGAGAGAGATAGAGGGAGTGAGTGAGTGACATACCTAAGAGAGGGAGAGGGGGTAGGATGGAGAGAGTTGAGAGAGAGAGAAAAAGAGAGAAAGGTAACAACCTAAGAGAGGGAGATGGAGTGAGAGAGATAAAAAGACCAAAGAGGGAGAGAGAGAGGGAGAGTGAGAAAGGGGGTTGGAGTGAGATAGATTTATTTAGGTACCTATGTGGGAGGGAAAGAGACCTGACAAAGGGGATTGGATTGAGAGAGTAGTCTAGGTCATGTGGGAGGGAGTGAGACCTGAGAGATAGAGACTTCAGAGGGATAAAGAGTTATCCAGTTACGGTAACGAGTTAGAGAAGGTATGAAAGGTAAAACCTCAACTATCCATCTACGATCATAAATTGTGCACTCTGAGCATTATCAAAGTTGTTCACCAAAGAGGGGAAATTCTAGTTCTGTGCAAAGTAGGCCATTTGGCGCTCGCCAAATGGCCTGCTTTGGACGTGTTATTTAATAGGATTTACCAAATTTTCTCATATTTTCCTCCGTGCTCCCCATCTCATTTGCACGTCTTTCAATGTAGGTTTATATAAAAACTATGATAACATTAACCTCTCTCTTAGCTATCTAAATATATAATTCTTTTTTCATTTTGATTTAGTTAAGGTTTTGATCCATGGCTTCTACTGTAAATGCCTTCATTTTTGGTCAAAAACCAACATGTGTTAGGTTTAGGATAGATTTTTACATGTTCATCGGAACGTGAAACAAATTACATTTTTTGAAACTAGACTCCATTCTACACATGATGAAAAAAAAAATCAATTTTCGATTAGTTTGCAAAAAATTTGGGGGGGAGCACGCTCAAATTTTAATTTTTCAGGATGTGTCCACTTTGAAAATTCATAAAATATTATATATTCATTAAAAAAATTATCCAAAAGAAGGAGGATAAACTACATGGTGTTAGCTAATTTCTCACCATTGGGATTTTTGAAATTCTAAAAAAATGTTAATAAAAAAGGGGGCAGCCCTCAGACACTATGCTATTTTTTTTGATAAAAACAAGACCTGTTTTGCCCCCACCCCTCCCCCCCCCTCCTTTTTGAGACCCTTAATCTTCATTAATTTCAAAACAAAATAGTAGCTTAGAAACTAGACTCAGAGCACTTCAACTTTTGTTCTTTCCGCATCTTGAAATTTTGAGCGTAACTATCTTCATTTTCTTGTGCAAATCAGATTTTGCTGATTTCAGAAGAAAAAAAAAGTGGCATCTTAAGAGCCAAAATTGTGTCACAGATTGGTGCACTTACCCGTATTAAGTTAGCTTGTAATGGATTATAGGAAAGGGAAAGGAAATTTAAATTTAAATTTGAATATTTGAATTTGAAGTTTATTCTTGCACCTCTCAAAATTGAACCAGGACAATCTTAAGTGGTGCAAAAGTGAATATTAGGGTAAAAATACCAATTTTAAGGTATGGAATGAATATATAAACATGTGTGTAAATAAATATACAATAATGAGAGGCAAAACGAAAATATTAAAAAAAAAATGCAAGTCATAAGAAATAAGAATAAATAAATATAATCAAAATAGTTGTTCTCAAATAGCAACACCATAGGATTCTCAAGATGGATATCCAAGTTTGAATCCCTATAGTGACATCTAATAGTGGGATTCCAAGTAGTGATGCATGAAATTATATTGTGTCTTATATGTTTATTTAAGTTGAATGTCTTGAATAAATTAGTTATTGTGTTATAGGAGGAGGTGCCCCTTGTGGGGTAGGCTAAAACTACTACCTTAATAACTTCAAAATAAAAAGGATAAATAGAGATCATGAGTCAAAACTAACACAAAATATACCACCTAAGGTGTTCCAACCAAATGAAACATTTTTATATTAAACAAAACAAAAAAAGTACATAAAAATAGTCAATAGAAAATAAGACTTTATATTAGGTCATATCAACTAAAAATTTATGTAATTATATGTTGCTTTTCGAGTTCCATGAAAGTCATAAAAAAAATTAAAAATAACATGTAATTTTTTATTAACACGAGAGTAAAACTTTAGTGCACATATGTATAGTTATAACATTAATATCAAAATATTTATTTACTATTTATATTATAGATGTGACAAACCCACTTAGACCTTCCACAAAATGTGACATCACTCCAACCTACCATTATTTAGTGTCAACCTAGCACAAGGAAGAAGCCACTAAATCACATTATTAACCAACCCCTATAAATGTGTGGCCCTCACATACACTCCAAATGACCAACAAAGGTATATATGTAGAATTATTTGGCACTTTTAATCAAAGGTATACTAATAGTAAATCTAGTTTGTCTTAAATTTGAGCCACATCTATATGTTGAAAAAGTTGGAGTTATTGAATTGTTATTTTCAAGAATTTATGTCTTTAAAAGAGAGATTGCAATCTCCAATGTTGTAAGAATAAAATATGTACTCATCGTAATATTTGAAGTACAATTATTAGTACCTCCTCTATAAATAATAGTACTATATAAAAATCAATTTCATTATAAGACATTTAGTCCCTACAATTACAATTTGAACATTCAAATATTTAAATATTGTATAGTAGAAAATTAACTTAGTAGCCAGTTAATTTTAAATAGATGTGCTTTTTATATTTTTATAATTTAAATCAAAGAAGTTAAATTTTATCTTCTAATAAAATTGAAGTGTTCTAACCAAATGAAAAAATATTAAACAAAACACATTAAAAACAATCAATAGAAAACAAGACTTTATATTAAGACATATCAACTAAAAAATTATATAACTTTTTGAGTTGGAAGTCATAAAAATAATTAAAATAAACTATTATATTTTTATCAACATGAGAGTGAAACTTTATTGTACATATGTCTCGTTTTAACATCAATATCAAAATATTTATCTAATATTTGTATTATTGATGTGACAAACCCACCCAAATCTCCCTCAAAATGTGACATCACTCCAACCTACCATTATTTAGTGCCACCCCAACAAAAGGAAGAAGCCACTTAATCACATTATTAACTAGCCCCTATAAATGTGTAGCCCTCACATACACACCAAATGACAAAAATAAAGGGTACCTTTGTGGAATCATTTGGCACTTATTATTGAAGGAAGGAATACTAAAAATAAATCTAGATTGTCTTTTAAATTTGAACCATGTCTAAAATGTTAGTCAATGAATAGTTGTTTTCAAGAATTTATGTTTTTAAAAGAGTTCACGGATTCCTATGTTGTAATAAACATAATATGCAGTCTTATTAATAATTGAAATAAAATTAGAAGTACCTTCTTTATAAATAAGAGTAATAGATATAAAATCATTCCATTCTAAAGCATTTAATCTTTGCAATTATAATTTGAACAATGAAATATTTAAATATTTTGAAGTAGATAGTTTGATACTTTAAATAAAACTTATATATCATTTTAAATAGATTATTTTTCAACTATTATATCTTAAATTTAAAAAAACAACTTTTCTCCTCTAATACAATTAATGTGTTCCAAACAAATGAAAAAAGATATTAAATAAAATAGAAAAATAGATTAAAAATAGTCAAATATAAAACAAGACTTTATATTAAGCCACATCAACTAGAAATTTATATAATTATATAATTTTTTGAGTTAGAAGGCAAACAAATTTTAAAATAAACTATTATATTTTTATCAACACAAGAGTAAAAATTAATTTTACATATGTCTATTTATAACATTAATATCAAAATATTTATTTAATATTTGTATTATTGATGTGACGAACCCACCCAAATCACTCCAACCTACCATTGTTTATTGACACCACCACAAGGAAGAAACCACATAATCACATTATTAACCAACCCCTATAAATGGGTGGCCCTCACATACACACCAAATGAAAAAAAGAAAGGGTATATTTGTGGAATTATTTGGCACTTTTGATTGAAGGAAGGTATACTAAAAATAAATCTAGGTTGTCTTTAAATTTGAGCCACATCTATATGTTGAATATTTTAGAGTCAAGGAATAGTTGTTTTCAATAATTTATGTTTTTGAAAGAGATGTCACAAGTTTCAATGTTGTCAGAAACACAATATGTAGTCTTATTAATATTTGAAATAAAATTAGAAGTACTTCCTCTATAAATAAGAGTACTAGGTATAAAACCATTCTATTCTAAAAATATTTGATCCTTATAATTACAATTTGAACAATGAAATCTATAAATCTTTTGTAATTGATGGTTTGATACTTTAAAAAGAATTCATTTATCATTTTAAATAGATCTACCTTTTGATTATTATATTTTAAATTAAATAAATCAACTTTTCTCCTCTAATACAACTAAGGTGTTCCAATCAATTGGAAAAAGTATTAAACAAAACAAAAATAAATATGTTAAAAGCAATCAATAAAAAACAAGACTTTATATTAAGTCGTATCAATTAGAAATTTATATAATTATATACAAATTTTTGAGTTAGAAGTCATAAACAAAATTTAAAATAAATTATTATATTTTTATCAACACGAAAGTAAAACTTGATTGTACATATGTCTAGATATAACATCAATATCAAAAGATTTATTTAGTGTTTGTATTATTGATATGACAAACCACCCAAATCTCCTCCAAAATGTGGCATCACTCCAAACTACCATTATTTAATGCCACCCCACCATGAAGAAGAAGCTACTTAATCACATTATTAACCAACCCCTATAAATGTGTGGCCCTCACATACACCCCAAATGACAAAAGGAAAGGGTATACTTTTGGAATTATTCGACACTTTTGATTGAAAGAATGTATACTAAAAAATTCTAGATTGTCTTTAAATTTGAACCACATCTATACCTTGAAAATGTTGGAATTATGAATTGTTATTTTCAAAGAATTTGTGTTGTTAAAAGAGAGATCACACATTTTAATATTCTTTAATAATATTTGAAGTACCTCTTCTATAAATAAGAGTACTAGATAATTCCATATACTATAACCCACGTGTAAATCCACTCTAAAACATTTAATCTCGACAATTAAATCTTTTTAATCCCACATAAAGCAAACAATTAAACATAAGAAACAATAAACCTTAGATCAAGGTCTATCTCAGGGCTTAAGACGCTCTTAAAAATGTGATTAAAAATAATGACATTACGGCCTGATTTTTCCTTTTGTTTTTTGGTTCCAGGAAATGAAAGAAAAAGGTTTGTGGTGCAGGAGACAAGAGTATCTTGTTCATTCACATTTCAGGTCCATATAAATTCAATGATATTGTACGAAAAGACCTCCAAACCATGACGTCCATCTTTTCCTCAGTAAGAGAAATGTTAAGCTTTTCATTTGAATTGATCAGTGCAGATCTTCTGGTTTTATTTTTTTATTTTTTAGGGTTTTAAAGGTTCTCGCAGTCATGTTCAACTTGCACAATCAATAATCTGGTTTTCTTATTTATTATATATCTATTTTCAGAAATTTTTCTCAATATGTTGATATCATTTGTTATGTTACAGTTGTTTTAATTATTATAATATGGCCTCACCTTTTATTAAAGAATACATGATTATTCTTATTAATTATATTCAATCGATTGAACTGCAACTTTTTGATAAAATCATTTAAATTATTACTACCTAAATATAACCTTTTTTACATTTTTTTATGTTCATATTCATTTTGTTGTTACTTAATTTATTTTTTAATTAAATTTTGTACCATTTAATTTGTTAGTAATTATTATATATTTAGTTAAAGAGATGGAATAATGTAAGGATAAAATTTAATTGTATAAAGTAAATAAAAATTATTTTACAATCAAACAAAATTTATGTTAAAAATATACTTTTGATTAAATTGACTTAAATAATAATTTTAATGAATTACAGTTGTAAGCATCATTAATTTATTTTGAAATTTTAACAGCATTTTATACCAACTTTACAACTAATGAATGATTAAAATGACTTTAATTTTACTTTGTAGAAGAGTGAAATTATTTTTTAAAATTTAATTCTTTTATATGAAGTTTATAGTTAATAATTAATTATAATATAATAAAATTAATGCAACCTTGATTACAAAAATTAAAAATTAAAAATGTTAAAAAAGTTTATATATATGATTTATACAAACAATTAATTAAAAATTAATTATTTTTAAATATTAATTTGAGATTAATTTATTCAAGTTACACTACAATTCAATTAAGAAGTGATATAAATATCATTTCTTAATAAATTAAAACTGTTAATATTCTGACTAATATTCAAAATATAATTTAAATATTATATTTTAATAAATAATATTTTTAATTCACATTTACTATTCATTAAACTATAATTCCATTAAAATAATAAAAATATTCTTTTATATAATTAAAATTATAAAAATATCATTTCACTATGTAAACTTTACAACTAATAATTGATTACAATCTATTACAAATCAAAGTTATGATTATTTAAAATATTTTCCAAAACAACTCTGATTTCACTTCACGTATAAGATCTAATTCTAAATTGTGTTTTATTCTAAAAATAATAATATTTCAAACCCATCATAATTATTTTAAGATTTAAGTAACAATAGGAGACATTATGTTAAGATTTAAGAAACAATACATGACATATAATGAAATGAATATAATAATATATTTAAAGTCTTTATGTAACTTCAAGATCTACATAAATAATCATTTTAAAATTAATATTTTATTTACTTTAAATATTAAATAAACAAATCTGAACAATTTTTTTAATTTTTATTTTTAGATGTAAATAATTTAATTATATAGATATAGACAATTTTATTATTTTAAACATATGACGAATAAATTTTCAATTTTTTAAAACTATACAATCATATTGTGAATAAATTTCATAATCAAATCATGTTCAAATAATTAAAATATACAATCATATTGTGAATAAATTTCATAATCAAATCATGTTCAACCAGTTATAATCTGTAATTAATTATACTCCAATTAATGATATAACACCTTATATTTAACTGTTTCCAGCATAAAACAATTTAAAATCAAAAAAAAATTTTGAAGAATAAAAATAAAATAAATATCTACTTTTCTTGTATAAATGAAGGAAAATTTAACAACTTGAATAATATTTTACATTTTTAATATAAAAGGAATGTAATTTGACCATTTAAATTTTTAATATTTAAATAAAAAGCATTTGATGTTGTCAATATTTATAACGAAATGAATCGGTGGAAGTGGCACTTAAATATTTTTAGCTTTTCAACAAATTAATGCTAGAAAGAGTCCAAATTAGATCCGAAATGGCAGAACCATCTTAATTATAATCGTTTACCATATGTACACCAATAATTGATAGGGTTCCTTCCTTTCTGAATGCTAGCACGTGAAAGGAACTATATCTTCTGCAAAAACATATGAGATTCTGTCTACAACCCATGACGGAGATTCATGGCGATTCTCTTCTGAATCATCAAATTCAGGCATGAGGGAAGATCTGCAAAGAGGGCACGAATTCTGATCATGATCAAGCCATTTATCCAAACAGTCCCTGTGAAAAATATGACGGCAATTACAGAGCTCCCTGATCTCATCTTCTCCCTCAAATGCGCACAAACACACAGCGCACACAAAATCCTCCTCAACTGCACAAAACCTCTGCGAGACCTCCCCGAACATGGCAACAGGCAAGTGCTCTCTGATGACATCTGCAGAAAAAGGAGAGCCGGAGGCAGTTTCAGTGTGCTCAGAGCTCTCAGGTTCGAAGATCTCCGCCAGCCCTACGCACCGAAGGGCCCAAAAAAACAAATTTTTCAAAAATTCCAGCAGAAATGCTGCTAATCTGGGGATCACGACAATATACTGTCCTGCGAGGAATCCCATGGTCAGAGAGCCTCGCAGAAAACAAAGAACTCCCTGAGAATCGAGCCCTCAACCTGGGCCAACAGAAACCCTAAAAAAACCAGGACGGATCCAGTCAAAAATTTGGTAGAGTATACTCGAGCAAAGCTCAGCAGCATAAAGACTAACGGAATCAAAAACGGCACAGACAAGATCCACGCTCACTGTATTTTACAAAACCCTAACCCTGCAACAACTGTTGTACAGAATCCCTAAAACACTCCAAAGCTTACTAAAGCTATGCAGAACATTCTAAATCTAAGCTGACCAGAATATCTTCTTCTCTAGAGAGAACAAATGAATGAAGCGGGGGGAAGGTTTATGAGAAATTCTCCGCAATTTAAAGCCGCTCAGGTCTGCCATGCCAGCTAAGAGTTCTTGTATAATCTCCACCAAACATATTTTTTTACCCTAACAGCTGTTTTACATGTGAAGCTTGGTCACCATCGCAACTAAAATAGTTAACTCCACTCACGGATTTTAAAAACCATTCTTTGTCAGTTTATATTTTGTAATGCCAGGTCAGAGCAATACGCGTTTGACGCGTATGCACCGTCCTTGCTGGCTGGCACCACTAGGCCGGGCCCACCTTCAGGAAAGTTGGAATGGCGACTTTATTTAGGAAAAAATATTTACGAGTTGTCAGATTTGAAGAGAAAAGAAGGGGGTCCTTTCCTTAGTGCTTCTTTTTTCCCTTGTCCTAAAGTATATTCTTTGTGCCCTTTGGATTCTCGTAAGTCCCCTTCTTTCTCTAGTCGCCAGCCAAAGGATTTTCATGGCAAAAGCAAAAGGAAGCTCCTTGGAGGTTCACCATTACCCCACATCATTTTCAACTTCATAAAGAACGGTAGAGAATTGCATTGTTTATGGAAAGTTTTCCAATAATGTGGAAGCAAGCAAAACCTTTTGAATCAAGTAACATAGCTTAACACAAGCTTTTTCTTGACTATACCATGGTTCCATGGTGGATATCTAGGGTTTTACCATCCTCAATCCAATCATTATGAGTAAAAGGACAACATTTATGTCTTTTTAAGTAGTGGTAATTGGGTTTGTTAAAAGTTATGGTTTGTATTATGTTATAGTATTGTAATTTGTTATTTTAAAGTGTTTGAAGTAATAGTATCAATCATGAATTCTTGTTGTATGTATCAAAAAATCACAAAAACACAATCAAATTCAGAAAATTTACTATAACAACAAGATGGATTGTGGAAACTTGATATCTTTAAGTAATAGTATCAGTCATGAATTCTTGTTGTATGCACCAAAAAATGTCAAGATGAAATCTTCCACTTATTGACAATGTTAATTGTAGAACAACATTAGAATTTGATTTCCAAAGTAATGTTAATGCTAGAACATGTTAAAATTTTGATTTCTTTTCAATAAAATGGTGCTATATAAAAATTATATGTATTCCTTAAATAAAAATGTTATATTTGACTGTTAACAAAATTAACTTAAATTTACTCTTTTATGATATTTATCATTCAAAGTTGTTTTAGGGCTCTCAAATATACTATGAATTGGAATGCCCATTACAAACAATATTGTATGAGCTAACCATTGTACATGGAATGAATATTGTGTTTGGAAAACCATAATTATAGTTTGAAACTAAGTTTCTTTCATTTTCCTTCCTATACATAAACTTTAGAATGTATTGTTGATTAAAGTATTATCTAATGGTAAAAAATAGAAATAGAGACTTGAAAATTGCATTTGATATTTTGGAAAGGCTTACAACAACATATATTTGTGTTATTCTTGCCACTTAATACACTCAATGTTTCATATTTGATTCAACTTTGATATACAAGTCAGGTAGAACAAATATGTTAGATCTAACATCAGTATGTAAAGTTTTGATCTCATCTATATTAGAGAGATTTTGTGAAGGAGATAATGAAATATAGAGGTCATTAAACTATCTTGTTTACCTCTTAAGTTAATTTATTTTAAATTAATTAAGAAAACAACATATAATTCACCAAATTGTAGCATCGTAAATTGTCACCCTTGACGATTTCACACTAGGTTTAACTCCAACTATGTGCCTAGACGTAATTATGTTCTCAAATTACCTTTTTTTATGGTCATTTTCAAGAAATTAGAATAAAATTGGGAATTAATATTTAATGTCCATCAAACGGTAACAAAAGCACCAAAATTGGTCTAAACAACGTGGGTACCGCCATCATTAGACCTATTTTGGCTCAATTTTGAATATATTATTAAATTTGTATTTTAACATTTACAAATCCAATTTCATTTGTCAGCTTTTGATAATTAATTTTGTGAAAATCAAGAAATGCATATAAATACAAGTCTTTTTCACCATGTCTAAAATCCTAAGGAAATGATTGAGTGAATTGAGCATCCTAAAAAAGAAGTCAAGAGTATAATAAGTAGAGTTTACAACATTTATTATCAATCAAGATTCATGTTTGCAATGCATCAAGTTTATATGCGAGTTCATTCATGAACATGTTCATTTATTTTGTGAGTACTAACACTTGTAGAAATTCCAATCAAGTAGCCAATTCTCCTTGGATGAGATGAGTACAATGACTTTAGTCCATCAAGGAAAGCAAAGATGAGTGGTAAAGTTGCAACACTTGTCAATTTTTATCACTTCTTTTTATCCATTTTGCCTCTAGCCAATCAAGGGTAAGCACTGGATAAAAGTACAAACTTATGTCACATTTTTTTCCAACTAAATACTTTATATCAAATGGTTTTTGGTCAGAAACTGCTTGACCGAACATGTTTCGGTGAAAACCAAGTGGCAACCAACACGGCGTACAAGAATTAGTTGAAAATGTTCTTGTTGAAAGTCTTACACCCAAATATATTTTGATCAAAACTTGTAAATATAAAATAAAATTAAAAATACTAGGGTTGGTCTATTTCGCTCAAAACCCGCTCATACTCAAGGAATTCACCCAAACTCTAGAACAACTATGCAATTGTTCAAGCTACCCAACACTCCAAGTATGTTTGAAGTTAGAATTTATAATTAGCTTCTTGGAGGAAAAAATACATCCAAATGGTTTACTATTTTTAGTTTCCTTTATTGCTTTCTTTTTAATATTCAACTCCTCATATTTGAACCATCTTTTATTGAAAATCTTAGATCATAAATTTTGGGATTATGATAAAAAAATTAACTAATCTAATGTAAGATACATGTCCAAAATATTGACCTATCTTAGGGTTTCTTCCCTTCACATCTTATATTATGATCCATCCATACATTCATAATCCAACACCCTACCATCTTCAAAAGAAATACTTGGGAAATTTAAAATACACCTTTGGATCCCCCTTCTAATAAAAAATCATCCCAATCCATCATCTAGAATCCTTAACTATTGTAAGGCCTATCCACCAATCTTTGGGACCCTTAATTATATTAGGGCCCATAGTCCATCCTTTGGGGTCCTCTATAACCATATGTAGGTTGAAAAATATTGATCAATTGTAAGCATATCTAGGTCCAAAAGTGTGTCATATTCATAGTCCAAAATTAGAAAATTAATCCTTTCATCCACATAGTTTATCCAACCATGTATTTCTACCTTTGGGATTCGTCCTATCCATCCAAGTAATATAATTCATTTCAAGATCATCCACAATATCACCTAAAGCTATCATCCATTTGAGATCTAATATCCCTTTCCAAAATAACCACCCAATCCAACCATCACTTTAGATCTTTGAGTCTAAAATGATTCCCTCTTTTCCACTCACTTAATCTAAATCCAACTCATCATACATCAATGCCCATCCTTTTCCATAAAATTTTACACCCCAATTGTGTAATTACTATTTACTATTAATACATAGGGTAAATATGAATGTAATGTGAATTCTAGAGATGAATAAATTGTGCTTGTACTTTGTTATCAATGTGTTATATGTGAATGCTATCTCACTTGATGATATCTTATGGAAAAGTATGACATATATGTGAATGGATGGTTATTGAATTGTTATTCTGTAAGAGAGGGGGACCAACCACTACAAGACCCCAGGTCATGAAAGGCCAAGAGTAGTATGGCTGCCCTAACTTACCGCAGTTTTTAAAAGTGTTAGGATAGATGGGATGAGAATGATGAGGACTATAAGGTCCTTCGATCACTCTGCAAACCCAAGAGTTAAGAGAGTACAAGGTGAGTCGGTCTTTAGATTCGATTTTGCATCTCAAGTAGCTCTCTGTCAGGGGACAAAAGTGTGGTTCTGGGACGACAGCGTGGCATGTTGGCGTATTCTAGGTGTGTTGGAGTCCGTATGGCCAGAAAACCAGAGAGACAAGATTTAAGCTCTAAAATAAGGACTAACAACCTAGTTCAAAATTTTCTAGACTGACAAAATAAGAATAAGAAGAATGAAATGTATAAACGAACTTGATAAAGGAAATAGATTACTGCAAGGGTGATGAAGATGATCTCACACAACAGTCTTCTTTCCAACTTGCTCCAAGATCTCTCTGCCTGCACACAAGAAAGTGGGAAAATGTTGGGGGGTTGTATAGGGGTTTGTCTTAGTCAGACCCCATTTTGGTGTTTCCATGTCTACAGACAGCCAAGTTTGCAAAAATAGGGCTAATATGATAAAGAAAAGAATACAAGCTACGTAAAAAAAAGACACTACAAAATAGTGTGTGCTTACTCAATTTAAATGATAGAGAAGATAAGAGGAGCTTACCACCTCCATCCAAAGCGCTCAAGGCTATTGGAGGAGAAGATGAGAGGAACTCAAGCCTCTGTTGCAATGATGTTTATCCTATAGTCCCATTATCAGAGTGATGGAGTGATAGATTGTTGTTATGAAGTGTGAAGTGTTGCTACAAAGCTTGTGGATGAGTGAATGGAATGGGGAGAATGCTCAAATCGATCTTTCCAAACTTGTGTAGAATATCTCCAGAGCTCTAAGTAGGTGAATGAATGAAGAATATGAAGGAGGTCAAGAAAAGGCCATATTCGGGTCGGCCAACTGAAGAAAGGTGTTACACTTCAACTCCCAATAGGAAGTGTAAAGTTTCTATAGTCTCTAGCCACATAAATCTGCTAAGGACCTAAGCGCACCGCACGGACGTCTGTGCGTTGCGTGAGCATCTTTGATAGAAACACCTCCATCGACACACAAATAGGGCACCAAGTGTGATGTGAGTAGCAGGCTTAAGTGGAATTAAGCCTTTGAGTTTGATTTTCTAAAGTGTAAGGGGGTAAAGGAGAATTTGCATTAGGGGTGCAAATTCACGCCTATACATTTTACCCCCACTTTAGCGAGCATGAGTACTGATGAGTACTTTGGTAAAGTAGAGTAGTAAGGAAGTAACAAAGTAAGAGATGTATACCTGAACTGACGAGGAAGCAGAGCACGATCTAGCGATCTCAGAAGTACATGAGAAGACTCCATAGTTTCACGAAACTATAAAGCTGGAGTACGAAAGCGCCTCGTAGGCTCACGGTCTTACAAGGGAGGTATCCTTCAAGAACTCTCACATGAAGGAAACCAGAAAGAGAACCTTATAGGCCTACAGACCTACAAGGGAGGTATCCCTTAAGAACTCTCACATGAGGGAGACCAAGCAAAGGGGACTCCGCAGAGTCAGAGATGGCAACACATTTATCCGCAGATAGAACATGTCGAGAAGCGGTCGTGCAGGCTACTGAATGGACAGTCACGTAGACCATCAATAAGTTGCAAGACTTTCAAAGGGGTCCCTTGGGAACCCTTCAAAAGGAAGGAGGGTCCACTTAAAGGATGCACTGTTTGAAAAGTAAGGTCTAGTTAGGCTGCCCCCAAGCTAGACACAAGAATACAAAGTAGTTCTAGTCAAGCTGCCCCCAAGCTAGACGCGAAGATGTGAAACCAGTCTAGTCGGGCTTCTACTAGGCTAAACACCATAGAACTCATTGAAGGCTTTCAAAGGGGTCTCTTGGGAACCCAACGTGGAAAGGAGGGGTCCACTCAAGGGACACACTATTCAAAAGCTAATGTCTTCCCTCTCGATTCGATTTGTTATCAAGGAATCCTTTTGAAATATTTTCACTTCATCAAGGATTTCAAACAGGAAGGACATGCCCCCATATGAGGGGAAGATTAATACTGTTATTGCTTCGGAGGAAGGTGCCCAAGTCCTTTCTTTATGAACCCGTGATGAAGGAAACATGTTCCATTAGGGTTTCAAGTTGAGAACACGACTCTAAAGAAAAACGTGTGAAGGGTCTTGAGAAAGGATTTATTTTGCAATGAATGCACTTTCTAAAGACCAAGTAGTGTAGAAGTGGCCCATTGTCATGCATGAAAGGGACAACTCAAGCAAAGAAGAGAGAAAGATTAAGAGCAAGAAAACAAAAAGAGAACACACACAAAGGGCACAAGCGGATTTGGTTTAGTGGGGTTGGATCTACCTTTATTAATGGATAGTAGGTAACTGTGGTAAGAGGTGAAAGATCATCAATCCCCAACCAGATCTAGAAGAATGCACGGAAGAAAAAGTAAAAATAAAAAATTGGATCAACATGGAAGGAAGCCTAAATGCTCCCGACACTTTGCATCATCCCCAATTTATCGAGAGTCAATCACAAACATGGAAGAATGATGATGAAAATAGTAGAAGGTTTATAATGCAAATGCAATGCCTATATCCAAGCACCAACAAGGGTGACAAGGGTCATCCAGGCACACATAGCATGATCATGGGGGAAGCACATCACAACACACACAAATGTCTAATCTAAAGATTAAGAACAGGGTCTCCCCCTAACACTTGTCAACCAGGAGGTCATCAGCTTCCCACTCTATATCATCATAGGGGGAAGGATGATGAACCTACAATCATGTAATGTTAAGGGGAGGAGCTTTCGATCCTCTCGCAACAAGGGCCAAGGAAGAGGGATCTGTGAGGTCTCTATCTCTCAACTCTTGTGGGTCTAAGGTCAACGACTTTGTGAAGATCACTGATAAGGTCAAAATTTCATCCACCAAGTTAAACATACACTTGACGAGAGTGCCATGTTTCACCTCGATAGATGGAGGAGTTTGCACTCGAGGTTCACCGCTGGGCTCACCGAAAGACTCAAGAGTGGTGACAAACTCAAGGGAGGCTGGAATGGGTTTTGTCACTAGGATAGAACAAGTCAACACGAGGCCACCTTTCAGAGAAGGTGGACTCCTCTTATGTCCTCCATTGTTGGAAGGACCACGCTCTACCTTCTTCTTCGTCAGGGGAGGCGAGCTTCCCACAAACGAAGCGAGGAGGGTCGAGGGATAGGAAGACAGAACCACAATGGATACAACCGAAGTATTAACAATATCCATGAGCTTCAAGAAGGGCGAGACATTTAGGATGGAATTCAATAGGGGTGGCTCCATAGAAGGGGCGATAAATGCCTACACCTTTCCAGGTGCATGTATGCTTGCAACAAAAGCAAGAAGAGATTTAGAGCTAGTTTGGACAGGGGTAGAAGGAGGGAGAGAGGAGGACACAGCAAGGGGTGTGGTCGTCTCCTCCTCCTTCTATAAGGAGGCTTGCTCAGCTAGGAGAGCCTTTTGTTGGTGCTTACACTCACATGCAAGGTGGTTTCTACGACTCTTCGAACTAGAAGTCAGAGCTTGCGAAGAGACAAGAGGATCCTTCTCAGCCATGGGAGTGTCCTCCATGGCTATTCCTAGTGGAAGGACAGACTCCTGAATGGGAGCAGCCTCGAAAGTAGCAGGAGGAATTGACTAGTGCTTCGGTAGTGGGCCTCTTTCCATTCACTATCTTAGGAATAGGAATAGTAGGAGTTCATGGAGGCCAAGATAGAGAAGACTCACTATAGGGGGCTTTTTGTCTCCCATACCGAGTGGGCCTAGGCTCCGTGGATAAGAAATGAAACTCAAACGCGAGACGCTTAGCCTTTCACCAATAGGGAACCATGGGATTCTCTTGCAAATGTGAGACAAAATCATATGGCACCACAACAAGGTGAGAGGAAGCATCAGGCTGAACAATAGAAGATGAAGAAGGAGACTCTCAGGACCACTTCTCTTCTTCTCTTCTATGTGCCTTAGCGACATCATTGTCAGCCTTCAAGCAAGCTCTATGCAAAACAACATAAGGCAAAGGAGGATATCTTACTTTCGTCCTAGGGTGCCCTTTCTTATAGTTTTGATATGAGTGATATAGGAGGTATTTCCTAGGTGGGAGAGGACCAAGGGATGCGAGCCAAAAGTAATCCAAGATATAGCTGCCATGCACAACCGGTGGTATATAACTGGTGTCATTGAAAATGTTTACCGAACCTCCATGAATAAACTTCAGACACGTGTGCACAACTGAGGGTACTACATTCATAGCTACCAGCCAAGGGATACCTAGCTTCACTCTGAAGAGTTTGGACCTAGGGATGATGTAAAACTTAAGGCTCATAGATTTTGGTCCTATGAGGGCCGATAAGACAATACTCCCTATAGGAGGTACGAAAAGTATGTCATGTGTGCAGATGGTACTTTCAGGTGCATCATACCCATCCTTATACAAGAATTTAATCAACATGATCTCCTCAGTTGTGATATTCACTTGAGATGTTGGATCAATGAGAACACCTGCTACAGTATTCCCATTTATCCTCGCTGGAATGTAAAGAGGAGATGGTTCCCTATTAAATCCCATTGGCAAGTCCTATGAGGTGAAGGTTATGCTAGTACCACTACTCACAGTCTGCATAGAGGGAATAGGCTAACTTAAGAAAGAGGCCATCATGCACACCAAATAGTACTTCTACAGAGCCTCCTAAGGTTTATAAGATTAGGTAGTGACCCAATTAAGGTTTCATTGTACAACACTATTGAAACCTTCCAACTATGCCTACTAGGGGTCGCAGGTTGGGTTGCAAGGTGAAAGCCTCACAACACTCACACCTACAACACTCCTAAAACATGAGGAAAGGGACTTTTAGTATCGCAAAATGAAACCAAAAAGGTTCACGTCGGTTTCACCAAAATGTAAGAGAGGGGGACAACCACTGCAAGACCCCAGGTCACGAAAGGCCAAGAGTAGTATGGCTGCCCTAACTTACCTTAGTTTGTAAAAGTGTTAGGATAGATGAGATGAGAATGATGAGGACTATAAGGTCCTTCGATCACTCTACAAACCCGAGAGTTGATAGAGTACTAGGTGACTTGGTCTTTAGAGTCAACTCTGTGTTTCAAGTAGCTCTCTGTCAGGGGACAAAAGCACGGTTCTGGGATGACAACACGGTGCGCTAGTGTCCCTATGGCCAAAAACCCAGAAAGGTAAAATTTAAGCTCTAAAATAAGGACTAACAACCTAGTTCAAAATTTTCTAGAATGACATAATAAGACTAAGAAGAATGAAATGTATAGACAAATGTGATAAAGGAAATAGATTACCGCAAGGGTGACGAAGATGATCTCACACAACAATATTCTCACTAGCTTGCTCCAAGATCTCTCCACCTACACACAATAAAGTGAGAAAATGTTGGGGGGTTGTATAGGGGTCTGCCTCAATCAAACCCCCGTTTTGGTGTTTCCATCTCTACAGAAAACCAAGTTTGCAATGATAGGGATAATATGATAAAGAAAAGAATACAAGCTATGTAAACAAAAGACACTACAAAATAGTACGTGCTTACTCAACCAAAATGATAGAGAAGATAAGAGGAGCTTACCACCTTCGTCCAAAGTGCTCAAGGCTAGTGGAGGAGAAGATGAGAGGAACTCAAGCCTCTGTTGTAATGGTGTTTGTTCTGCGCTTGCACTTTTAGAGTGATGGAGTGATATATTGTTGCTATGAAGTGTGAAGTACTGCTACAAAGCTTGTGGATGAGTGAATGGAATGGAGAGAATGCTCAAATCGATCTTGCCAAACTTGTGTAGAAGATCTCGAGAGCTCTAAGTAGATGAATGAATGAAGAATATGAAGAAGGAGGTCAATAAATGGCCATATTCGGGTCGGCTAGCTAAATAAAGGTGTTACACTTTGACTCCCGATAGGAAGTGTAATATTTCTATAGTCTCCAACCGCAATAATCTGCTAGGGACATAAGCGTGCCACACAGGTGTCTACACATCGTGTGGATATTCCTTGACAAAAACTCCTCCATTGACACACAAACAAGGTGCCAAGTGTGATGTGAGTAGCGGGCTTAAGTGGAATTAAGCCTCTGAGTTTTATTTTCTAAAGTGTAAGGGGGTAAAGGGGAATTTGTGTTAGGGGTGCAAATTCATGCCTATAAATATTCTAACTTTGGAGATGTTTTACGGATACTGCATATGTTGTGAATAATTGACTGTCATGCACATGTATTAGTGGATACAAGTATATGTTCCATTCCTCCAGGAAAAGGGGAAGTATCACTCAAGAGAAGATCTTGGTCAGGTAACTAATAAAAGTAAACTATCTAAGCATAGACACACCACAGTAGAATATTTGAGTTGAGTTGGTGTTTGGGAAGAGGTAGGACATCCTTAGTTGGTGTGTTTACATTGGTAGAGTCTCATTTACTACAACATGCATTATTGGGTGATGTTTATCTATTTGAGATTTTGAGATCTTTCTTCTCCTATTACGATTATATTGATAAGAGGGACATATATGGAGTATGTGTATATATATGCACATACATGTCAATGGGATCTAATGACATGTATATGCACATGTATAGATGTACCACATGTAAATACTTATCAATATGATGGTAATTGGGAATGGCTATATGTGAATCGAATGTGAACACATATATATGTATATTATATACACATATCCATATGTATATATATATACATGCATATGTTGGTGAATGGACATGCCCATACAAATGTATCAATATAGATATACATACATATACGTGCACATAAAGGCATATACTTATACACACACACACACACACACACACACACACACACATATATATGCATACATTCGATATATTGTGTTTATTATGTGTAAATACAATCTTGTATGTACTTATGTATATATATTGAATGTATACTTATGTTCATGGCTTATGATATATATATGTAAATATATATTAACATATATATAAATATAAACATATACATATATATATATATATGTGATGATATTTAAATATATATATATATATATGTATGTATATATATGTTATATTATATATATATTATTAATATACATTTAACATATTTGATATTGCTCGAGATCGACTATCATTTATCATGATAGAGGCCAATTATTAGAGGTCGATTTTAAGTTGCTATGACCGTGTTTAGAGAAGCCAAGTTTTACTCTTACTGTCACTCTTTATGGAACACATATATTCAATTTAAAGTTCGATGCCTTATATCAATGCATGGACTTAGTTGACACATATGGTCAAGATTATCTTTGACTTGGTAAACTTAAACTGCCATATTTTCATATTTGAGCTGACATTTGTTGAAACATGAGAAATAGTCGACGACTTTTTCAAAGAGTAAATATCCAAATCGACTCATCCCTAGATTAAGTCGATGAATGCATGGTGTTACAAATTGGTAATTGACTTTTTTTAATTGCATTGAAACTGTGCTAACATTGAGAGGAGTGTGGAAGATTTGGCGCCACCTCTAGAAACCCATTTGTTGTAGATATCTATTGTTGGAGATAATTTGAAATGTCCATGTGCAGATTTGAATAAGTCTCTACTTGTTGTTGATCTAGCAAGGTCGATCTGTTGATATTTTGTTGATTATGAGCTCACATAGTCACAACCTTTTTGCTATGATATATGTGTAGTTGTGCATGGTGTTTTCTGTCCATATCCATAGCTAAATTGTAGGATGTGTAGCCCCATGCTGCTATATAAATAGAAGATCCATTTCATTTGAGAGGATGCATTATTATTCCTGCTAGTATTTTTACTCTACATTCTTCTTGCAAGCCTTTATGTTGCATTATTATCAGTTTATTTCCATTTTTACTTGTGAGAGAGAGAGAGAGAGAGAGAGAGAGAGATAATTCTACCATATTGAGAGAAAGATTTGTTGTTTGAGTGAAGTAATCTATCAACTTGATAGTATAAGTTCATTGTGAAATTCTTGAGAAACTATTATCAAGCTTGTTGTTGTTTGTGAGAGGCTACATTCCTGCCAATTGATTGGACAAGTGATAACAAACATGAGGATATTCTTCTTGTTATTTTAAATTATGATTGAATTGTTCTCCATGTATGCTAGAATTTTATTTTCCAAGTACTTGCATTTAGAGAATTTAGAATGTCATTAAAGAGGGAATAGAAGCTTTTATGTTGTTTTTATGATGTTCTTGTAAGTACTCCAAAATAGGAGATTGGTGTTTATCATAGGTATTATATACTAGATATGATTGAACATGAGTGGCATATGTGATACACTTAGCTAAGTTATTGTTTTAACTATAATAGCTTGGGTTTACTCTTAGGATTGTTTATCCAATATGGGAGGGAGCTTGTGTACTTACTTATTAAGTAGGTTTATTCCAAGTAGGTTAAAATGGTGATAGGTTATCTCTGGGATGATAGATTATCTATTGAATGAAATGCCTATGCATAGTTTAAGATGGCCTTAATTCAAATCAGCCCTGAGTAGTGTATGTGATAGATGACCTTTCTCCAGATTAATATTGATATCACTTTCACTAAAGTAGTGTGACGATATTTGGCTCCACTTTCAGTTCACCATGATCCAGTATTACATGCTAGTTCCAGATTGTGGGATACAAGTTCTAGTTATGTAGGACACAACACTATGCTCAATTGGTTTTTGTTATCGGTTACTCTACCAATCTCTTCATTGAAGGAAATGGCCATCTATCGGATGATAGATGTGCGAGGGACTGCATTAAGAGTCTAAGGTTGGAAAAACAATGCTTGACTGATGCTTCTCCTGCATAGTAGACAACGAAAGAACCAAGATTTGAAAGGAAGGATCATGGACCGTCTTACAGATATTTGTTCCAAAGCTCATTGAGTTGTGTATGTATTGTCGGGGATAAGGATTCGGTCTGTCATCAAGATAGGCATCTAAGACAGTAGTGCCTTAGTGATTTCAATTCAAAATCACAACAAAGACACAACCAACTATGCTATAAAGCGGAAACAAGCACAGTTGATCCCCCATTGATCTTCTGAGAGAAGTGAATGCAACAAGAAATAGATTCAACATAAATAGATACCATGAAAGACATAAAGAATACACAAAGATATACGTGGGGAAAACCCTTTCAGGTAAAAACCCCACACTCCAAAATTTTGAGCCATTGTATTATTCAGCAACACAAAACTAGTTACAATACAATATCAGGCTCAAAGCAATATAGGAGTTACATCTTGTTCTACTGGAGAAGTAACAGGTACCTGCAAGATTCCTTTCAGCTCCTCAGATGACTGTCACAGCCAGCCTCATGGCCAGCCTAGTCATTTGGCCTCCAATGATTCCCATGCCTAGATCCGAGAGATAGAGTGTTCACAGTTACATTGCCTAAGAAAACTACTCGAACACCCTCTTCATCTCTCTACAAATATCTTCACACCTTCGGCTCTCCAACCTGCAAGTCCAACTGCTACAATCTCGCATCATGCATCATGAATTATGCTTGCAGCCCCATGCTCACGCATTCACATGCCCGTGCATCCTGCTCGCAGTCTCATGGTCGCGCATTCAGCTCGCACATCTCGCACTTGCTTTGCAACCCACGACTCTTGCAGACTCGTCAAACTTCCTTTTGAAATAATAAATCTCTCATCCATTATGTAACCAACATAACAAGAGCAAAGAAGACCATCCACAAATCTCGCATATGGTTGGATCTGACAGATCTCCCTGCAACGATCCATCCAGGCATTCAATGCCATTGCAAAAACAAGTTCAGCTCCACCAACCTTCGTTGACTAAACATGCAACACAACAAGTTAGGTAACCATCCAATCACTATTCAACCAGGTGCCACGTGTCCAAGACCCATCAGCAATCACAGCTGACAGAGCAACCAAAACGGTCAAACAGGCATCGGGTGCGTCCAAGACTTCAAGCCAAACCTAACACTACCAAAGCCGGAGTCGGAACAGGAGTCGAAACAGGACTCCACCGAAAAAGCACACTGTTGGAGTCAGAGTCGAAGACGGAGATGGAACTAGAGTCGAAACATGACTCCACCAAAATTACAGGTTCAGGAACCAATTCAGTTTCGCGTCTGCCCACAGCAAAGAGGAACACATCGGAAATAGAATTGACCGGGTAAAGTCAACCTGGGGTCAAACCAAGACGGGAACAAAAAAGACCAGAGTCAGAGTCGAGGACAGAACAGGAATAGAAACAAGCTTTACCAAAAGTCCAAGATTAGGAACCAAACCAGTTCCGGTTCCGCCACTGCCAACTGCAAGAAACAACAATCCAGAACTAGGACAAGGCAGAGGAAAACTCCCTGAGGAGAATCCAAACATCCAGAGGAACTAGATCACAAAATCAGGAGTCAGACCCGGAGTTGGAACAAGAACAGAAACAGGAACATGGCAAACAGACATTGCCAACTTCCAAAACTGGTTCTGCCTCCGCCAGAACCAAGCAGAGAGCAACAGACTGCCAGAGCCAGAGCAGGAGCCAAACCCGGAACATGACAAAAGGAACAATGCCAGGTTCCAATCCGGTTCTGCCTCCGCCAGAACAAAACTCGAAGAACCAAGAAAGCGGGGAGCAGAGCTGGAGATGGAACGGGAACAAGACCCAGAACAAGGCAAACGGAACAATGCCAAGTTCCATCCCAGTTCCGCCTCCACTAGAACAAAAGACTTTGCCAAGGAAACAAGAGAATTTGCCCAAGTCTTCAAAGGGGGTCACTAGAAAGTTGAGGCATAAATCCCAACATGTATATGCTTGCATTCTTGTATTATTGTAACTTATGAAATTATTGAAATGAAATGGAATCCTTTTTGTATTATGTAATGCATCTTGTTTGTAAATTCTCAATATAAAGAAAATATTTTTTTATTGCAATGGCTTGTTACTTAGTTTATTTACTCGAAAGGTGAAAACCTAGAAACTTTTACTTCATTGAAGGGTTAGTATGTTACATGTGGTATTAGAGCTACTAGTTTTAGCTTCAGAACTTATGAGCTCATCACTCTTTCCATCCAATGCTATCTAATGTTTTGAATTCTTGTGCTAGGATGGTGTGTCTTAGATTAAAGACTTGAAAGTCAGTAATAAAAAATGAGCACTACCTCAAGGCCAAGAAGGAAAGAGAATCCACGCTATAACAATTGAGAGTACCAACTACAAAAATTTCATTTGGCTGAGTGACACTGAAACCTTTAGTCACGCTCTCTCTTAAATCAGTGATGTGAAGAGAAAGATGAAGATGGAGGCTATGAACAACTACCTACTTGCCATCTCACCAAAAGATTATGAGTCATTACCACTTTCCAGGGATATGCCCTCGGAAGGAAGTGTTACTCTAGCATTCATCTTTAGGGACCCTATAGTTCTACCATTGGCAAAATTAATTGTAATTTCTTCAAGTAATGAGTCTGAGGGATATGTACCACAGACACCACTAAATGAGAAATGGTCTCATGAAAAAATGTTTGCAAAAAGGGTAGACTACATTGTTGATGAACACCATATTGACATTTCCTCTCGTAACTATGTGTCAAATGATAAATTCGAAGGCTATTATCCTTTTTGCGATAGGTATGAATAAATGAGGGATGAACAAAAAGATTGGGAACAACTATAGTCTCAGTCTATAGGTTATACTCCATTAGGTTATGTGTCAGAGAGTGAATTCGAGGGATATTCTCCACTTGGATATCTGAATAGTCACTCCATGTAATCAAAGGGATATTGAAATCCTCATTAAATGAATAAAATTATCTGTTTACAAAAAAAATTGTGTGCTTAATCTTATGTGGAATTCTTTATGTGCATATGAATGTCATTTTTAATGTTTTATGCAAGATCTAGTTGATAACATAATTTAGTCTAACATGGATAAACATTCAAGTAAAGACTCATCTCATAATAATGGTGAGGACACAAACTAATCTTGGCAGAAGCCAAGTGGTTGGGCAAGGAACCGCTAGAGTTGAGGTTAGACTTGACCAAATCTTGGCAAGGTTGACTAACCTTGAGTAGGAAAGAGTTAAGGATGGGGTAGAGAATGATGTTCCCATTAATGAGCATGAGGGAGAAAACTCTTCCCATGGGTGTGATGAAACCCATGATCATGAGAGGGAAAAATTATCTACTCCATTTGAAGAAAGGAATAAGAAGCTTGTGACTTCTAAAATTTCCAAGGACATGAAGAAGATAATTCCACCCAAGTTTGATGGAAGTGTTGGAGGAGATGATGCTAAGGTGTGGCTTGTCCAAATGGAAAAGTATTTTTAAATATGAAACTATGATGAGGTTACTAAATCCGCATGGGGTGCATATCAATTAGCAGGAGAAGCCTCTAACTAGTGGATGAACAAGAAGTTGGAAATTAATATTAACTCATGGAGGTTAACATGGGGAGAATTCATGGAGAATTTCTATAAGATGTGGTTTCCACAACTCTACTATAACCAAAAAATCTTAGATTTCTAGGGTTTAAAACAAGGTAATATATCGATCAATGAGTATTGGGAGAAGTTTACCCAATTTTTGTGCTATGTTCCCATATATCACAAGGATGAGCACTTCCACATTAGAAAATTTATAATGGGACTTAATAGTCATATTAGAGGAGAAGTGGATATGAATGGTCCAACAACAATGGATCTTGTATATGAGAAAGCAATTAAACATGAGAAAAAGATTAAGGTTAACTCCTCTCATCAAGAATGAAGAGAGAAAAAGAAGGATGTGGAAGTTCTTGATAAGATAGCTTTGAAGAAGGTGGAATCTATGCAAAATGTTCCAAGGAAAAAGGGAAAAAGGTTTTGCAACGATGGAAAGGAATCTAGAAGAGAGCATAAAAGGAATGATTCTAGCATGGGTAATACCAACAAAGCTAATGAAAATGTCAACAAGTTTGGAGAAACTATAGCGAAAAGAGGGCTGACTATAGGATGTTTTATATGTAGAGGGGACCACTATGCTAATGAGTGTCCTAATAAAACTTATGGATCATGACCATATGGTAATCCATTTCCCACCCAAAAAGCAATGTTTTAGCAAAAGATACATGCAACTATGGATGATCATCAAGAAGAGTACCAAGTAACTCTAGTTGAGATGCCAAGTATTTTGTTTGGCTTACCTATTTTTTTTCTTATTGATACTGGTGAAACTGATAATTTTATTTCACCTAGAGTAGCTAAGAAATTATCTAGGAATGTGGGATACATGGCAATATATTAGGATGTAGAATATACAAACCAAACAAGAGCAAAGGTGGATCAATGTCTATTTGAGGCTAGGATATAACTACCCAATTTTTCTACAGAAGTTAACCTTTGTGTCGCACCTCTAGGATCATATGATGTTCTCCTAGATATGAATTGGTTGTGGAGAGATAGGGCTAAGGTAGATTTCCATGCTAAAATTGTAGAATTCCTAGATGATTTTAGAAATCAAGTAAAATTTCAAGGGATACCTAGAGAGGTTAGGATTCTCCAAATTACGACAATGCAACTAATAAGAGCTAAGAAGAAAGGGTGTAAACTCTTTTCCGTAAAGATTGAATAACTTGGAAAGGATAGTGATGATTTGGATTTCTAGAGTTTATAAGAGTTAGAAGATGGTGAAATAGATGAAATTGGAAAGTCGGCTATGGAGAAGTATCCAATATTGAGAAAATTTTGGGTTGTGTTTCCAGATGAGTTACCGAGGTTGCCTTCAAAAATAATATTTGACTTCTCTATAGATATAATTCCAAGATAAGAACCTAATTCCAAGGTACTCTATAGAATGACAAACACTAAAATTATGGAACTTAAGGCACAATTGGACAAATTTTTGTCTAAAGGATTGATAAGACCAAGTGTTTCACCTTGGGGAATGCCCTTCAACTTTGTTAAAAAGAAAGATGGTACCTTGCATTTGTGCATTGACTATTGTATGCTTAACAAAGCTATGGTTAAGAAAAAGTATATGTTGCCACACATAGACAACATTTTTGATCAAATGAGGGGATTTGTCATATTCTCTAAAATATATCTAAGATCTAGATATCACCAATTGAGGATTAAGGATGAAGATATCTTTAAAACTGCATCAGAACCATATATGGACACTATGAGTTCACAGTTTTACCCTTTGGTTTAACAAATGCACTTGCAACATTTATGAACCTAATGAATATTGTTTTAGGGATTGCCTTGACAAATTTATTTTAGTTTTTCTAGATGATATCCTTATTTATTCTAGAAATGAGGAAGAACATTGCAAGGATTTAGAAATGGTCCTACAATATTTAAGGGAACATAAGTTGTATGGTAAACTATATAAGTGTACATTCTTCCAAACGATGGTACATTATCTAGGTCATGTGATCTTAGTAGATGGAATTTTTGTAGATCTAGCTAAGATCAAGGCAGTACTTGAGTGGCCTATACCTAAGAATGTGTCGGAGGTAAGAAGTTTCATGGGTCTAGTAGGGTACTATAGGAAGTTTGTTGCAAACTTCTCTACGATCGCTTTCTCGATTACTTCTTTAAAAAAGAAAGAAAATAAATTTGAATGGATTGAGAATTTTCAAGAAGCTTTTGACCTACTCAAAGAGAAATTAACCACCTCACCGATATTAAAAGTACTAGATCCTAAGGGTAACTTTACAGTTATCACAAATGCATGTAGAGAAGGGTTAGGTGGTGTATTAAATAAATATAGGCAAGAAATTTCTTATGAATCTAGAAAGATGAAACCTTATGAGATGAATTATGCACTGCATGATTTAGAATTAGCAGCTTTGGTTCACATATTGCAAATGTGGAGGCACTACTTGTTAGGAAAACCATTTGAGATGAAAACTAACCATAATGGATTAAAGTACCTTTTTACTCAACCTATTATCTTAATGCTAGAAAGATAAGATGGTTGGAGTTAATAGATGACTATGATTTTAATATCAGTTATATTAAAAGGAAAGACAATCAAGTTGTTGATGCCTTAAGTCGAAGATGTCATATTTCTTCTATAGTAACAATTTAAACCAACTTTAAGGGACATGTGCTACAAAAGTGCAATGAGGATGAGCATTACTTGTAAGTCAAGAAAGAACTCACTAATAATCCACAAGAGTCTAGGTATGAAGGTTTTAATTTTGAATCTAATGGATTACTTAGATATAAGGGTATAATGTATGTACCTGAAGTAGAAGAGTTAATAAATATGGTATGGAAGGAAGTACATGAAGCACCATACTCTAGACATCCTGGAGTGATGAAAATGATGGCATATGTAAAGCCATTATACTTCTAGAAAGGGATGAAAGGAGATGCCGCTAGTTTTATGGTTAGGTGTCTTGATTGTCAAAGGGTGAAAGCAGAGCATCATCAGCCTATAGGCTTGTTATACCCACATGATATTCCAAATAGGAAGTGGCAAGTCATAAGTATGGACTATGTGCAAGGATTGTCTATATCAAGGAATAAACATAATGTCATTCTTGTGGTTGTAGATAATCTTACCAAAGTAGCACATTTTATACCCAAGAATCTAACTAATGGAGCACCTATCATAGCAAGGAAATTTATGCAAGAATTATTTAGGTTGCATAGGATTCCTGAGAATATTATCTCAGATAGGGATGCACAAGTCACTTCGAGGTTTTGGAAAACCTTGTTTTTTACACTAGGGACTTAGTTGAATATTAGCTTAGCCTATCATCTAGAAATGGATGGACAAACTGAATGGCTGAATCAAGTATTGGAGGACCTACTTAGGATGTATTGCATGGATCAACAATACAAGTGGGAATACTACTTTCCCTTAGTATAATTTTCTTACAATAATTATTATCATTTTACAATAAAGATGGCTCCTTTTGAAGCTTTGTATGGTTGAAAGTATCAAACTCCTATAAGTTGGGATAAACTTGAGGATCGAGTGAGTCTTGAGCTAGAGATTTTGGCTGAAATGGATGAGAAAGTTAATATTGCTAAGCAAAGGTTAGCTAAAGCTAACAATAGACAGAAAAGCTATGCTGATGCTAAGAGAGTGCCCCACATTTTTTTCTTAAGTGACAAAGTGTTGTTGAGAGTGAAACCTCACAAGAGCTCCATTAAATTTGGAAAGTCTTCTAAGTTAGCCCCGCGTTATGTTGGACCTTTAGAGGTTCTAGAGGAAGTGAATCAAGTAGCTTATCGGATCGTGTTTCCACCAACTCTTTCTAGAATGAATAACATCTTCCATGTGTCCTACCTTAAAAAGTATATACCAGGTGATAATCATGTGATTGATTGGATTGCTTTATAGGAACGGGACCCCGAAGTAGTAACTATCGATCCCGTCAAGGTGATAGGAACACATAATATTTTCTTGCGTAATAGAGAATTCTTGCAATGCAAAGTCGAGTGGGACCAATATGCATAAGACTCGGCTACTTGGGAGGACTATTCTTAAATTAGGTAAAAATTTCCTCATATTCTTAATGCTTTTGAGAATGCTTGAAACAATGTGTTATTTGTTGTTGTGTTTTATATTGCTACCTAAAGTCATCCGGGATGATGATTCACAAAGGGGGGGCTATGTTATATCCCAATTGTGTAATTACTATGTACTATTACTACATAAGGTAAATATGAATGTAATGTGAATTCTAGAGATGAATACATTGTGCTTGTACTTTGTTATCAATGTGTTATATATGATTTTTATCTCACTTGATGATATCTTAGGAAAAAGTATGGCATATATGTTAATGGATGGTTATTGAATTGTTATTCTAACTTTGGAGACATTTTAGTATACTGCATATGTTGTGAACAATTGACTGATGTGCACATGTGTTAGTGGATGTAGGTATATGTTCTATTCCTCCAGGCAGAGGGGAAGTATCACTCAAGAGAAGATCTTGGTTGAGTAACCGGTAAAAGTAAACTATCTGAGCATACACACACCACAATAGAATAATTGAGTTGAGTCAGTTTGTGGGAAGAGATAGGTCATCCTTAGTTGATGTATATGCATTGCTAGAGTCTTGTTTACTACTACATGTATTATTGGGTGATGTTTATCTATTTGAGCTTTTGAGATCTTTATTGTTCTATTAATATTATATTGATAAGAGGGATCTACGTGGATTATATGTATATATATGCACATACATGTCAATGGGATCTAACGACATGTATATGCACATGTATAGATGTACCACACATAGATACTTATCAATATGATGGTAATTGGGAATGGCTATATGTGAATCGAATGTGAACATATATATATGTGTGCATGTATGTATGTATGTATTGTATATACACATATCCATATGTATATATGTATTGATACACACATACATTGGAAAATGGACACACCCATATGAATGTATCGATATAGATATACATACATATGCATGCACATAGAGGAACATAATTATATACATACATACATATATATATATATATATATATGCATACATTCAATATATTATGTTTATTATGTGTAAATAATATATTGCTTGTACTTATTTATATATATCGAATGTATACTTATGTTGATGGATTATGATATATATATGTAAATATATATTAACATATATATATATATATATATACACACACACACACATATATATATATAAATATGTGATGATATTTAAATATATATATATGTATATGTTATATATTATATATATATATATATTGATATATAGTTAACATATTTGATATTACCTGAGATCGACTATCATTTATCATGATAGATGTTGATTATTAGAGGCTGATTTTAAGTTGCTATTATTGTTTTTAGAGAAGCATAGTTTTACTCTTACTATCACACTTTATGGAACACATATTTCATTTAAAGCTTGCTACCTTATGTCGATGCAGGACATGGACTTAGTCGATGCCTATGGTGAAGATTATCTCTAACTTGGTAAACTTAAACTGCTATGTTTTCATATTTGAACCAACATCTGTTGAAACATGAGAAATAGTCAATGAATTTGTCAAAGAGAATAAATATCCAAATTGAATCATCCACAGATTAAGTCGATGAATGCATGGTGTTACAAATTGGTAATTGACTAAATTTCTAATTGCATTGAAACTGTGCCAACATTGAGAGGAGTGTGGAAGCTTTGGTGCCACCTTTAGAAACCTGGTTGCTTTAGATATCTATTGTTGGAGATAATTTGAACTGTCCATGTGCAGATTTGAATTAGTCTCTACTTGTTGTCAATCTAGCAAGGTCTATCTGCTGATATTAAAAATATTTGAGTATGAGCTAACATAGTCACCAACTTTTTGTTGTGATATATGTGTAATTGTACATGATGTTTGTTGTCCATATCCATACCTAAACTATAGGATGTGTAGCCCCATGCTACTGTATAAGTAGCAGAGACATTTCATTTGAGAGGATGCATTATTATTCCTTCTAGTATTTTTACTTTGAATTCTTCTTGCAAACCTTTATGCTGCATTATTATTAGTTTATTTCCGGTTTTACTTGTGTGTGTGTGTGTGTGTGTGTGTGTGTGTGTGTGTGTGTGAGAGAGAGAGAGAGAGAATTATACCGTATTGAGAGAAAGAGTTATTGTTTGAGTGAATTAATCTATCAACTTGAGAGTATAAGTTCATTGTGACATTCTTGAGAAGCTATTATCAAGCTTGTTGTTGTTTGGGAGAGCCTCCATTGCTACCAATTGATTGGAAAAGTGATAAGAGGCGTGATGATATTCTTCTTATTATTTTAAATTATGATTAAACTATTCTCCACATATGATGGAATTGTCTTTTCCAAGTACTCACATTTAGATAATTTAGAATATCATTGAGGAGGGAATAGAATCTTTTATGTTATTTGTATAATACGCTTGTATGTACTCCATAATAGGAGATTAGTGTTTATCATAGGTAATATATACTAGATATGATTGAACATGAGTGGCACATGTGATACACTTAGCTAAGTTATTGATTTAACTAGAATGGCTTGGGTTTACTCATAGGATTGTTTATCCAGTATGGGAGGGAGCTTGTGTACTTACTTGTTAAGTAGATTTATTCCAAGTAGGTTAAAATGGTGATAGGTTATCTTTGGGATGATAGGTTATCCATTGAAGGAAATATCTATGCATAGTTTAAGATGGCCTTAAGTCAAATTGGCCCTGAGTACTGTATGTGATAGATGAACTTCCTCTGGATTGTCATTGAGAACGCTTTGGCCAAAGTAGTGTGATGACCTTTGGCTCCACTATCAATTCACTGTGATCCAATATTACATGCTAGTTCCATATAATGGGATTACAAGTTCTGGTTATGCATGACACAAAATTATGCCCAATTGGTTGTCATTATCGATTACCCTACCAATCTCTTTGTTGAAGGGAAGGGCCATCTATTGAATGATAGATGTGTGGGGGACCACATTAAGAGTCTAAGGTTGGAGAAAAATCGCTTGAGTGATGCTTCTCCTCCACAACAGGTGATAGAAGAACCAAGAGTTGAAAGGAAGTAGCATGGACCATCTTACAACTATTTGTTCCAAAGCTCATTGAACTATGTATGCATATGTTTGCATTCTCGTATTATTGTAACTTATGAAATTATTGAAATGAAATGGAATATTTGTTGTATTATGTAATGCATCTTGTTTGTAAATTCTCAATAAAGAAAATAAAAATTATATTGCAATGGCTTGTTACTTAGTTTATTTACTCGAAAGGTGAAAACATAGAAATTTTTACTTCATTGAAGGGTTAGTATGTTACATAAAAAGTCCTTAAATCAAGTATATAGTATCTTCTCTCACAAATAAAATCTACTAAACTCTGAATTCTTCAATAAAATTCCTTCCATATCCAATCCCTCGTAGAACAGTTCCCATTCCTAAAAGAACTATCTCAAACCTTTTATGAGAATAGTGATACAAATGAGGACACTCCTGATAGACCTAGGTACACTCTTGATCCCAACAACCTCCTTAATTCTAAATAAGGACATGACCACATAAATATATTTATTGAAATAAAAAAAGATTCACAATCCTAATGAAATTCATTGAATCAATGGCTAAATTACCACCTCATTATATCATCCCCATCCTTAACAACATAGTTTTCCATGACGCCATAGATCATGAACATTCCCATACTAACATACATCTTCAAGACCACAAAACCACACCCCTTGCTAAAAATTCCTTTACCATCAAGGGGAAGGACATAAATGAGGACCATGCCCAATTAATAACATGAGACTCTAACAAAAAAATCCCAAAATACCCCATCTATTAGTCTATCCACACGATCTAGGTCTAAATAACATGGTTCCCAATAAAAACATCTCTAATACATTAAACAATAACATTCCCATATTTCTACCTCTAACATGACCATTAATGCTTCTATCACAAATAAAAACCACCAAACTCAGAATTCTTGAATAAAATACCTTCCATATTCAATCCCTCATAGAATAGTTCCCTTTCCTAGGAGAACTATACATACCCTTTTACGAAAAATACTAATATGGATGAGGACACTCCTAATGAACCTAAGTACACTCTTGATCCCAACAATCTCCTTAATTTTTTTTAAAGCAAATCACTCCTAGAGAGGGTAGCTCTCTTTTCATTGCTTCGGGAAATTTACATTGCAAAGAACAAGTTTACATCATAGATACAAATTTTCACCCCACTCATTGAGTGTGATATATAATAGTAATCAGACCTATTCCTACATCAGTCAACCTACTCAACAATTTATCAAACATCTTACATTCATTTTCTCTATCATATAGTCAAGGAAACTACTCAGATCTCTTGCCATAACTATTGCCTTGAACTTCTCCACCACTGCACCTACCTTCGGTTCATCTCTAGTTTGGGCTACATCCACAACACTTCACACAAATGCCTCCACCAGCCATTCCTCCTAGGCTGCAATGAATTTTATAACCACCTCCACATGAATGTCATTCAAAAGTTTTAGGCAACCCATCACCACCCTCTTACTTGGGGTTGAGTGCAATACATTGGTCAGGAAGAGCCCCAACATTGCACCATCGTGGAAGTGGTCTCCTTGCAATGTATGCTCTCCAATGACCCACTTTATGACAACCAACAAGTCCCCTCAGACAATTTGGAAAAGGTGTGATAACTATGCGTTGTAAGTTTCCAAGACGTCTTCATGCATCTCACCTCGCCCCACTAATATCATGTAGCATTTTCATATAGCTGTAACCTCCATTGTTACACAATATCACTACTTACCAATGAACTTCTATGCCTCTACCCATATAATCCTGACTAAATAAGGATAAGGCCTTTGTAGCCCAGCTAAACATGCCCCCTAGTGATTTCATGGCACTGACCATGCACCACTAGGTAATAGATCATTAGGCCGTCATTCAAATAAAAGTTGTCATGGTCCAACCTTTTCTAGTGGTCGTATAGAGAAAGCACTTCCCAAATCACTCCTCGGGGAGTGATCCCACAATAGTGGTTTACACTTTTTGGTCAAACTTGACATTGAACTGAATTGTTTTAACTAAATCTTCACTTTTGGGCACCTATAGGTGCTAAACCATGAGGAATTTGAAGATGATGAAAACTAGTGATTTGTGAAATTTTCTCTATAGATTCTATATATATATATTTTAAATTTTAGAATCAAATTGCATTTCATTTTCCATCTCCTTCGAAAACTAGTTTTTAATAGTTACAACATTTTTAAAGAGTGACGTGTACTTGCTAACACATAATATTTTTTATATGAAGGATAATTTTTTATTTTTTTTAATTTATATTTGTAACTACAATATCTAGTGCATGAAATTGGTTTCATAGTGTTTAATTGAATTTTTTTTCTTAATTAAGTTTTGAAGTCAAACGACATGCATTTACTTGTTAACACAACTTTTTTTTGTATGTATCGAAATTCAATTTTTTTTTGTTAGATCAAGAACATCAATATCAAGTGCATAGATATTTTTCATAATTTTTTTGATAATATACTATTTTTCCACATGTGCAGAACATAGAGCTTGATTTTTTGGTGAAAAACCTACATTCACAAGAAATAAAAAATAAATATAATAATCAAATTAAATATATTTAAAGTTATACTTTTTGGGAAGCTTATAATAAGGACTACATACTTAAAAATATAAAAATTAAATGAATTCATTTGATCCCCTAAAAGGTAAATCAAAAGTGGTTTTTTATCAGCATTTTGGTAGGTGTAGAGGAAACTCAATTATAGGTATGGTTTAAAACTAGTGGGGTTCTATCCAAGGGGGTTTGATCTAAGGGGGTTTGATCAAACCCTTTTAAATTAGAATCATTTAAATGGAACCTTTCAATGCTTAAATCATTATATTTTCTAAAAATATGTGATTTCAACAAAAATCAAGATGTCCCAAAAATTATAAACCACTATTGTGGGATCACCCCGGGGTGTTGCGCTAGTCTTACCAAACCCGTGATTGATACCATCCATTAGATGAACCGAGGCTGGTTCAAGATTACTTAATCTCCTTAATTATAAACAAGTACATGACCTCATTAATATATTTATTAAAATAAAAAATATGCACAATCCTAAGGAAATTCATTGAATCAATGGCTAAATTACCACCTAATTATGTCCTCTACACCCTTAACAATATAGTGTTCCTTAACCCCATATATCATGGACATGCCCATAATAACCTTCATCTAGACAAAAAAACCACACCCCAAACTAAATATTCCTTTACCATCAAGGGGAAGGACACACATGAGGACCATACCCAATGAATACCATGAGCCTCCAACGAAAAAACGCAAAATACCCCATCCATAGTCTATCCACATGATCTCTAGGGATAAATAACATGATTCCTAATTAAGAATATCTCTACTACACTAACTAATAATATTCCCATATTTCTACCTCTAACATGACCATTAATATCTTTTATCACAAACAAAAGCCACCAAACTCCAAATTCTTGAATAAGATGCCTTCCATATCCAATCCCTTGTAGAGTAGTTTACTTTCCTAGGAGAAATATGGAAACCATTTTATGAAAATAATGATACGAATGAGGACACCCTTAATGAACCTAAGTAACTATTGATCCCAACAACCTCCTTAATTATAAACAAGAACATGACCTCATGATACATTTATTAAAATTAAAAAGATGCATAATCCTAAGGAAATTAAGTGAATTAGTGGTGAATTACCACCTACATCCTTAACAATATAGTGGTCCTTTACCCTATAGATCATGACCGTGCCCATACTAACCTTCATCTAGACCACAAAACAAAACTTGAAACTAAATATTCCTGTGTGACCTTCAAGGTTGAGAAGGACACACATGAGGACCATTCTGAATGAATAAGATGAGCTTCCAACCAAAAGAACCCAAAATATCCCATCCATTACTCTAGCCACATGATCTAGGGATAACATGATTCCCAATTAAAAATATATGTATTAAATTAACCATTGAAATTCCAATATTTCTACTTCTAACATGACCACTAATTTCTTCTATCACAGATAAAAACCACCGAACTCATAATTATTGAATAAAATACCTTCCATAGCCAATCCCTAATAGAATAATTCCATTTCCAAGGAGAACTATCCAAACCCTTTACAAAAGTAGTGATACAAATGAGGACACTCCTAATGAACCTAAGTATAATATTAATCCCAACAACCCCCTTAATTATAAATAAGGACATGAAATCATGAATTATTTATTGAAAAGAAAAGATGCATAATCCTAAGAAAATTCATTCAATCAATGACTAAATTACCACCTAATTATTTCATCTCCATCCTTAACAACATAGTGTTACTTGACCCCATAGACCATGACCATGCCCATACTAATATTCATTTAGACCAAAAAATCACACCCAAAACTAAACATTCCTTTAGCATCAAGGGTAAGGACACACATGAGGACCATTCTCAATGAATAACATGAACCTCCAACCAAAAACAAACCCAAAATACCCCATCCATTAGTCTAGCCACATGATCTAGGGCTAAATAACATGATTGCCAACTAAAAATATCTCTATATGTTAGCCAATTAATTCCCATTGTTCTACCTCTAACATGACCATTAACATCTTATATCACAAAGAAAAACTACCAAACTTAGAATTCTTGAATAAAATACCTTACATATCCAATCCCTCATAGAATAGTTCCCTTTGCAAGGAGAACTATACAAACCCTTTTACAAAAATAGTGATACAAATGAGGACAATCCTAATGAACCTAAGTACACTCTTGATACCAAGAACCTCCTTAATTATAAAAAAGGACATGACCTCATGAATATATTTATTAAAATAAAAAAGGATGCACAATACTAAGGAAATTCATTGAATCAATGGATAAATTACCACCTAATTATGTCCTCTCCATCCTTAACAACATAGTGTTCCTTGACCCCATAGATCATGAAAATGCCCATACTAACCTTTGTCTAAACCACAAAATCACACCCAAATTAAAATATTCCTTTATCATAAAGGGGAAGGACACACATGAGGACCATTCATAATAAATAACATGACCCTCCAATCAAAAAAACCCAAAATACCCCCATTATTATAGCCATATGATCTAGGGATAAACAACATGCTTCCCAATTAAAAATATCTCTATTACAATTAACTAATAAAATTCACATATTTCTACCTCTAAAATGACCATTAATATCTTTTATCACAAATAAAAACCACCAAACTCATTATTCTTGAAAATAATACCTTCCATAGTCGATCCCTCATATAATAGTTCCCTTTCCTAGGAGAACTATCCCAACCCTTTTACAAAAATAGTGATACAGAGGGAACTACTAATGAACCTAAGTACAATCTTGATCTGGAGAACCTCCTTAATTATAAATAAGGACATGAGCTCATGAATATATTTATTGAAAGAAAAAATATGCAATCTTAAGGAAATTCATTGAATTGATGACTAAATTATCTCCTAGTTATGTCTTCTCCATCCTTAACAACATAGTATTTCTTGACCCTATAGATCATGACCATGCCCATAATAACCGTAATCTATACCATAAAAGCACACTCCAAACTAAGCATCCCTTTACCATCAAGGGGAAGGGCAAACATGAGGATCATGCCCAATGAATAACATGAGCCTCCAACCCAAAAACCCCAAAATACCCCATCTGTTAGTCTAGCCATATGATATAGCACTAAATAAAATTCTTCCCAATTAAAAATATCTCTATTATATTAACCAATAAAATTCCTATATTTCTACCTATTACATGACCATTAATATCTTCTATCATAGATAAAAACTATAAAACTCAAAATTCTTGAATAAAATTCCTTCCATAGCCAATCCCTCATAGAATAGTCCCCTTTCCTAGGAGAACTATCCAAACCCTTTTACAAAAATAGTGATACAGATGAGGAAACTCCTAATGAACCTAAGTACACTCTTGATCCCAACAACCTCCTTAATTCTACACAAGGACATCACCTCATGAATATAATTATTGAAATAAAAAAGATGCACAATCCTAAGTAAATTCATTGAATCAATGGCTAAATTACCAACTAATTGTGTCCTCTCCATCCTTAACAACATAGTGTTCCTTGACCATATAGATCATTACCATGCCAATACTAACCTTCATCTAGACCACAAAATTGTTGGATAATCAAGGTTAAAATTGAATCAATATGAACTTAAGAATGTGTTTGAAAATCTGAAATTATGTATTCAATATTACTAATAATGTGTTATGTGATTAAAAATTCCAACAATGAAAGAAAAACAGAAATACCACAAGTAGAGAATCACAAGTGACACAAGATATACATGGAGAAACCCTTGCAGGAAAAAAACAACACCCAAAGAGATCCAATACTTGTACTAATCTTTAATTAAGTACACAATAATATAACCATCCTTTTTGAATCTCAACAACACTTCATTACTCTGAAAACCTACAAACAAACTTATGAAACTGCCATCTCAAGGCTGGACACTGTATAGATATTTGTGGGAGAGATACCACTTGTAGTATCTTGAAATAATAAGTAAAACCACCTAGAAAAAATCATCCCCCCTCATAATGGTAACCCATAAACATAATGAAAAATATTATATAAACACAAGGCCTTCACATGGGCACCTAACCCATAGCCAATCATAATTGGTCAAACTTGAGTGCTCCATTACTCTCCGATGGCTTCTTGGGATCGTACCTAGAACATGAAAACTTGGGCACCCAACCTGAGATAAAATGCACAACATGCAAATGAACATGCAAGATCATGCACTTTTGGGTGGTCTCCACCCAAAAAGTGGATGCCCAAAAGGAATATTCTCTTGGAATGCTCTATAGCCATCACTATAGTGGGTCTACCTCTATGAATGCAATTATAATTTGACATAGGAAAATAAATAATAAATAGTTTTCCACTCATGTCCTCTAGGACACTTTCCAAAGAATGTGGAGACACATAATATCAACTTAGGATGGTAATTACAATGTCACATATCCTAACATTCTCCCACTTGACATTGTACATTGTAATTATATTCATGACATACAATAACAATTATAATCAAGTATAGTGATCAAGGCCCATGGGCTTCCTACACCAAAAGAACTTATACGTGGTCACTAGCTTCATGAGAGAATATACAACATTATCTAAAGTGTCAAACTTCTCAATCAAGACCTTACCATTCTCAACCATTATCGCACAAAGTGGTATTGAACATAAACATGTTTAGTATGAGCATGATACATAGGATTTTTGGCTAAACATATAACACTTTGACTATCACATCCAATCCTCACTGTCCTACAATCAAAACCAATTCCTTTACCAACTCTTTGTAACCAAATTGCCTCATTAGATGCATGTGTAGCAGCCATATACTCTGCTTGAGTTGTGGACAATGTAGCCATAGGTTGTCTTTTACTCATCCAACTCACTACACCTCCAAAAAAGTAAAAACATAGCCACTAGTGGACCTTTAACTATCCAAGTAACTTTCCCAATCTACATCAACAAAATCCTGTATGCCCAATAACTTAACCACATCATCAGTACTATGATAAAAAAATAGTAATTAGAAGTACCACACAAATATCTAAACACCCTTTTGACAAAAGTCCAATGCTCAAGCTACCATGGTTAGATATAAACCTGCTCAAAACTCCCACTACTTGGACTATATCTGGTCTAATACACACCATTGCATACATCAAACTACTAAAGACACTAGCATAAGGAAATTTAGACATCTCTTCAAAATTATCATTAGAATTAGGACACATGTCTAAAATCAACTTAGTACCAACCAAAAATGGAATATTTACTGGTTTATAGTCATGCATATTAAACCTTTACAAAATGGTATCAACATACTTACTCTAACTTAAAACTTTCTATGGACTTGATCTCTACTAATCTCCATCACAAGAATGTATTTTGCAGCCCCCAAATCCTTCATATCAAATGTGTCAAAAAGCTGAGTCTTAAGATCCCTAATCATCACCTTGTTGTTACCCATAAACAACATGTCATAAACATATAAGAAAATGATTAGTATTTGATCATCAACAACCTTAATGTAAACACAATGATCCTCTTCACTTCTAACAAAACCCAACTTCAATGCAAAGGCATCAAAATTTTGGTACCCCATCCTAGGTGACTGTTTCAAACCATATAATGATTGTTTTAACTTGAAAACCAAGTGTTCTTTTCCTTTTACAACAAAGCCATCAAATTTTTGCATATAAATTTCCTCCTCAAGATCCCCATGCAAGAAAATATTTTTAGCATTTGGGTATGTGCAATATCATGGGGGTCCAAAATGTGGCGATGTGAAAAAAAGGTGTTTTTAACTTGCTCAAAAATGTGAAAATTCGCTGACTTTTTCTAGGCTTTGGTAGAAAGTGCATGGTGCCATAGCAAACACCAAAGCTAAACGAATATCCATCCAAAATGGATATCTGTAATATTCAAATCATAAAAAAGTATTGAAAGTTATTATTATATATTAATCTATACATTGTCTATAATATATTATAATATAATATAATATATTATATTATAATATAATATAATATATTATATTATAATATAATATACTGTATTATACTATAATATACTGTATTATACTATAATATACTGTAATATAATATATTATATTGTAATATATTATATTATATTATACTATACTATATTATATTATATTATACTATACTATATTATATTATATTATACTATAATATATTATATTATTTTATAATATAATATAATATATATATTATATTATATTGTAATTGTTGTGCCAATAGCACACACGCCCTGTTCGGACTAGGGACCCCCTCTTTTTGTTTCCTCTTTGTCGGGTCGATTTTCCTTTGCCTCATTTTTTGTGCCACTATTTTTGAGCCTAAGTTGGTCATGAGCCATAAAATTTCCAAATACCTCTTGGCTAGACTCATTCACCCAAGTTTCGGGCCCTTGCGGAATTTGACTTGCAGGCTTCCATCCTACGGAAGTCGTGACGTCCTTCGCTACTTGCAGGTCTACGGTTGTGAGATTCCCTTGGTGGGTCTCTATCTTATTTATGTCGTAATCAATGGTGTTACACCCACATCTACCCGCAACACGACACCCGCATCAAAATTTCCCACATGACCATTTAATCAGACGTCCTCTATGGCACAGGTTTCCACATGACCACCTACCTATGCCCCCATTGTACCTATACTTAATGCTAAGCTTTAATGGGGGATTGCCTATAAATAGAAACCTGCCCACCTGTCATTTTCATTCATAAATTTAAAATTTAAGAAAGCCAGAGCTACCCATGTGCATGCGATAACAATCCAGAGACTCCTATGAATGATCATTGCCTCTTTACGCATGTTACCAGGTATGAATCCTACCCATCCTTCCTTTCGACATTTGTTTCGCCTAGGGTTTTTAGGGTTAAGGGTTTTAAAATGCTTGAATTCAAATTTTGTTTACAAAATATCAAGGCCCTACCAATGCCCCGCATGATGAGACTTAGCAAAAAATTACCTATGCAAGTCCATCCCACTTAGAATATGCCCTAACAACTAGGTCACATTGACTTCCCGCTTTCCCGGTTTTGCCTCACAAAAGGCATGAGTAAAATAATTTTTTTAAAGCCTAAGTGATTTTATGAGTCCCTTTGGTTGGATGGATGTTGTTAGAGCTCTGCCCTCATTTCACCATTCCTAGTATTTGAGCCAACATGATTCCCCACTCAACAAACCACACACTCCACATCACCGTGAACACACGAAACCAGGTGCTCCTCATCAAACTTGGCCAAATCTTTGAGTGACACAACGATGACCTTGCGGGTTCTTGCATGCGGGTTGTTGCTCTTCCATCACCATCTCTTTAAGGAAGAAGCTTCATGGCTTCCTACCTAGCTCCATCCACATCCTTATGGGCGAACTCAAAATAAAAGCTTTGAAAACACTAAGTAAAATGTCATTGCGGGTCCGCTCATGCAGGCCACCATCAGCGAAGTTTACTTCACCCTAGCCATTGATTAACGGAAAACTTTACATGGCTCCCCACCATGTGGGTCACACAGTTATTTCCTTCGAAGGCACAACTTTTAATGCAAATGACGAAAACCTTAAGACAAACCATCCTCTATGGATCCGTCATTGCAGGCTGCTATCTACGGAAGGCCATTGTTTGGCAGAAAAAACACTACGTTCCCTGCCATGCGAATTCCATAGTCCCGAGTGTTGTGAACATAACTTGGGGCACAAACGATGAAGGTCTTAAGTCAATTCCCTCTGCAAGTCCCATCATGTGGGATGCCCCTCATGAAACGTCGCCTATCCTAGGCTGTTGGCTAACAATGAAATTCCAATGACCTTCCAATTCATGGATTTTGCACTCCTAAGTTTTGCATCCCACAAAGTGACCAAAATTTCAAGCGAAGTGATTAAGAATTATTTTAGGTGTGCATCAAGATGATCAAAGACTAAAATTGACTAAGTGAAAGGCCTTGCGGGTTCCGCCATGCAAAACTCTTCTTATGGAATATCGCTTACCCAAGGATTCTTCGTAATGGAAAAAATAAAACAGTCTTCCACCTCATAGCTTCTACACCCTGATTCTTTGCAAGAGCTTTAAAGGCTGATCTAACAAAGGGAAGTGGTTCCAAGTGATTCCATCACAAATTTTCACACATGCCCCAATAAATTCATGCAAAATCCACTCAATAATTGAAGCATGGTAAAATTCTCCATCAGGTCGCCGTCTATGGAAGTCCATCTTCCTTGAGCCGTTCCTTAAGGTCTTCACCCTAATGGCTTCTACAGGGCGGAAACCCACGCCTCTAGACTTGCATTTATGCATAACTTGCATGGTCTTAAAATGATAAATTGTGATGGATGTTATGATCTTTTAAGAGTATGTTGATGCAATTAATGATATGTTTGTAGGGTATAACTAACATTTTCTCTCCTAATCTATCAAAACACTTACTATACCTTTCATGTGTAGAATTTATGGAACCTGTTGAGGGAACAACTGAGAAGTTGGTGGAGAAAATTGACAAAGGAAAGAAACCAACAAGGACCCCAAGAGAAAAAGAGGAGAAATCACAAATGAATTATGAGTTCCACAGGGTTGAGTGTACCTCGAAGATCACTTCCAACTAGGAAAAATTCACTGACACTGATCTAGAGCATGTTAGTATCGATGAGTTCAAACAAAGGGTTATGGTTAATCCTGCAATGGAGGAAGCCTTGAGAATAAAGAAAAGTGGACTTGCAAAGGTAGTAGGATTTCATCTTGCTCTAGTCACTCCTGAATTGGTATTTTCTGGTCGGGAGTGTTATCACCCTCAAACCAGAAGAATAGTCATTGGGGATGGAAGGGTGTTGGCATATTTGACTCCCCAGTCTATCGGGAAGACATTTGGGATTCCCATGTTTGATAAAATGGAAGAGGTTGAAAAGGATTTCACCTTAAATTTTTGGAAGCAAGATCTTATTGGCTAGAAAAGGACAATTAATCAAACTTGGCTAAAAGACAAGAGGGGTAGTTCCAACTAGGTTCCTCAAACACTATACAGAAGTGACTTTGTAGAAGAAGCTAATGATCTAGTAACACTTCTAAGTAGATTAATGGGCCTCCCCACTTCCTCACTCTTTGAGGAGTAGATGTTCTATTTTTTGAATAGATCTTGAGAGGAGAGGCCAAGTTCAGGGTACTGGGAACAAAGAAGGGGAAACTCAGGGTGTACGACTGCTACCCACAACTACAATACAAGAACTTCAAGAAATATTATAGGAGGGTAAACGATGCCTTCATCGGGCATATAATTCACACATTGGTTGAAGAATATCACTGAAGAGTGTCAAATAGCACCAAGGCGGTCATAAAAAGCTTTGGATATTTGTTCATCCAATTCCCCAAATTTACATACATCAAAGCAGAGGGATTCTTAGGGAAACCCTACCAACTACCCCATTACCCAAATTATAGAATAATATTGTTGGAGCTTACTTGATAGCTATAGACTACCCACACTTTATTATATAATATGCATCATGTCGGGGTCCCATATCACATCACGTTTGGATAGGGAATGTACTCTTGCCCTGCTGCCCCTTGTGTAGAGTACTCCAAGAAGGATCTTGTTGAATATAATTTTGAGTTGCACACAGAAAGAGGAGGCTTGGATCCCCTTGGAAAATTGAAGAAATAGGTTGGATGGAAATATGCTCACTAGCTACATATAGAATATTTCTAGGAAAATTGTGATAATGATCATGAGGTCGGAAGGTGACACTACATGAGAATGATAGCCCAATTTGTAAAGGCCATCAATTTGTTCCTAATCTCATACTAGATTGTCGAGGATGACAATGTTCTAGATGAAAAGTATAATGCTTTAATAAATTTACCATTTCCAGTGATTGATCGGGCTATGTAGGACATCACCAATTTGGATACCATCACCTATCCTATAGAGAAGAGAACCAAACAATGGATAGATGACCAAATATCTCAATTACACGAGCAAGGCATGAAGGTGACTTATGGGGCTCGCTTGAAGATGATATAAAGAGTGAAACAGATAGTGGCACCACTATAGGATCATCGGGTGAGGTTCCCAAGTCTCCACCCATTACAATATAAAGGAAGAGAAAATACACGTCTGAGCAGAAGCCCAAGCACAAAGTGTATAACAAGAAATCAACAGAGGGACATAATCCACCAAAGAAAGCGAAAAGAGCAGGAACCTTTGTTTTTGAGATTCCCACCATTGAAGAGGAAGGTTCCCCGCACAAGGATGAGGAAGAAGTGGAGCGACCGTGCTAACCACCACCCACCATATTCATTCTCCCATCAGCTCCTGCCATTGCACCATCCCCTACCACTCCCAAATCATTTCTTGTCTCATCTCTACCTACTATGGACATCTCTATCCACCTCACCTCTACTTCCTTGACTGCTCCCATGGTTGTATTAGTTTCTTCTTCCTCCACCACTTCCCCACTCTCATCTTCCTCACTCCCTCCTCCATTTCCAACTCTTTCTAATCTACTACCTTCTCTACCAACCTCCATGGTACCCCTCACTTTTCCATAGGAATTTTCCTCATATCTACAGAACATTCCATTCGAGCTCTCTAAGGTAATTCTCAACCCTCAAGTTAAATATCTAATGGAATAGCTTGTTGTTTCCTTGCCTCTTCCTCCACCTCCTCCTGAGCTGCCTAAGATGGAAGCCACTATGCATATCTCTGAATAAATGGAGAGGCTTAGCGGGGAACAACTCAGAGAAATAGATAAAGACATTGTTGAAGAGCCTGAGGCCTCTGATCAAGATGACTACTTTGAGCACCCAGAGGGAGGAATAAGGGTTGATCTGGATAAAGTGGCCTCTGATGAAGAAGGGAAGAAATCGCTCGAGGGTGAGGATGCAAGTAAATTTGATATTTATTACAATGTGGAGACCTCAAATCAAGAGCTAGAAGTCGAGAAACCCCAAGGACACTGGGATGAAGAAGAAAACCTAGAGGAGCATCACTCCAAGGAAGGGAAAACTTATATAGGTGTGGGTGTAGAGAAGACTGATGAGCCCCCACAAATTGGAAAAGATGAGGGCCTAACATATGAAGAAGTGCCTTTAGAAGGAGAGAAAAAGAAAGACAAGGAAGAAGAAGAGAGTGTAGAAGGAAAGGGTGTTGAGCCTGCTAAAGATGTTGAAATTGAACATGAAGAGGTTAAAGGGACAACACTAGAAGAAGAAAATATTGCTGAAGAAAATGTGGAATCCATTGAGCTGGACAAGGGAAAGCCAATACTACAAGAAGGGGAGCAAGATGAAGAAGAGGGAAACACTGACGATGCTCCCATGAATGAAGAGGATGATCCTTTAAAAGATAAATATAAGGGGGAGAATATTGAATCCCTAGATCATCAAACATATGTCCCTTCATGGCTAGAGCAGCAGCTCAAAAGGAAGGATCCAGTGCTTGCCGACCCCAAAGCCCGACTCAAGGCAACACTGGACATAGCCCAAGTGAAGACTAGAAAAGAGAAGAAGCCAAAGATTAGGTTTCACATCACCACTAATGCTTTTGGATCTAGAATTGTACAAGGGGCCATTCTCGCAGTGGGCAAGGATGCAAATACTATCCATGGAAAGGATTATCAAGTGACAACCATCAATCTGGGCCCAACATCTCACACCCAAAAGATTGATGAATTTTATGGGTCAGTGTCCACCATCCTTCAATAAATGAACAAAGACCAATCAACAAAAGAAGAACTGAAAGCACAGGTGGCAGAATTGATCGCCTTTATACAACAATGGACAACATCAAGAGAAGAAGCTCCAATAGAATCACCTACGCCTTCCCTGCTCTCTAAGGAAGAATTCAATAGGATGGAGAGAATGAAGAACTAAACCAAGTCTACTTCTAACTAGTTCAAAAGAGTCATCAACATGGGCGATAGAGGAATCAAAAGCGCAACAAATATGTCCAATGAATTTCGAGTTTTGCAAAAGAAATTCAAGGATGTAATGGGGATCTAAAAGGAATTCCCCAAGATCTATAGAGTTACATATCCAAATATGGAGAGCATTGTCAAGCTCTCCCAAGAGATCTAGGAAAAGAAATTGGAGCTATCAAAAGAAGATCGTTGGCTACCTGAGGCATGGTTGCTAAATTTTGAGTACAGAAAAGAGGTTTTGAAAGAGGCCTTGATAGAATTGAAAGCCAACAACGAGTGGATTGTGGATCATTGGGTCAAATTTGATCAATTTTTGAAGTTGATGACATGTTATGAGATTCCCACCCTGAAGTTAGATCGAGAATTCATCAAACATGAATTCCATAAGAGAATAGAGCAAGGGGTCAGCAACTCATTGCTAGCCAATTTCATGGATTTTTCTGCAAGATCCTTCATAGAGTCAGAAAAAATGATTAGAGCTATGCCAAAATGCATAGATCATTGAGATCAAATGGCAGAAGGATTCAAAAGAGTTTCCTTCTAGATCTCAAAATCAGACCTCCGAAGAAAAGAAGTTGCTAGCTATCATTGGGAAGCTTGTAGAATATGCTACATCACAGAAAGAAGCTAGAAATCCCATCATAGCTGAAGAAAATTTGCTAAAGTAGCTATAAAAGCTAGAAGTAGCTAGAAGAAAAAATAGACTATAGGACAAAATAGGGAAAAGACAAAATAGTCTATTTTTTAACTATTGTAAATTTTGTACTCATATGGGATTAGGTGAAATGCTAAGGCATAATGAATCTGAGCCACACATTGTAAAACAATCTTGACCATTCATTCTACTTTTTGAAAACTATAAATAGGGGCATCCTCTCATTTTCAAAGAGAGATGAGTTGTTGTGTAAAGATATAATGCTGCAATATATAAGAAAAGCATTGAGTTGATGGTTTCTTGTGCATTGCTCTTTATGTGTGCATTATTCTATCTCCAAGAGTTTATTTTAGCATTGTTTCTTTAAGTTTAACTTCATTTTATGTTGTAGTTCATGTTCAGTTTTAATGGTGGATGTATGCTATGGTATTTGATGCATTTCCAGCTCATACTTTTGTAATCTGTTGATGACATTTTTTTGTGTAAATTCAGTCTGAGCTTCCTTTTCTGCTGCACTAAAGTTCAATTATAGGTTCATACTAAAAGGGTGAATGCACAATTTGAAAAATTGCCAAAAGGCTTAGAAGATTGCACTAGTTTTATGAGACTGTAGGTTGTCCTTGGTTAAGAAAAACTTAGTTTGGAAATTTTTCTACTATAGAACCATCCATTATTACTGTTCAACATAGGTTCAAATAGGAAAAATTCTAAACCATTCAACCTTTTTACTTTTTCTTTAAAATCTGAATCAAACAAACATTCTCAGCATCACTATAAAGATAAATTTGATGACATAAGTGAGTTTCAGGTTACTTCCTTGACACTTCTATCATTGTTTCTTCATTTCAAGAACTTCTAAAACTCCATTACAGACCCAAGAAATCAATTCTTTGTGAACCATAAATGCCCTTTGTGATTACCAACAAATCACAACAAACAACTGAGTTGTTTTTGTAAGTCATGACCTGACACCCGAGAGACCTTGGGGTGATTTTCTGAAACTCAGTTACAGGAAGTTACCTTTCAAGAGAGACATCACACTTGTGTGTTGTGTGTGTTGAGAAAGTGCAAAACCACTCATCAACAAAACTGGCACTAGAGTAGGGCACTTGGATAAAGCTAGATCAAATTGGGTCCTTCTCCCCTCAAATATTTCATAGAGTAACCAGATCCACACTAGATAAGGGATAATTTCAAGAGTTAAAGACCCCTATAGGAGCTAGAAGAGCCAAGAAAGGGGAAAATTTAGCATCAAATCCACCCATTCATCCTCCATCCCCACCTTCTCGTTCACTTCAACCAACCTTTTCTCCATTCACCTCCCACATTCAGGGCACTACCACGGTAGCTACCCCACTTCAACCACAATTTGTTCTAGCCTAGTTATTACCACCCCTTTCTCCACCAATGGCTTGGTTAGGCAACAACCCATCTCCACTATTTTTTAATGGTTATCATGATATGCCTAAGAATTCAAAAGGATTTTGCTCTAATTTTCACCCAAATGATCCACAGAGGACAACAAAGGAGTACATTAATATTTTCCAAACAACCTTGAGGGACATGCAGATTGAACATGAGGACGTGGCCTGTAGGATCTTCCCCTATTTATTGGGAGATGAAGCATTCTATTGGTACATACATTTTCCTATAGGCTGCATCACTTCTTGGGACATCATGAAGAACACATTTTTGCAGAAATTTAAAGTCCCTATCAGCCCTACCGACTTGTATTAGCAATTCATGTCAGTCAAGAAGGAAGTCAATGAGCCAATCAACTCATTTGATGATAGATTTCATAGAGCATACATGAAGTTGTAACCTCATATAGTTGATGACACTTCGGCTAGATTGGTATATTATGTTGCTTTGGACAACCTTACATCCGCCTTAGTCAAATGCATGCATCAACCACTGACAAGATTAGTGGATGCATATACAAAACTAGTAAAACCAAGCACTGATCTAGGACAACATATTGCAAAACTTCTACCTTCATTGGGGCCTACCACTAACCATGGAAAAATTCGTGGGCTCACTCATTCCTTGGCTCATCAAACACCATTGATGAACCCAATACCTTAGCTACCCATAGTGCCTCATCCAGGGCCACCATTGAACCAAGATCCTTCCATACCCAACTACCTACAAGTTCTAGGCCAAAAATCTTATTCACAACCACCCCAAGTCCCTCTATATCTGCAGAATGAATAAGCCTCAATCGTCTAATAAAATCCACCCACAACACATCTGGTTTACCTTCAAAATCTAGTAACAATGCAAAGCAACGTAGACAAGGAGTGAATTGATGAGTTGGTTGAATTAGTAAAGAATTTTTCCACCGAAGTAACTCATTTGAGGAATTAGAATACCTAGTTGCAAGTATCCCAAAGGAGAATTCAAGCTAGCTATCAATGAGACAATCAAGATTCAAAACCCTCTTCAGGGTAGAATTATGAACAAGGTCAAATCTCAAGACATAACTTCAAAAGGAAGCCATCTAAAAGGTAGAATAGAACATGAAATACCATACCCAACAATGATGGGGTGCCCACACCTCTTGACCCCCTTGGTTGTTTGGATAAACAAACAAGTGGAGTCTACTTAGCGGAGGAAGCATTATCCAGATGGTATAGAATTCATAAAACCAATTGGCATTCTGAGCTTGACTGTCTGAAGTTCCAAACTATTGCAGAAATCTTCCAAGTGGAGGTGAAAAATGTTGTCGATGGTTCAAATTGTAGAGAGAAAGTCCTGTCAGAACCATATGATTCTTTAGTCTTGGTGGTCAACTAGGCACCCTTCCCTCAGAGTACCAAGAATGCACCCAAGAAGGAAACCATAGAAAAGGGAAGCAAAATGAAATAGGTAAGTAATGAAATCTCTTTATGTCTACTATTTGATTTGGTATATAATGGTCCTAAAGATGAGGAAGAACAACATGAGGAAGAGGTTCATATATTCCACCAACGTGCCACTCCTTACAACTTGAGAAATAGACAAGTTGGTGGTCCCTTTGTGACTTATACCCCACTCAACAATTTCAACACGCCACCCAATCCAAACACCAACAATGACCCATCCTACCCTAAAGTGCCAACCCAATATTTCAACAAAAATAGGCAGCCCATTCTAGCTAAACAACAACCTACCCATTCTACCCAATGCAATTAATCTAAGGAAAAAGTTGAACAAATGGGCAAATATGTGGTCGAGGATTTTAAGAAAGTGAAAATAATCATGTCAACCTTTGAGCTACTAAGAGTACCCACTGTCAGGAATTCCTTCTTTAGATCTTTGAATGGAACTACCCCATCAAGACTAGCCCAAGAGGCCTTCATGAAGAAAGTCTCATTTGATACCTCTAATAGTGAGCCAGTGATCATGGAAATTATGGGAAGGAAACCAGATCAACCACCTAGAAAAAATCAGCAAGTAGATAAAAAACCAACCAAGGAACAAAATGTGGTGCAAACAAAGGATAAAAGCAACAACAAGGATAAGGATCGTGTAGCTCAAGCTAATGTTTCTATGCTATTATTTCAAGGGAAATTGGAGACCCCTCCTTTCTTGTTGACAATCTATATATTTGGAAAGAATATGCATAACTATTTGTTTGACTCAGGGGCCTCAGTCAATTCCATGCCCTTCATTGTGTGCCAAGCATTAGGGAAAACCCCGACCCCCTTTAGACATAAAGTGATCCATCTTGAAAAAACGTAGGTAAATATCATGAGGGAATTGAATATGATACCAATGCAAGTAGCAGCAGATCCGAGAGTGCAGAAATTTATTGACATCTAGGTCGCTAACATCCCTAACACTTATGACATTATCTTAGGGAGAGACTTTACGTGATCTCTGAATGGCTATGCTGCAACTAATTATTCACATATGTGGCTATCATGGAAGGGAGTGCCTAATCAAATGTGTATTGAATGCGAGTCCAAAATGAGGTTTATGATCATTGAATACAATAATACAATGGGGTTTTGTTTGCAAATATGGAGTAGGAAACTACCTTCCTATTACCTATGGAGGTGAAGAAGAAGGAAGCACCAAAGAAGTCCTTGTGCTATTTCATGCCCCTGTTGATTTGACTGCTCTTCCAAGTAGCACAAAAGTACTAGTTGATTTTGATAATGAGGATATACCAAGAGATGATAGTTTAGGTTTTCTTGATGGATTTCAAGAGTTTATATAGAAATATTTTCAAGATCAACTCAGTTTAGGAGCTAGGATGGATTTCAAAGAGATATTGCTACCCAACTAGTGCAAAATAAATGATGCAACCCATTCCAAATTTGAGTGTTTCCTATTCCAAACAACCATGGATCATATTAAAAGGTAGGTCATCCTAAAGGAACAAAAAAATCAAAACCTACCCAAATGTATACAGTCACCCAAGGGTGCAAAGATAGAAATGCAGTCAAAAAATGAGGTATGCTCAATCAGCTCCAAAGGCCAAAGTCCCTCTGAATTCTAGATGTTACACTTTGATGGATCTAAATCCAATCAGGGAGTGGGAGTAGGCTTTGAATTGATCATCCCTTCAAGTAAGACATACTTTTCTGCTGATAGGTTACAATTTTATTGTACCAATAATGTAGCAGAGTATGAGGTATAAGTTCATGGATTGCTAATGGTAAGGACTCTAAACTAGTTATCAAACAAGTTAGAAAATTATACTCATGGCATGGTTTGAGGTTAGCTAACTATAGGCATAGAGTAAGGGATCTCATACAAGGACTTGATGCATTCGACATTTAGTTAATCCCTCGTAGCAAGAATCAAACTGTTGATGCCTTAGCCCAAGCAGTCAACACCCTACATCCGTTATCCTTGGCCGAGCTTAAGAATTTCACTATGGAACTCACTTCTACCCCATCAATGCCTAATAATGTAACGAAATTCCAAGTGTTTGAATATGGAAAACACATTCTTGACTTCATCACCAGTTTAGATGTATTTATCTCCCAAATCATAGATGAAGTAGAACCCAAGGAAGTGGAGCTTGATATAGAAGGGGTTATAAATTTAAAAATAAATACAATACCAAGGGGTATGGTTTAGTTAGAAAGGATATTTGACCTAGACCACATAAGGGATTAGGACCAACAAACCAAGAAGGATTCCATAGACAACTAGTGTGATGCTCACAATCTGGGTATTGCAAAAGAGATTAAGAATGTGTTTATTGGTAAGGTATTCACCTTGGAAGAAAGAAAGGGAATCATAAATGAATTAAATACATACCATGATGTGATAACTTGGGGATACAAGGACCTTAAAACATACGATACTTCAATATTTTTTCAAACTATTCCCTTTAAGCCAAATGTGGGGCCATTCAAGCAACGACAACACCCAATCAATGCACTACTAGAGCCCATTATCTTTAAGGAATTATAGAAGTTGTTGTATGTTCGTATAATTTTCCCTATTAGGAATTCCACATGGGTGGCTAATTTGGTTTCATACATAAATAAAATGGAGAAATCAGATTATGCATGGATTTTAGAAATCTAAACCGAGCTTTTGAGAAGGATAACTATCTGGTACCCTCACTGGACGAAGTGCTACAAATTATCAATAGTTCACAAATGATGTCTTTTCTAGATGGTTACTCAAGCTACAATCAAGTGATGGTATAGTATGAAGATAGGAACAAAATAGAATTCACCACAAAATGGGGAACATTTTCCTACAAAAGGATGTTGTTTGGATTGTTTAATGTGGGTGAAACATTTTAGCATGCTATGGATATAGCTTTCAAAGACCTCACTGGTAAATGCATCATAATTTACATGGATAACCTCACAGTGTTCTCAAAGAACTGAGTGGATTATGTCTCTGATTTTAGTAAAGTATTCCAAAAATACAGATAATTTGGCATTTCACTAAACCCAAAGAAGTGTATCTTTTGGGTAACAGATGGAAAATTGTTGGGACATGTGATTTCAGAAAAGGGTATATCGATAGAACCAAAGTGTATTCAGACCATTTTTAATATTCAACCTCCAGGCAGCAAGAAAGAAATGAAATCCTTTTTTGGAAAAATTAAATTTGTCAAGAAATCCATCATAGGGTTTGTAGAAATAGTGAAGCCACTGAATGCAATGCTTAAGAAGGACACTAAAATAGAATGGACACTAGAAGATAAGTAGTATTTTGTAAAAATTAAGAGGTCCATTGTAGATGTTCGATGCTAGTCAACCTAGATTATTCTAAGCCATTCTATATCTATTCATTTGCTTCACACCACTCATTTTCCAGCATGCTAACACTGAAGGATGATGAAGGAAATGAGCATCCTATTGCTTTAATAAGTTCTCAGTTGAAGGATGTTGAATTACACTACCATGATGTTGAAAATTAAGCATATTCTCTAGTTCAAGGATTCAAGAAGTTTAGGCATTAAATTGTGAGAAATAAAGTGTTTTCCATTGTACCAAATCTTGTTGTTAAGATATTGTTGATGCAAAATGAACTAGGATAAAGAAGATCAAAATGGGTCACCCTGCTACAATAATATGACATAGAGATTTAGCCAATGAAACTAGCTCGAAGATAAGCTCTCACATGCACAATGGTAGAGATAGAAACTAAACTCGTTGTTCATCAATATCACTTGGAGGATGTTTCCCCTGATAGATGGTATGATGATATTGTGTACTACCTGTTGAAAAACAAATATCCGCCATGACTACAAGGAGTACAAAAATGAGCTTTAAGGTTGAAAAGTAATAGCTATATGCTAAAAGGATCCATGTTGTATAAGAAGAATCACAAGGGAAACTACCTTAGATGCCTTAGGAAGGCAGAAGCAACTAAAGTGTTGAAAAAGTTCCATGATAAATTCAAAATAGGACAAGGATTAGGCCCATCAACATCCCATCATATTCTACAAGATAGATATTACTAGCCAACATTATTCAAAGACACTCACAACCATGTCAAATCCTATCACATCTACCAAACTATTGCCACTAAGGAGAGGTATGCTACTATTTCGTTGCAGTCGATTGCTAAGGTAGGGACTTTTTCTCAATGGGGACTCGACTTCATTGTCCCAATAAACCCACCATCCTTTACTAGTCACAGATACATTCTAACCACAACTAATTATTGTACTAGGTGGACATAAGTGCTTTCATGTAGACAATGTGCAACTGAGGTAGTCACTAATTTCCTTGAAAGTCATATTCTCAATCACTTTGGATGCTCGTTTGCATTAGTTTGTGATAATGGTTCTGCATTTTCCTCCCTTAAGTTCATGGGTTGGGCTATTGAATATAATATTGTGCTTAAATTCTCATCAAACTACTATCCTAAAGGTAATGGGTTAGTTGAATCCATAAATAAAAACCTATTGACTATCATAAACAAGTTGTTAAATAAAAACAGAAAGGACTAGAATGCCCATTTGTGTTTTTCTCTTTGGAAAGATCACACCCAACACAAGGTAGCCTTAGGGACCTCCCCATACCACCTCATTTACAGTCTAGAGCCTATTTTTCCAATCCACCTCAAGATTTCCACGTTTTAGTTTATTAACACCTATTATGAGGAAGGAGAACATCTTGAAGCTCACGTAGCTAAGCTACTCCATTTAGAGGAGGTGTGTAATGAAGTAGTAGAAAATTTCTCCAAACACTAGGATGTGGTCAAGAGATGGTTTGATCGAAAATCCAAGGTCAAGGACTTTAGGATTGCTGATTTAGTCCTATGCTGGGACAATACCCATGAAAAGAAAGGGGAAAATGACAAATTCGACAAGATCTAGCTTGGACCCTTTCAAAAATTTGAAATTATAGAAGATATTGCCTTTCACCTAAAGACACTCATTGGAGAGGATGTCCTGCTGCCAGTCAATGGGAAATACCTCAAGCATTGTTTCCTCACCTGAGTTGTTCAAGCTCACCCTTGTACATAGTTAGAGTAGGTCTTTTGCTTTCCTTTTCTCTTTCCTTTGTTTTTGCTTCTTTTTTTGACCCTTGTTTTTTCTAAGGGTGTTGTTCAATCTTTATGTGGTGGTTGTGCTTGGCCTTCTCAAAGGGCCCACTTTGTTGCATGTTCCCTTTTTTTCCATGGATAAGTCTTCATGAGTTACCATAGATCTTGGTCTAGATTTGTGAATCAAGTCTCTTCACTTCAACTCCATCTTTGACCTAGAATGGAACCCTTGTTTGAATCCTTTCACGTTTATCCTAGAATTCATAATAATGCACATTTGAATACTTTTGATGAGCTATACGATAGTTATCATGAAGTTTGAGGAAGTGAAAAATCTTAAATCTGCTCCAGTGACCATTGTGATCTCCTAACCCGTTATAATCTTCATTGCTTGTACAGTTGATCAAAAGGGTATCAAAGGAAAATATAAAAGGAAATAAATAAATTGAAAAATAAATAAATTGCGTGGGTGTGCGAGCAACTCTATTGGGGCTATGGATGCCGAACTGGAAATAGAGCAATGTTTGTAGGGATTGCAGCGACAACTCTGTCAGGGCTATGGACACCTGACTGGAAAAGGAGCAATGTCCAGGTTACTTTAGTAATTAGATTACCTACGTAGGTTGTCTTGGCTAATTGATCATTGGCCCTATAGTTTCTAAGGGAGAGGAATTAACTCACCATGCACACACTTTTGAGGTATTTATGACCCGATTCAACTAAGGATTATGTTCTCCTCTAAGCCTAGAGATCATTGATGATACTTGCTTCTCATCTATGAAACCAGAGTTTCCAAGTTCTAGATGAATCCTTATCCTTGGAACGCTCGAGAGAATTCTCCCCGGTAGATTCACCATTTGTTGTTTCTATAACACACATGCCCCGTTCGGATCGAGGACCCCCTCTTTTCGTTTCCTCTTCACCAGGTCAGTTTTCCTTTGTCTCCTTTTGTGTGCCCCTATTTTTGAGCCTAAGTTGGTCATGATCCATAAGATTTTCAAATACATCTTGGCCAAACTCATTCACCCAAGTTTCACCAAGTTTTGAGACCTTGCAAAATTTGACTTGCGAGGTTCCATCCTGCAAAAGTCATGATGTCCTAGGTTGCTTGTAGGTCCACAATTGTGGGATTCCCTTGGTGTGCCTCCATCTTATTTTTTCCATTCTTAATGGTGTTACACCCACATCCTCCCATAATGTAGCACCTGCATCAAACTCTCCTGAATGACCATTCAATCAAACATCCTTTGTGACGTGGGTTTACGCATGACCACCTACTTGTGCCCCTGTCGTACCTATAATTAATTCTAAGAATTAATGGGGGGTTGATTATAAATATAAACCTACCCACCTACCATTTTCATTTAGAAATTTCAAATTTAAGAAAGCTAGAGCTACCCCTGCACATGCAAGAACGATCTAAAGACTCCTATGACTGATCATTGCCTCTTTTTGCATGTTACCAGGCATGAATCCTACCTATCCTTCCTTTCAGTGTTTGTTTCTCCTATGGATTTTAGGGTTAATGGTCTTAAACTACTTGAATTCAAATTTTTTGCACAAAAGACTGAGGCCCCACCCTCTACAAAATGTAAATCTAGGGGCTAAAATCCATGAGCTCTCGTCCGGGGAATGACCTCATCTTGGGCAACATAATTAAACACTATGTAATCACAAACCCACCCTACAAATTCCCCACATGATGAGACTTAGTGAAAACTTACCTGTGCAAGTCTGACCAACTTAGAATATGCCCTAATGGCTAGGTCATGTTGACTTCCTACTTTCTTGATTCCGCCTCACCAAAAGGCATGTGTAACACCAAACAATTAAAGCCTAAGTGATTTTATGGGTCCCTTCGGTCAAATGGTTGTTGTCGGTGCTTCACCCTCATTTCACCATTCCTAGCAACTAGGCCAATGCAACTCCTCGCTCAATAGACCATCCACCCCACATCACCACAAAGACACAAAACCAAGCACCCCTCATCAAACTTGGCCAAATCTTGGAGTGGCATAGTGATGACCTTACAGGTTCTTGCATGCGGGTCGTTGCTCTTCTATCGACATCTCTTTAAGGTGGAACCTTCATGGATTCCTGCCTAGCTCCATCTACATCTTCGTGTATGAACTCAAAATAAAAGATTTGAAAACACTAAGTAAAATTTAATGGTGGGCCCACTCATGCGGGCCAGCATTGACGAGAGTCTTCTTTGCCATAGCTGTTGATTAACATAAAACTTTGTGCAGCTCCCCACCATGTGGGTCCCATAGTCATTGCCTTTGAAGGCACAAATTTGAATGAATATAATGAAAACCTTAAAAAAAAACATCCTCTATGAATTTATCATTGCAGGCCACCACTCACTTAAGGCCGTTGTTTGGTGGTGAAATCCCTACGTTCCTCACCATGCGGGCCCCACACTCCTAAATACTATGAACATAACTTGGGGCACAAAAAATGAAGGTCTTAAGTCAATTCCCTCTGCAAGTCTCGTCATGTGGGCCACCCCACATGAAATGATGCCTATCCTAAGCTGCTTGCTAATAATGAAATTCCAACGGCCTTCCATTTCATGACTTCCAAACTCCTAATTTTTGCATTCCACAAAGTGACCAAACCTTCAAGCGAAGTGATTAAGAATTATTTCAAGTGTGTGCCAAGATGATCAAAGACTAAAATTGAATAAGTAAAAGGCCTTGCACATTTTTCCATGCAAAACTTTTTCTTGTGGAATTCTGCTTACCCAAGGACGCTTCCTAACGGAAAAACTAAAACATCATTCCACCTCATGGCTTCTACACCCTGATCCTCTGCAAGAGCTTTAAAGGTTGATCTAACAAAGGGAAGTGATTCCAAGTGCTTCTATCAAAAAATTGCACAAATGTCCCAATAACTTCATGCAAAATCCACTCAATAATCCAAGCATGTAGAAATTCTCCATCAATTTGCCACTTGGGGAAGTCATTCTTCCTTGAGCCACTCCTTAATGCCTTCACTCTGATGGCTTCCGTAGGGCAAAAACCCGCACCTCTAGACTCATATTTCTGCATAACTTTCAAATGAGCTTAAAATGATAAACTATGATGGATGTTATGATATTTTAAGAGTATGTGGTTGCAATTAATGATATGTTTGTAGGGTATAACTAAAATTCTCTCTCCTAATTTTTCAAAACACTTATTGCACCTTTCATGTGTAGAATTTATGGAACCTGCTGAGGGACCATCTGAGAAGCCAGTGGAGAAAATTGACAAAGGAAAGAAACTATCAAGGACCCAAAGAGGAAAAGATGAGAAAGCACAAATGAAGTACAGGTTCCATGGGGTCAAGTTTACCTAGAAGATCACTTCCAACTAGGACAAATTCACTGACACTGAGCTAGGGCATGTTAGTATCGATGAGTTTAGGCAAAGGGTTATGGTTAATCCTATAATAGATAAAGCCTTAAGAATCAAGAAAAGTGAACTTGCAAAGGTAGGAAGGTCTCCTCTTTCCCTAGTCGCTCCTGAATTGGTATTTCCTTTTCAGAAGTGTTATCACCCTCAAACCAAAAGAATAGTCACCAGGGATGGAAGGGTGTTGGCAGATTTGACTCCCCAGTCTATCAAGAAGACATTTGGGATTCCCATGTTTGATAAAATGGAAGAGGTTGAAAAGGATTTTTCCTTAAATTTCTGGAAGCAAGATCCTATTGGCTAAAAAAGGACAATCAATCAAACTTGGCTAAAAGATAGGAGGGGTGGTGCCAACAAGGTGCCTCAATCACTATACAAAAGTGACTTTGTAGAAGAAGCTAATGATCTAGTAACACTTCTAAGAAGATTAATGGGCCTCCCCACTTCCTTGCTCTTCGAGGAGTAGATGTTCTATTTTTTTGAAGAGATCTTGAGAGGAGAGGCCAAGTTCTATTGGAAAAAACTTATTAGCAATAAATTGCACAATCAATTTGTGGTAGTGAAGAAGACTTCACAGTTATAAACACTTCTACTGTGTATCACCTTTTGTGCAATAGGATCCCAAAGCTTGTATCCTTTCACACCATAATTATATCCGATGAAGATACATTTTATAGCCTTGTTCTCCAACTTTGTTCACTTTGGAACATGTGCATATGCCTCACAAACAAAAACTCTAAGATGTCTTAATGAAGGCTTGTGACCCGACCATGCCTCTATAGGAATATTATCAAAAAGAGCTGATGTAGGAGACCTATTAGTCAGGTAACAGGAAGTGGTAATAGCTTCAACCCATAACCTCTATTCTAGGCTAGCACCACTCAACATACTCCTAGCCTTCTCCATCAGTGTCCTATTCATTCTTTATGCAACTCCATTCTGTGGTGGAGAATACGAACTTGTCTTATGTTTATGAATACCACAATCTTTATAGAATCTATAAAAATCATTAGAGAAAAATTCACCACCATTATCAACCCTCAAAAATTTTAATTTCTTTCCAGTCTGCAACTCAATCATTACTTTAAATTCTTTAAATCAGCTGAAAATTTTAGGTTTACTCTATACAAAATATACCCATATCCTTCTACTATAATCATCAATAAATGAAACATAATATGTGGATTTACCAATTGAAGGAACATCTACAAGACCAAATACATCAAAATGAATAAGATCCAATACACCACAACATTTATGAGAACTCAAGTAAAATTGAACACAGTTTTGTTTTCCATAAATGCAATTCTCATAGAAATTAAATTCAAGATTACAATCAGACAAACCTTCAACAAGCTTTTTATTTTTTAAGGTCCTTAAACCCTTTTCTCCAATGTGGCCAAGTCTCTAGTGCCATAACATAGTTTTCTGTACAAGAAACTTTTCTCAAAAGAAAGAGCACCCTTTGGTAACCAAAACCCATGACCATCTACTGAAGGTGAAACCCTCACTTCTTCTACAGACTTTATTTTCATAGAAGTACTATTGTACTCAACAGTTCATGCATCAAGCTTATACAATGTCCCATATCTGACACCTCTAGAAATTACCATAGCATCTCTAACCATCTTACATCCTCCATCAAAAAATACTACCTGCACACCCACATCTATTAGTTTTCTCAAAAATAAAAAAATTTGTGCTAATCCAAGGATATGCAACACACCATTAATCCTTTTTATTCTACCATCAGGAAACCCAGTTTTAACTTTACCATGGCCAATAATATCTAAATGAGAATCATCACCTAAGTACACCTTACCTCCATAAAATTCTTCATATTCACAAAACCAATCTCTATTAAAGGTCATATGAAAATATGTGCATGATTCAATTAACCATGCATCATTACCTACATGAGTTGCCAAAGCCGCAATGAATGAATCACCATATTCCTTCTCAGACTCAAAATCATAATCAAATTTCTTCTTTTTCTTCTTTTCTTCTTTTCTTCTTTTCATTCCTTATGAACATGTCCAAGGTTACTGTAGTTCCAACAAATGAATTTGGACTTTCCAAGGGATTTAGATCTCCCTTTGGACTTGGATTTTTCATGCTTCTCATTATTCTTGCCTTTTTCCTTAGGTTTTCTACAAACATTTAGGGCCTCCTTAGTAGTGATGGATACCTTCCTCCTCATCTCTTCATAAATCAAAGAACCCACCACATCTACATAGTCTTCAATATAATAGAACTACTCCCAATAGACATAATAAGAGAATCCCATGAATTAGGTAAAGAACAAAGAAAGATTTGACATTTCTCCTCCTCATCCATTTCGACACAAACTAATGCTTATTGAGCCACCAACATATTGAATACTTCTAGGTGGTTTTTTATTCATCCACCCTAGGGATAACTTTAAGAAACCCCCCCTCGGCGAAGGTGTAAAATCCAGGCGAATCTTTCCTATTATTTGAAAAAAATTATTAATTGTTTTGGCGAATCTATGCACATTATTAAAAAAAATTATAAAATCATGGTGAATCTTAATGAATAATTGGAAAAAAATAATAATCACAGTGGAAAATCCTAGTGAATATTCACTAAAAATATTAATTACAATGGCGAATCTCTCCTTTAAAAATTTGCATAGTTGGTCGGCGTAGTTCCCCCATATTTGAATCATTGAATCGGGGGGACATCCCTAAGTGTCCTACTAATGATGTTCACTCATGCCAATAAGGATTTCATACTCCACTTGGGTTTCACACTCACCTTGTCATCCTCATGTTTGCACCGTTATCATTCATCTCAACACTTGTCGTGGTGAGAGATCCACCAAGGCAAAGGTACACCACTTGTGTAATTCCGGAGAATCAAGAAGGGAATCTACAATATTCACACCAAGCTCCCTGAAAGATGTCTGATCAATGTTGTGTTTGATCTCCACCATTCACTGTTGCCAATAGTTCATGACATACGTCATCTTCCACTAGCTTAGTATGTTGTCCAATCAACCTCGTTTAATCTCAACTGCTCATCCTTGTCGTCAATGTCACCCACATCATTATAATTGGGTACCACTACAAAATGTTTCCTTCTCATCATTGCGTTGGGGGAAAAGTTTAAATGTTACCATCGATTAGCAATTTATCTTTTTCATCGAACGGTTGCAGGTTGATTATGCGGCCTAATATGCACATTCCTTTTAAAAGGCTTGTTGAGGCCCAAATTTTTTTTTGGGCCACACGATTAGATTTAATCATGTGGCCCAAAACAAATTCCAGGTCTCAACAAGCCTTTTAAAAGGCATGTGTGTATTAGGCCGTGGTATCAACTTGCAGCCGTCTGATTAAAAAGCTAAGCGATGATTTGATGGCAATAAATAAAAGCTCTATTCAAGGCTAAAATATTTATCGAATTAAATGGTAATTTATTATTGTGGCGATATTTCCCCAAAATTAATGGTATGAATATAATATTACTACTAATATAATTGATATTGGTGATTATAGTATAAATTGTTGGTGATTCAGTTCCAATGACGTATAGTTTAAAATATAATACATAAGCAAATTAATCAAGACAAAATTTTTGTTTGTAAAAACCTGGCAATTCAGCATCGTTTTTAGCTTGTACTATTCACCATTTCTGGAGGTCCCGATTTCAATTATTCGCCAATTAGCGAAGATTCGCCACTAATTTTTTCCCTGATCCACCCTTTTCCGTTCTCAAGGAATACAACTTATTTCTCAAGAAAATATTGTTCACTAAAGATTTGGCCTGATACATCTCACCAAGATTCTTCCATAGTTTCTTGTGCAGAGGTCTCTTCATGGACATTAATTAAAATATAGTCTACCAAGAATAATATGATTAGAACTTTAGTTTTACCATCCATAACATCATATTGAGAAGCTTGACTAGGATCTGCAGGCCTTGAAATATTATCATCAACAACATCCCATAGATCTCGATCTATCAACAAATCCTCTATCTTTAGCTTCCACATCTCAAAATTATTTCCAAAATATTTCTCAACCTCTATTCTCCTTGATGAAATTTCCATCTGAAAATTCCTACAACAAGATCACAAAGTTTCTTCTACACAAGCTCCCACCCAAATCTACATTAGTTCATAAACCCAACAACCCACAATTGAAACCAAAGGTGATCAAGATATGATACCACTTGTAAGGAAGATAAGGTAGTGGAACAACTTCCTACACTAACCTTGAGAGGAGCATAATGCAAAAATTTTACAAATCTTTAACAATTACAAAAACTTAAACACAAATATCATGCATACCACAACACAATGATTTATGTGGGGAAAACCCTTTTGGGAGAAAACCCCACACTCCAAAAGCCACCCAATATATTATTCAAAAATTAAAAGATTACAATATACTTGTAGAGCAAGCTTCTCACAAGAGTATCACCACCAGTGATCAGGAGACAACCCGACCACTATCAAACTCTCATAATACACCACTATCTACATGCATCCCACCCACTTTAACAAGATTTTTGGAACCTTCTAGAATTAGGGTTTTACAAGGTCATTTTTCATTTGACGTGTTAACGGAAAAACCTTGAAATGTCAACAAGAAAAAAACCTTGGCGTGTCAGCAAAAAAAAATCAGGTCATTGCCCCAAACCCCATGTCTTGTTATGAGTGTACATTATTTGCATGATCAGTCGCCACATACCAACATACATCCTATGAATAAAATTGTTTACAATTGCAAGGTTGAGACACATTTTCCCAACACCTACAAGGACTTATTTACCTAATGGTGAATGAGTCTCTGATAGGGTATCTTGCTCAACTTTTGGGGTCCTTTGGTAGCAAATATGAGACTTCTATTTCTACTTACAAAGTTTTCAGAATGTTGTAAAATAATTTTGTGAGTTTTTGTAGCTTGACAAGATGTATGACAAAAAATGCAACAATGGACAAATTATCTTCAATATTCCTTCAATACTCTTCAACCTGAGATATGCACATTCACAAAGAGAGGAAATGTTAGCCATTTTAGGGGCTTACCTCAATCAAAACCTTTGTAAGTGTTTCCACTTCCACAATGGAAATGTCAATGATAGAAATGATAATCAAAAGGAAGTAATGATTAAATCATAAAGTGTTTCAACTCACCACCCTTCAATGGCTTCCTTGAAGGATTGAAGTCATGCACATCACCTCAAGTATTTGGATCTTCCTTGTTTAAATTCTTGAATACTTTGGAGACCTACAAAATGGGTTATCCTTCACAAAATAATGAAAAATTATAATATGAACTCACATACACTTTGGAATGATGCTTGGATATTAAATTTCTGTAATAAATCATTGAAATTTTGCTCTTTATTTTCTCTTCATAATAGTTCTTGATCATAAATTCTCCTACAAATTGTGTTCTAGTTTCAAATGGTGAAAATACTAGGTATTTATCCAATTTCCCAAAAAATAGATTCCAAAAGTTGACACTTGAAATATAAATTTTGGATGTTAAAATGCTTCCAACAACATATTTAAATTTGGGTCCTAGCTAAGAAGGGGACCCATTCACCCATGGGAAAATGGGTCCCAGCCTAAATTTCTAGGATACACTTAGTCAGGGCAATCTGATGATTGGTTGCATTTGTTCAATGCTTGTAATCCTTCAAAAAATAGTAAAAAATATGCCCTGGAATGCATAATTTAGGAAATTAGGAGCCTAATTAAGTCCAATAAATTAGGGGGATAAAACATAATGTGAAATTGTTAAGGGTGAAAATTCTCTACACTACACAATTATTTGGTGTCACTTAATGGGGTGACTCCCTTTATTAATTTTTGAAAAATTGTGTACATACCATTCATAAGATGATCAACAAATCAATTGGCCCAAGTGGAAACCTTGCAACATCTAATAACCAAACCAAAGTGGGAGGCCATGTTGACGGGAGGGAAAAGAGCCAAGAAATGCCACTTCAATAACACATTCGCCCATCTAGATCCATCGATAGAGAGATTCAAAGAATATGAAAATATTCATTCTTCCAAGACACAACATTGAGGAAGAGCATTCTCAAAGTAAGGAACATGAATGCCACCATTAGAAATGGAGGCACAACAAAAGAAGTCACATGAGAGATATTGGATAGGACCAAATAGACCAAGAACTAGCAGAGTTAGGGGGCAGGGGAGACCACTTCCAGTTCCTTTTTTAGAAGATAGTCCAAGCCTTCCGGTAGCAAGCCAGAGTCAAAGTCTGTTGCATCCTGTGATGCCCACAAAGAAACACCCATATTGGCTAAGAAATTTGTCACCAAGTAAGCCTCCCTATAGACATGGCTGATAGAGTATCCATCCAATTTTCATAGGTAACAACCAATTTTCTCCACCCAATGCCTAAGTTTCCAATTTTGAACTGATTTTTTTCTAATGGAATTTATACAAATCATTGATTCCCCTTCGATTTCAACTTTAGTGAAACTTTTTTCAATACACAAAGACAAGCCATAGGTGAGAGCTTCCAATTCCACCTCATTATTGGTAGCCAACCCAATATTTTTTGCTAGTGCTAAAACAAACTCATCTGAACTATTTTTTATTATGCAACCTATATGAGAAAGCCCCATATTTCCCTTCAAAGTACCATCAAAATTGAGCTTGTGGCAGCCATTTGAGGGGGGAACCCACCTAGCATCCGCCCTAGTATTTGAAGCAGAAGGAGGATCCAGTCATGGGGACTTAAGAGTCAACCATCTATTTTTAAGATCATCATCCCACCATGTGAATTGGGTACCTTTGATGGGGAATTTCCTCAAGTTAACAACCTCACAAATATCAGATTCAATTGTCTTGATCACTTCCTCTACCAGTAGAAAAGTCCTAGAAAATATTCTTTAGTTCCTTTCTTTCCAAAGATGCCACACAACCATGGATGGGGCTGCCAACCAAACATTCGACCACACATTATTCTTTCGATCAAAGGGCCATCTTCGAATGAATTCCATAAGATCATATTGTCTAGGAGAGGACCAACCAAGATACTAGCAAAGCCAATCCTACCATCTAGAGGTGTACTAGTAGTTTAAAAGAATATGATTTGAGGATTCCCCATCTTTGCAACTATGTCACCAAAAATTGTATACCTTTGAAGAAAAGGACAATTTTGTGCCCATTTTGGTCCCACTTTAAGTCCTATCTCACCAATTTTCACCCCAAAACAACATTTATAGGCCCCTAAGGTTGTTAATTTTGACTTAGAGGCCTGTTACATCCAAGGGATCATTCAATCCCCGACAAAACACATCAAAACCATTTAAAAATTATAGTTCCCACTTTAAAATCCCTTAGTGGGACTAGGTTGCCCAAGTTGGCGACCTAGTCCTTTTTGTGGATTTTTCAAGTTTTAAGCGGAAAAATCAATAATTAACCAAAAATCCCCAATGGGTGTTGGCTTCTTAGGCCAAAATTCTTGATAATTAGGTCATGTTGCTTATATGTAATTGTTTTTAGGTCATTTTTCCTCTCTTCTAGCTCATTTTTACTCTCTCTTTCTCATTCTTTTCACACTCAACTGCAAAATCGAGTGCAAAACATCTTCCTCAAGAAGATTCATTTCTCACATATCAAAAGTTAAAGCTTTTAGACAGAAAACTAGGGCTTTTGCAGGTCTGGAAGCTCACTTCACATTCAAGATCACACATTGACAAGGTTGAAGATAGATTCCTATGGAGATTCATGGATAAATCTAGGTTGAGGAGGTGCAACTAGCCACAAAATCATTCCTAAAGACTGATTTCAAAGTGCCTCCATCTTCTACCTTCAACCCACTTGTAGATTTGAGGTTTGCATCCCATTTGCATTCCTTGTTACTTTCATTTGGAATGGTGTAGGATTTCTAGGGCTTTAGATTCTTGCATCATTTCAAATCCTTTGCATACATCTTATTCTAGCTCAATAGAATAGGGTTTTACTTTGTTTCAAGTTTTCCTATTTCTAGACACATTTAGGGCTAGGATTTATGTAGATTTCCATTTCATTTTAAGTTTTAATACCAACTAGGGGTTTGACCAAGGCAAACCCCACATAAGAAACTCAAATACATTCTATTTTGTGGGTCATTTCACAAGTTTGGAGCAGAATTCCTGTGAAGAAGCAGAACATAGACCTAAGGCACCTGAGTCCACTTTCAGTTTACCAGAAAAGCAGAAAGGGACTAGGTCACCCATAATGGCGACCTAGTCCCATTAAGGCTTTCTAGCATTGAAAGTTTGAGATTTGGGGAACCAGTTGGCTAGAATTACCTCTAGAGCAGATTTCTCGAAAAAGGGACCAGGTCGCCCCAGTTGGCGTAAGTGTCCCAAGTGGCTCAAAACCCTGATTTTCTAGATTTCCAGCAACTTCCAAAATCCCAGTTCTAGCCCTCTTCAGTTTCCAGGTGCACTTCTTTGTTCTGTTAGATTATTTTACTCTTATTTCTTGCATTTCTATACATTACATCATATTTTTTCCAGCAACATAAGTGTTATTAGTTTAGGGTTAAGTAGTTACATTTAATAGTACATTCAACATCTTCCTCTTCACACACTTCTACCCCTTAACAATGAATCACAAGGTTTAATGGTGCCAATGGAGGTCAAAGAAAACCCTCTTCCTTCTAGGTGAAATCCTAGAAAGTTTGAGAGGACCCATTCCTTTATCTCCACACAGGGAAACCACCTAAATTTTATTGTTTAGCAACATAGCGGGTAGATTCTCAGACCCTGGATACCAATCGACCACAACCTATCGCTAGTAAGAATCCTTTTATGTAATGTAGTATAAAGGAACGCACCAACTTTGGGAAAAATTTTGGAACTCCAACAAACCTTTGTCAGCCAGCCACCAATTGCAATATCATTGTGTTGAATTTCATAACCAAGATTTACCGAGTATTCTCTAGATTTGGATTCGGACCAAATGATTTCATATGTTTCCTCTAAGAGGAAAATACCTTCGGCAGCTCAAGAATTTTTGATAAGAGAAAGGCATCATCTAATGGGATATCAAGAGAGATCCAACTAATCTAGTCACACCTTCCATATAAATTAATTCACTTTACTAGTAATCTTCCATGATTAATTAAATAAATTTAATTTATTTAATTATGTCGCTAATTACCTTTATTCCTCTAAATTATTTAAATAAATTCTTATTATTTAATTAATTATCCATTATCCCTTACTAAATTAAATAATTACTTTAGCTATTTAATTATCCATAAATTCCTTAGCATTATCAACTCTCCATAAATAAATAAAATTATTTATTTATTTATTTGTTCCCACTTGCACATTCCTTTAATAAATAATTTATTTGATTAATTATTAAATCTCATGCATTTCCAACTCATCCTCTGACTGAGACTTACTCTCATCCCATTGGCTAATCAATTCCACTTCACCAATCAATCAATTTAGTCCACTCCCACTCTGTCTAAATTAACAAATCAATCAATTCTCTTAACTGAATCATGCAAATAGTTAACTAAAATCATGCAACTAGTTGCAGCTAGTTAACTGATCAATCTATTCCTCTCATTGATTCTCCATCATCAATCTCTTCAGTCTTTCTTTTGATCTTGATCATTCATCCAAATCTTCCTTTTCTATAAAATAGACCTTCATCTTCATTTGAAGGCTAACCAAAAAAATTCTATATTTTTCTATCATATCAATTGGATCATATTGAATTAGTGCACATATAGTTTATGAGAGAAACAATACTTACAATGAAAAATTGAGAAAAAGGTGAAGGTGGATAGATGTTTCATGTGAGAAAGGTATCATTTGATTAATCTTGTTTTTCTTGCATTTATATATCATTCTTCATTGCTAGATTTGAACTTGATTTGATTGAATCTTATAATAGTTTGTGGTTGTTGTTAATGATTCTTTCTTATTTTCCTAATTTTTAGTCATATAAATGGTGAACCCAATGTGAAACACTAACAATTTTTGTGAAAAAATAGAAATTTTTGAAGATATAGGTTATGCAACATATTTGTTGAATTAGAATGACACATCTGTGAGTTTTTGTAACGTATATATATGTTTCTATGCATTTGTGGTGTTTTCATAATGCATTTGTATTTCTACAATGCATGCATAGTTTTTTGTGTCGCATCTATTTACTTTAGCAATGTAATTGTCTAATATTACAATTCTTCAATTTTTCATTAATAATTATTGTTTTCGTTTATTACACAAGACTAATAACTAATTATTTGAAACCCTAGCATTGTATTTATCATTTCAAGGTTGTTTATTTTCTATGTTTTTGGTGATTTTGGTGTTTAGAGGTTCTATAGTAAAATGTTATCTCCTCACCACAATATTTTCATACACCATAATTGTATTTTTGTATTGCATCTGTCGATTACTATGATGCATTGAAGGTTCTTGCACGGTAATAATTTCTCATGATGTATTTTTCTAGTTTTTGCATCATAACTATTTATGTGACACATCTTTCTTTTGAATCCAAAGGCATAAAGTTTATAAATTCTATTTTTGAAGGAATGTTGATTCTAATAGATTAGTTATCTTCTAGTTGCTAATATCTATTGGCAGATTTGTAGTCACCATTTGAAAGAGATATTACTTTGAAATTACTAATCTCATTTATTGCAACACATTGAAAAAGAAATTATTAAAATTACTGATTAGTTTGATGCAGGTTCTCTTGCCAAAGACTAAAAATTAAAACTTGTCATCTCTGATTTCTAGAGTGAAATTTTTCATTTGGTCTTAAAAAGAGCAACTATTTTTTGTGTCTAGTAGACTAGTGATACGTATTCTCTTCCCTCGCACTTTGTACAACCTTGGGAATCAAAAATATCTTTATTTTTCATTTTTTTGTTCACCTAACGTGTGGTGTTTTATGTATGCACTCCCTTCATGACCTTTAAGAACAATCTTGTGGATCAAAATTAGCATTGTAACCATTTATTTCAAGTAGAGAGAATTTCTTTGGGGCATCATCACCCCAAGTTCTTATCTCAAGCATCTTTCCTAGTAGGATATATAAAGGGGGGAGTGAAAGCTATACCTCAAGGAAACCTAGCATCGTTTGAGCCAAGCCTTGTGACCCTCAATCTACCAAGACAAATATAGGTGAGAGTGGAGGAGACCCCTCCAATCTCAGGCACTATCAAACGAGATTTTTGTTCACAATAGACCCCTACTAAACATATTTTTAATTAGAAACCTAGGAGCCATTTAGTCATAGCTTTTTTGTAGTGTAGGGTATAGTATCATGCCCGAAGCTACTCACCATGTACTCCCTTAAGTAGAGATATAAATATTTGGGTTGGCTATTTATAGCCTCTTAGGGAGAGAAATAAAGTGAGCATGTTGCCATATTGGGCTTGTTCCACTAAAAATCTAGCTATCCTCTTTCATAATAAAGGTGTTTCTATCCAATCCTACGGAATATTAATACTTAATTGTGTGGTGAGCCTACATCAAGTTTACACACCATTTGATTAATTAAGTTGTGCTTCTCTTCAAATTGTCTTCAGTTTATACTCTACCAATGACACCATTGGCCTTTAGGCATTAAGCCTTGTTTACCAAGATTTAAGAGTCAAATAATTATTTCTATCTTTTGTGTGTGTTTTATGAGTGTATTTTCTCTAAAACTGAAAAAAAATTAAACACAAAAAGTCACTTAGAACATTTGATTTCAGGAAAAAATTCAAAGATACACATTTGTAACTTGTTGTAATGCAATCATTCAGAAAGAAAACTAGTGTCATGAATTTTTTAGCTCCTACACCGCATCTATATTTTCCAATACATTTGTATAATCAGAGTGACACGTCTGTTAATTTCTGCACCACATCTACTTTTTTGTACTACATCTATGTTCTACATTGCAACTATAAACTTTATATAACACAACTATTTAGAAAACCTAAAAACCCAAAGCACCACTACTATCAAAATCTATATCGTGCATCTATTATTTCCATGTAATTTTCTAGTTATGTTATGCATCTATGACTATTATGTGATGTAATTGATTCGTTTTATACTCCATCTGTGAATTCCCTAAATTATCTATTTACATAGAGAAATTAGGGTTTATTTTTTAAGGTATAGACTTTAGACCTTATTTACATAGTAACCTGAAACAAAAACTAGAGTCTTATCCAGTTTAGTATTGCATTTTTAGCATTTTTTCTACTTTCCTAGCTTAAATTTTACCCTTTAGACTAAATCCATCATCCAACATCATAGACATTCGTATTTTAATTTTGAAATCGAGAAACAAATCAGATTATTGATCAATCCATAGTTATATTTTGAATGTATTAACCTCATACTCTCACATCTTCTCATCAGAAGTAGGACCTATAACTCAAAAGTCTAGTTAAGGTTCCACTTTTATCAAACATCATCTAAATCAGTTACCCTTTTGAGTTTTAGATATTTCCTTTGATCACCTTTTTCCTTCATATTTTTCATGTTTCCTTTCAAAATATAAAATATAAAATCTAGAATCATAGCATTTGCAAACATCCTTTAAAAAAATTTAAAAATCCTAAAAATATTGTTGAAATGCACAAGAAAATTGAGAGGAGGGGATGAATTAGTTGTATCAAAGAACTTTACTTTTAAACTTAATCTTTTATCTTTAACTTCAATTTGTTATTAAGTGTAAACATGAAATGTAGATAACAAAAAGAAAAAACTAGAGACACCAGATTTACGTGGAAAATCCAATGAGGGAAAAACCATGATGAGGATTAACTCACGATATAGAAGTAACACAATACCAGATACAAAGGCTCACTTCCAAAGGGGACACTACCCAAATACAAAAGGCTCGTTGTCCAAATACAAGGGCTCACTACCTTCAAAGGAATCACTATCCAGAAAGGAGGCTGACTACCTATAGAAAAATAAAAGAGATTAATGAAGATCCACCACTAGGGTTCCACACATTCGCAACCTGATCAGAAGATTGTAGATGCCATTATCTCACTACTTTTAGGAATCTAACACCTTAAAGTACTATTGTCTTAGTTCACTCTTCCACTCTCTACTTTTCAAACTTGTTCACACACTTCACTCACTTGCTTGATTCATGGATGGATGGATATCAAATTCGCTACAACTTCATTTTCTTTTATACCATCTTCAACCTTAGGAACATTCTCCAAGGTCAGCTATACAATTTCATTTACAAATTCAAACTAGGTCGGCTACTCAACATTCCCACGATGGATAAGAATGAGAGAGGACCAATTACATATTTAATCTAGGACCCAAAAAACATCTTGGATCAAGCACATGCTTTCTTAAGACAATGAAAAATCTTAGTATAATGTGTGGACACCAGGTCGGCCAAACCTAATGAAAACACCAATGGTCTTTGGAGTACACGCATCTCTAGCAAGATAGTCACACGTGAATCACTCAACATGTTTCACCAAATATTTTACCATCTCTGAGAATACCTTAGGTACATCCAGAGGAGTTACAAAAAACTTCATTCATGGAGAACACTTCATCAGTCCATTTGGACCAATCAACAAAACATAGAAGCTCTAGAGCAAGTCTTCCAAACCACCAAACCATAAGAAAGTTTGTTAGAACACAGAAACCATCAAAAAGATTCATCTCCCAGATCCACAAGATTTGAAACCAAATATCAGAAGACTATGAAGCCAAAACATTTCTCACAGTCCACAAACAGGTAGTTCTGTTGAACCAGTTCATGCACCAGTGAACACACCTTCTACTTGCCATCGACTCAGAAGCTAAAAAATAGTATAAACAATCCATTAAAGCTTATGAACATACTTATAGATCCACATAGGCATAGGATCAAAATGGAGAAAATGTAGAGCACAATATCGGAGCCCATTCAGAACACTCTTCAACACTACTTTCATTATTTCTCAAATTTTCTCAAAAGCACTTGGCAAAAACACAGCTACAAATTCATAAATATAGCTCCATGTACTCTAAGCACTTCTATAGTATTCAACTATACAAATACCATATGTACACAATATGAATTATGTTTACATCAATGAAAACATTAATGAAAACACCATCAAATACATCCATACTTGCAACAATCTCCCCCTTTGTCATTGATGGCAAAACATGATGTGAAAAAATATCAAAAATAGCATACATGATTTTCAGAAGCGACAACCTGCCAAGCATAAAATTTTCACATGATTCTCTCTCTCTCTCTCCCTTTGACATCAATGGAAAATGAAATTCTTGCCATATAAAGCTATGTTCACTCCCCCTTAGAAGTACACCCACATCTCATACTGCAACAATGCACTTCTTTACTCCCCTTGAGGAGTATACCTCCATCATCAATCTAGAACAAAAGAGGTCTATGAATCCACTGGACTAATGCACCTCCATGTGCTTTGTTCTAGAATGCATAATTGGATTCTTTAAAATTTTTATAGCACTTGTATTTTCAAAAAATATAGAAGTAGGTTGATCACTTACCACACCTATGTCCATCAAGGTTTGCTTCATCCAAAGTACCTATGTACAGTCGGATGTTGTTGCAATATACTCTATTTCTACAGTGGATAAAGAAACTGAATCCTATTTCTTGCTCAACCATGAAACTAATCTTCCTCCAAGGAAGAATGTGATGCCACTTGTACTCTTTTGGTCATCTACACAACCAGCCCAATCTTCATCAGTGTAGGCATTCAAAGTGAAATCATTGTCCTTTTGATACCATAGCCCATAATTTGGAGTTCCTTTAAGATACTTGAATATCCTCTTCACAGCTATTACATATGCTTCCTTAGGTTCTACTTGAAATCTTGCAACTAGACATACTACATGCATGATATCAGGTCTAGTAGCAGTAAGATATAATAGTCTACCAATCATAGATCTATACATGCTCTGATCAAATTTAGCAGAGTCATCATTTTTACTCAACTTGCATCTAGTTACCATAGGGGTACAAACCAGTTTGGAGTCATCCATTCCAAAATTATTTAACAATTCCTTAACATACTTGGATTGTGAAATGAATATCCCTTTTTCAATTTGATTTAACTGAATTCCAAGGAAGGAACTCAGTTCACCAATCATTTGCATCTCTTCAGAAAATATCTTACGTGTACCTTCATTTCCACCAAAGATGATTTCATCAACATATATCACAACTAACAATATCTTTTTTTTCTCAACCTTGAAGTAAAGGTTGTTGTCTGTGGACCCTTTGTTGAATCCTTTCTTTGTCAGGTATTTATCTAATCTTGCATACCAAGCTTTTGGATCTTGTTTAAGTCCATATAATGTCTTCTTTAATTTACAAACCATGTCCGATATTTCAGATAGTTGAAAACCTTTTGGTTGCTCCATATACACTTCTTCCAATTCTCCATTCAAAAATGTAGACTTGACATCCATTTGATATACTTTGAAGGCTTTATAAGCTGAAAATGCCAAGAACATCTAAATGGTCTCCATTCTTGCTACAGGTGCAAAAAATCTATTCCTTCAACCTATGAATATCCTTTACATACAAGTCTTTCTTTATTCCTTACCACTTCACCATCTTCATTCATCTTTTTTTTGAATGCCCATTTCAAACCAATTACATTCTTGTTTGTAGGTATAAGGACTAGTTCCCATGTCTCATTCTTCTCTATCTCTTGTAGTTCCTCTTTCATTGCTCTAACCCAACTTTCATCATCACATGCTTCATTCACAGACTTAGGTTATATCTTAGAAAGTAGAAACAAGTTTACCTCAACCAATTTGCTTCTTGTCTTCAATCCTTCACTTTTGTCTTCAATTATCTATTCCTTTGGATGATTTCTCTGAACATATTTAGGAGTCTTAGGTGCAAGTTCCATAATTTATTATATTTCATTACTTTTTTCTTTCTCTTCCTTTTATTATTCTTGTATTGGCACACAAGTAGGATCATCAAGTTCAACTTCATTTATTTGCACTAGTCTATACATAGCTTCATCAACCTTTACATTAGCACTTTTAATTATTTTCCTCAATCTCTTATTAAAACATCTATAATATTTTTTGTTGTTTGAATATCCAAGGAAAATTCATTCATCACATCTAGCATCAAACTTTCTAATATTTTCCTCATCCCTTCTAATGTAACATTTACGTCCAAATACCTTAAAGTATTTAATAGTAGGAGTCTTACCAGTCCATAGCTCATAAGGGGTCTTAGTGTTGTTACCTTTGATCTGAACTCTATTAAGAATGTAAACAATAGTGTGGATTGCTTCTCTCCAATATACATTAGGAACATTTTCTTATTTCATCATAGTTCTGGAAGGGTCTTGAATAGGTTGGTTCTTTCTTTCCACAACTCCATTCTGCTAAGGGGTTCTAGGAGCACAATAATATGTTTTTATGTCATTCTCTTCACAGAATGCACTGAACTCATGAAATGTAAATTCTCCACCTCTATCAAACCTTAAGCATTTGATTTTCAGATTTTCCTCATTTTCTACTCTTGCCTTAAATACTTTGAATCTATCAAGAGCCTGAGCCTTTTCTCTAAGAATTGTAACCCATGTCATCCCAAAGTAATCAACAATTAAGACCATAAAGTACCTATCACCATTTAGGATTCCTATTCTTGTAGGACCACAGAGGTCTGTAAGGATTAATTCTATCATTCTAGTAGATGATTGATTCTTTCCTTTAAAACTATTTCTTATTTGTTTTCCCATCTAAAAACTTTTGCATATTGAATTTGAAGGCTTTATAATTCTAGGAAGATCTCTAATAACTTCCCTAGAACTGATCCTAGTCAGATTATCAAAGTTCACATGTCCCATCCTCCCATGCCAGAGCCAACTGTCATTAATCTAAGAAACAAAACACTGACCATCTCCACCTTTAAGTTTATAAATGTATCCATGAGTTCTTCTTCTAGTTGCTACCACAGTTTCAGATTCTTTCCTGATCTCACACATGTTATCCTAAAACACAAGCCTAAAACCTTTGTTGCAAATTTTTCCAACACTTAAAAGATTATACCTTAAACCCTTTACATAGTAAACATCATCAGTATTATGTTTTTTATCAAAACTAATCATTCATTTACCAACAATCTTAGCACCAGAGTCATCTCCAAGCATGACTATACCTCCATCATACTTCTTAAGTTTTGTAAACATAATCTTATCTCCAGTCATATGATTTGAACATCCACTGTCAATTACCCAAAAGTTTTCATCCTGCATGGCATGAAAAGAATTTACCAGAGTACCTTTTGTTTTATCCTTCTGGATTTCTAGACCAGATTCTTTTGCATATCTCCCATGATTAGTATATACAACTTTATTTTCTAGGGCTAGGAACAAGCATTCATCTTTATCTTCCTCAAATTCAGATTCGTCATCAGAAATTCTTGCATGTTCTTTGACATAGTGCAATTTCCTAAACTTCCTATCATTTTTATCCTTGTGATTGTTATTATTATCCTTATTCTTCTTTTGTGTAGCTCTATTAGGACATCTTGATGCATAATGACCAATATTTCCACAACTGAAACACTTAAAGGGTAGCTTACCTTTGTATTTACCAGTACCTTTCTTCAATCTCCTTGTGAAATTTGCTTCCAAATCTTTTGAATCATCATCATCATCCAAGTCATCTCCTATCTTCATTGCTTTAAAGGATGTTTCAGTATTCTCCTTATCCCTTGAAAATTTTCTCATCTTGAATGCAGTCAGGATACCAAATAGATGTTCCTTAGTAAATGTATTTAGATCATATTGTTCTTCAAGAGTAGATACTTTGTCACTATAATTGTCTGGTAAGGTCATTAAGATCTTCTCAATTATATCTTCATCTAAAATGGTACCACCTTGATACTTGATTTATGTTGCTATAAGTTCAACTCTTTGATAATAGCTTGCAATGTATTCTCCCTCTTTCATTCTCAAGTTCTCAATTTTTTTCTTAGCAGTTAGTTTCCTTGACAATTTTACTCTATCATTCCCTTCACAAATGTCTTTCAACTTTGTCCATACTTCATAAGTAGTAGGTAGAGAATTTTTTTTTATTTTAGTTTTAGATAAAGCACTGAAGATAGCATACCTTGCTCTTTCATTCTCTTCAAAGGCTACAACCTCATTAGCATAGGAAGGACCAACTACTGGTATCACATACTTTGTCTCCATAGCTTTCCAGGTATTGAAATTAAGTGAAATTATATAACTTCTCATATGCTCTTTCTAGTCACTCTAATCAACTCCATCAAAAATAGGAATCTAAAACTTGTGCACCATCTGATCTACCTCGAGCGGTTGAGCTCTTCACTAAGGAACCAAAGCTCTGATACCAATTGTTGAAATGTACAAAACAACTAAGAGGGGGGGTGAATCAGTGTTGGAAAATCAAGGATAGACAACTGAGAGGGGGGGTGAATCAGTTGTCACATAATATTCAAACTTATTAAACTTTACTAAACTTATTCTCAGATCTATTGAATGAACATTTAATCATAAACAATCACACAATAGAAACACAAAGAACACCAATATTTTTACATGGAAACCGTGTTAGGGAAAAAACCATGGTGGATGTCAGTCCACAATATTATACCTTGTTAAAAGTATAAAGATAAATAGTGGGAATGCACATGCATTCAGGAACACTACCTAGAGCTCACTACTCAAATACAAGAGGGCTCACTGCCCAAGGAAGACACACTGTCTTACAAAAATTCAGATTAGATCTATAGGGTTTTGAACTGAGAAATTAGCTTATGAAAAAGCCTGATTGCAGTTTTGGTTAAGCACAAATACACTTCTTCGCACTTCGCTCAATCTTCTTCACACTCTGCTCTGCAATCGAATGATTAGAACACTATTCACACACTTGCACTTTCTTTGGCACTCTTTCACGCTTCACTTCACTCAAACAATCACTCTTATATATCCACTACATGGAATTACATTGACAACTTCGTCAGCCAAATATGAAAGTATAAAACATGTACACAATGTTGGCCCAAATTAACAAATGAAATTTTAATGCAAATCGAACACCGTCAGCCACAACATAATGAAGACCTAAAATGATATCCTCGAACATGCCAAACACTCCAAAATTAATCTATGAGGATGCACAACACATTATAACCACCATGTCAGCCAAGAACATGAAAAACCTAAACATGCAAAGGAAAAATATTTGATCATGAGAACACCATGATCTAGAAACATCCACGAGCATCACGAATCATGAGAGAAGCATCTGTAGTAACTGAACTTACTAGAATCACATCAACCTCAATCAGGAACACTAACTAAAGCCACAGAAAAACTATCAAAACATAACTGTTCATAACACGATCGAATATTCATGCGGATCTAAACAATTTGATGGATAAAATAGATACACTCAACAATAAACCCTTTAATCCAAAACTTTTGATCACCAACATACTAAAATTTTCATCACACTGAACTTCATTGCTTCATAGACAACCTTCAACATATTTATTCTAATTTTCTCAATATCCTCGACATATAGAACCTTAAAGACATCAATGTTAATAGTGTTGACATCAGTGACAACCACATATCAGCAATATAACCACAACATCCAAAAATCTCCCCCTTTGGCATTGATGGAAACACATGATGTGAAAAACACCATCAACACAACTCTCAATCAGCACTTACTACCCCTTAGATTTTGATTATTCTCTCATGAGTTCTTCTCCAGCTCTTCTCCCCTTTTTATACTTTTTTGCATTATTCTTCTCCCCCTTTGACATCAATGGAAAAGGTACAAACAATCTCAAAACCACATATCTGAATCATCTAGCTACTCTCCCTGAGTAGAAGCCACCACAACATCAATCTAAAACAAGATATGACTGTAAATGCATAGACTGATGCAAAGACTTGCATCTTCGTTCTAATTAGGAGGGGAAATCACCCCTAACTTCCCTTTGAGATACTCAAAAATATCCTTAGGCAACAACTTAGTAAAGATGTTTGAAATATGTTCCTTAGTAGGCACATACTCTAGTTTGACTTCTTTAGCACTCACCTTGTCTCTCAAAAAGTGATATCTGATAGATATATGCTTAGTATTTGAATGCAACACCAAATTATGAGAAATTTTAATGGCACTTGAATTATCACAGAATATAGCAATAGGCTCATCATACACAATTCTGATATCTCTCAGCATCTTCTTCATTCATATTAATTGAGTATAATTGTTTGTAGCAGAAATATATTCTACCTCAACAGTAGATAAGGAAATGGAATTCTTCTTTTTACTTAACCAAGACACCAAATTCTTCCCCAACAATAAGGCACCACCACTAGTACTTTTCCTATCATCCACATCTCCTGCCCAATCTGCATCAATAAATGCACTCAAGGTAAGATCATCATCTTTAGGGTACCAAAGGCCAAAATCAACTGTCCCTTTCAAGTAGCTGAAAATTCTCTTTACAACAGTCACATGAGATTCCTTTGGATAAGCTTGATATCTAGCAACCATACGTACAACATTCATGATGTCTAGTCTGGTTTGAGTCAAATAAAGAAATCCATAGATCATTGGTGTGTATCTTGTTTATTTTTCCTTTGGATAATCATCATTTTGTGTTAACTCACATCTGATTACCATGGGTGTACCAACATGATTTGAGTCTTCTGATGAGCCTAGTTTTTGGTCCAATTTTGGGTAGAACCTGTAGTTTATTTGCTAAATTTGGCATGGACTTTGATATTAAATGTTGATACTTTTATAAAGTTTCCCTCAAACCATAGACATTGGGTTTAATTCTATTTCTGCTAGTTTTAATGACATTAACCTATTATGTGGACTATCTATATTAATTTTTCATGTGGTTAATGAATGTTCTTTAAGGTGGTTGTAGATGTGCAATTCTTAGGTGTACTGACATTGCCATGTAGACATATTTGAGGATACCAAGTTGAGAAATGCAGCCGCCAGCTGGTCATGCAAAGGAATCGTTTGAAGGTTAATTGAAGGACGATGACAAGAGATTCCCCATGTAAGCCACATGAAACCGCCTTGTGCTGATCTTTAATGATATTGAGCAGATGCAGGTGTTACCACAGTGTTGAGTCTCTGTTTGGACATGCATGTCTGACCAGATTCCTTGCATGTGTAACCACCCTTCCATTATTTTCTCCACTTTCCCTGAATGGCATCCTCTCAGTTAGTGGGAGTTGACTACCTATTGATGGTTTTTTCTACACAGTAACAACTCAGACAGAATATGATATCCTATCTCTCTTGAAAGGTAAATCTCTATGGAAAAGAGATAACCCCAAGGTCTCTAATGTCAAGTCTTGACAATGCAGTGAAACAACTCAGAGATAATGTGAAAATGTTGGTAATCACAAGGGGACCTTACTACGAGCAGAGCTGGATTTCCAACTTATCAGATATAAGCAATAGATTGATACTCTCAAACTTGATATAAATCAGATAATAAAGAAATAACAAAAGATAAAGAGTTCCAAAAATAATCTTAAGACTACTTTTAATACTAAGATTGAAAATGCCAAAGGATAAGATGCTCAAGATGGACCAATCTCTCATAAACTATTTTCTGCTTAACCTAGATGAATCTACAACTCCACAGAAATAGTGCAATCTTCTAAGGTATTGAAAGATTTTCAAATCATGAACATTTACTCAATCAACCTTAAAGCAATTGAGATGAATAACTTTCACAATTGAACTAAGCACAAATATAAGTCCAGGCTAACTTTGCAAAGCAGCTAATAATCAGCTAACTACAAAAAGTATGGACTAGAGATCGCTACAACATTCCAAACATGAAACCCTAAGCATTATCAAATCATCTAACCATAAAAAATAAGCAATTTGAAAGATAGAATAACAAGAACCATGCCAGATGAGATTCCCAAAAGATAGATACCAAACACAATATCTCTCTTATATTATATCATCCAAGATAGCAACAATTCTAGTTCTTCTACTACAACATTTGTTTTGAAAAAATAAACCCTAACTCACTCAGATACCACTTAACTATTCTCCTGATCTACCTATCCTTCTATCTCTATTTTCTAATTTTTTGTCTACTGTTCAAATGAGGCAACATGCCCGCTTTTATAAAGAATCAACAAGATAGGTCGACCCAAATTATAATTTTACAATAAAACATAACCTAAAGTAGGTCGGCCCACAAGAATAATTCAATTATATGAAATGTGCCATAGCACCAATTTCATCCAAAACCGCCAAAGTGTCAAAAGGGGGTAGCCCAATACATGTAAATTAATGGGAAGCACAAATATCAATGTAACCCTATATAATCACTCCCCATCTTTGTCTTTAGTTTTATCCTTTTCAACATGTATGGCCAGCAAGACCCTATCCAGCTCAACAACCGGTGGCACAGGAAAAACCCTAATCCTTCTCTCAAGAATCTTGATATTTTCCCTTGCTTGTCCAACCGTACCATCCCAATCAGCCTTATTGGTCAGATATTTGTCAATGACTGCAATGTATGTTGTTGCATCATCCAAATGATGTTCAGTAACTAAACCTTCACTGATTGGAGAATATACATCTCTCCACCATTCCGTAAGCTGCTCCAAACTGAGATGCTTTAGAGCAAACTTCTTCCTTCTAGTCATGATTTCGAAGAATGCAATGCATTTGTCATACACATTAGTTAGAGCATCCTCAATTTGTTTTGCATGTTTATTGACCTTCTTCAAGGCCCTCTGTCTCATGAGCAGGATTTCAAACCATTCCCAAGGTTCAAAAACCCTTGGAAGAGGAAGAATCCCACATCTTACCAATTCATCCTCAGTGAATCCCATAATTGTAGTAACCTTCTAGAGTAGGACGTCAGTATCTTCCTTATCTTGAGCTAACACAGTCTTCAGCAATGTCCCCGACCTTGTAGCATCCCCTGTAGTGGACAAAATGCCTTTGATGGCTTCATCCCCTTTTGCTTGAACACCTTGCAACCAAGTGATTGTAGCATGTGAGGTGCCCTTCATCTTTTCTAACTCAGAGATTGTCTCTTGGGGAAGGAACCCTGCAGCAGAAGAGGAGGAACCAATAGCCTGCAAAGGTTTCATCAATTCCTGCAAGTATCTTTTCAGTTTTTCATTTTCTCTCTCCAATTCATGTCTGGTCTGCACTGCTTTCTTTAATCTCCCCACAATCACTACACTGGAACCCTCATATTCTTCAATATCTTGCTCTATGGAAGCACGTCCCATATCAACAGTCTACACATTATAATCTTGGGCAATCACATTGTCCCTATCTTTGTTTGGAGCAGGGGTAGCAATATGAGCCACTCTATTACCTGATCCATCTCTTTCGATTCGAGAGACAACCCTTGCTTTATTTTTAGTTTTTCCCTTCTCCACATTGGCCATAAGGACATCCCAATTAGGAGGAGCATCCTCCACTATTACCATTTTACTCTTTAAGCCTTTCTCAAGCCAATCTGGAATAGTGGACCCAGTAGGTATTGTGCTTTGTCTATCATGTTCTTTCTCTTGTTGATCAACTAGTGCATGCCTTTCCACAATTGGACTTCTAGGAACATCCACAGTTGGATTCCCCTCATGTTGCAATTGTTCCACTTCTACAACTTGGGATGGTGATGAAGTTTTAGTCACTACTTCCTCCTGTTGAGGGGATTTGTTCACTTGCTCCTCTATAGGTGAACCTACATATGCCACCAAGGGAGATTGCAATACCTTATTGATTTCTGCTTCTGCCCTAAAGAGATCTCCTTCCTGAAATACCTCTTCCTACAAACCCTTAGGACTTTCACCTTTCTTTGGTTCTTCCTGTTGGCTACTAGCATCCTGAGAAATAGAGACACTCACCGGCTCAACAACAAGAATGCTAACTGAGACCTTCTCCATTGTTGTAGTGTCCTTTGGGAAAGGAGTCCTTGACCTCCTCATGTAAACTTGTGTCCTTTCCCCCGAACTCTCCACTTCTACCATTGGTGGCTCAATTACTTTGTCAACCTTAAGAGTCTCTTCCCCCTTTTGTGACAATCTCATAATTCTTCTTCTCTTTTCCAACGTTGGAGCACTTTCATCCTCCCCTACTTCTCCCTTATTCTTCTCAACTCTTTCTTAGAGGCATGTTTCCTCTTCTTAGCAACCGGCTTCCTCTATTTTCCTACCTCTACCTCCTTCTCAGGTTGGACTTCCCCTTACCTAAATTTTGAAAGGAGAATCTACCTTTCCTTTGCCCTTTTGTTCTAGCTCAAGTGACCCCTCAGAAGCAGAATGGGACTCCAAATCTCCCATCAACTCATAAGTGTATGGAACACCCTCACTTTCCAGTTCTATTATTTTGTGCTTCAACCACATCTTGGTGTACTTAATTACTGGGGCCATGACCTGATCCAAATCAATCTTTTCCTCTTCCAACCAGTCAACTTCTCCAACTAGTTTATCTTTTACTGCCTCATAAATGTGACCCTGGATCACATTTCCATCCTCCTCAATCTAATCCGTGATGGCCCTTACATTATACAGCCTCACCAAGTCCACTGGCAATCTGGAAAACTTCTTCTTCCTCACCTCAAACTCATCAGCGAGGTTAACCCAATAATCCTCAATATGAGGCTTCTGGCTATAATCCCTGTTGGCCTTCTTTTGAGCTTCACCAGTTATATCAAATCTTGTTCTCTTGGTGTGGAAGGAAAGACCAAGAGTACCCATCTCCTCCTCCGAAGCATGAGTAGACTGAATGGAGGCACAAACCTCACCCATTCCTATCTTCAAAGGGAAATCATTCCCAAAACCTGTCTTATGCATTTCTCCCTTTACAATATTGTCAAAATCACAGATTTGCCTAACAACTTCTAAAAAAATGATGTGGTCCATAGGATACCTTAGCAATCTGTAGGGAGCCCTCTGAAAACCAGCAATTCTAATGTATGAAAAGGTGGGGAACTGAATAAACCAAGCTCCATACCTTCCTATCAATTCTTTTGCCTTGTCTGAGATTCTAACATGCTCTGCACCTTGGAGCAATCTGGTGATATACATAGTGAAGGCATCATTTGATCTCCTATAAATCCCACCAGTTAAGTGCAACTGTGGATGTACCTCGTAGATAGCATCTTGCCCAAAGATACCTCTAGTGCTCAACCCCTTATACGGATGAAGTCTTGCCAATGAATACACTAGATAGGAAGTCATAGTAAAAGTCTTGGTTTGCAAGATACTGCATAACTGCTCATGGATCATAGCACTGATGGCACCTACCCAATGATAATCAAATCCCTGCTCCATTCTAGCAATTATATGGAACATCCAAGTCTCAAAAATCCCTGCACTTTTCAATCCTACCAACCTGCTGAGAAGGGTGATAACATTATAATATTCTCTCTTGAACTTAAGCCTGAATAGTTGGTTAGGCAACTTAGAGAAGTGAGATTTAGGCTTCTCCAGCCAAGAGTTAATCACCTGTTGGGACTTAACAATGTTTTCTTCATAATATTTCTTAGCCCCATCCTTGTCAAAGCCTACCACATGGGATCTATCAGGCATGTCAAAGGTTGCAGCAATGGAGACTAGACTGAATCCTACAAGAATCCTACCTTGAGGTCCAATAATCCTCTATGTACCCCTATCATAGTTCTTGGCACACTCTAGCACCAGCTCATAACACTGCACTGTAGAAGGAAAGCCTGCCACATGGGCCAATCCGAAGTCCACCATTCTCCTTGATAATAGAGGAAGGTTAGGTGCTGACATCTCAATATTGAATTCCTTGTAATCCCACATGCCAACGTTCATGTCCATAATTCATGACCAAATTGAAGTCAGTCTACTCTCAAGAACTCTACTCATATATATCTTAACCTTTTCTGCATCTGAGATGGCAGATGCCTCTGCACCAAGGTCAGTTGCCTTTCCCTTACTTTGACCAGCAACATTCTATCCTGATCCCGCCTGTAAACACATAAAGATAACATAAAATTAGATCCATCAGAAGCAATAAGTGCAAAAGATCATTATCTCAAAGTTTGGGATTCAGCCCCCCTCGCGGATTATGCACTGGGAAGGATTTTCGGGAAAATTCGGGCTAGGCGGATTCTAGCGAACCAAACAAACTAAATCCCAAAATATCATTTAAATCACCAACTCGGCCAAGGAAAATCATTAAGAATACTTAACATAAGTTCCTTAAGCTAATCAAATGTATTACCAAGAAACCCACAATTCGTAACCATCAAATTTAATATCTCCCAAAAACATCTGGAAGAATCCGCCAGAGACGGATTCTGGCGAAATCAACAACAGTCCTGACTAACTCGAGGAAAAATGAAGGGATACGACTTGTTCGGGAAAATCCGAATGGAACAAATTTTAGCGAAGCTATATATAATAGTATCAAAGCTCATCATCGGTAAAATGACCCGACCGCGGACCTTGGGAAAATTCGGATGGAATGGATTTTGATGAAGCCAAATAAACTCTAGTAGGAAGATGACAAAAGAAAAAGAGATAGAGCAATCAGGAAAATCCAAGGGAGGCGGAAATCCACAAAGATCTCAGAAACCCGAAATTGTCTATATCTCGACTACTTTCATCAAAGCAATTCAAATCACTCTGAATCCAAGCCAGAAATCCGAAACCAACCCGACCTAGGACCTTAATGAATAAAACGTGAACTAATGACCCACTTCTTAGCAATTTCGAGAACAAACAGCCATGCCCTAGGTTGGGAACCCTAAATGTCTGCCATGAAAGCACAGATGACTCAGTGATTCACCAAAATGGAAAGCTTAAAGCCACAGTGAACCAAAGCCCAAACAAGAACCAACACTAGACCAAGCATAAACATTTGATCAATCAGAAATGAACTGGTGCACTAGATAAAACCCCAAAATGCACAATGATGACGCACACCCAAAAGGACCAGAAAACCATGAAAGACTCCCAAGAAAAATGGTGAAAAGCAATCAAAACCAATAGAAAACAGGGTGCATATACATACCACAGAAGCACAAAGGTTATGATGAAGGAAACTGATAAATAACCACTTGATGCAGACTGGATACAACCCACGCACTTCAAAAGCAAATGTATAGCTCAAATAACCTCAAGGATCCAGATACCCAGCAAAACACCAAGAACCTTAACACACAAGCTCAAATGATAGCAGATGCACAACTCAAAATGATCAATCACTTCTCAAAATATTGATATATCAAAGCCCCAAAACCTTGTACAAACACCATTAATGCATCCGACAAGACAGCCGCAGCCACAAAGAATTTTTGGGGACTCAACATCGCCACAGATTTTGGGGATTCAACACCACCACAGATTTTGGGGAAATTTGGGATGTACGGACTTTCCCAAAAGTAGTGCAGAAGGCCAATTTCAGACAAGAAGAAGGAACCAGGAGAATCCGGCCCAGGCAGATTTTTTCGAAAACAGTGAAAAACCCGAGATAAAGCCAAAACTTCAAATTTTCAATACAACTCAAAAGAATGCCACTTCAATTGACAAAATGATCATTAAGGCACAAACCCAAGCAAGCAAAAAAAAAAACCCCAACAAGAAAGGGGTCAAAACACCAAGAGCGAAGAAAGAGGGTCCCCACATTCAGTGGGGCGTGTGTGCAAGAAGTGCACAACACTACCTTGTTTAGTTGATAACTTAAATAAGGTTCAGATCCTCCTTCTTTAGGAGTTATTCACTGAGCTATTGATGTTGTACGAACTGATATACTAGTATTTTTTTCAGACATGTTACTCTTTTGTATTTTCATTTTCCAATGAATACAATGAGATCTTGAGTTGAGAATTTGAGTTTTTATTAGTTTTAGAGGATACTCATCCAAGGGGGACCACTTGGTGAGTAATATGTTCCTTAGTTTAACTAGATTAGTTATTAGTTTATGTTTAGTACTTAGTTAAGAATTTGGCACCGACTATTCCTATAGCCACTAGAATTTCATTCTATGACTGTTCCTGCAGCCAAAATGGATAGAGTAGTTTCTTGTTTGTTGCTCGTATTTTCATTCTTGTCATGCATGTTCAACTTAGTTTAATTATTGAGTGATGTTGAACATTTACTTTGTTCCTTTCCATGCAATTTAATTTCAGTATTGAATCTTTCCTAGTTGTAGAATGAAGATGACTACTTTGAGTTCCTAGTGCACATACTGTGTTGACCCATTTCAATTTCATGACCTTGGTTTGACAATTTAAATGCACCTTCATGATGGTTAAAATTGCTATTTAGGTTAGATGTGTAATACATGAGTCATGATTGTAAAGTCTTATTTATTGAAATCATTGTAGGAGGCTGATATTTTCGGTGCCATTGTCGGGGATGGTGTCAAACTAGGAAGTTCTTTGGATTCATTGCTATTTTTTCCTGCCGTAGTATTTCTGGAATTTTCTCTTAGTGTTTAGAAGTTATGATCCACTATTCTTTCACCAATTCTTTGTGTGAGTTGGCTGATATTGATTTGATACCACATGCATAGAATAAGAAGAGATGCTTATGGGATATTCCTTCCTAATAATCTAGAACCATTTCAGTTAGCAGAGCTTCCAAATCTGCCCAAAAACAAAGAAGGAGAGCCACACCCCTTTGCTGATACATTTTCTAACTTAACCTGTTCTGAAGTTTCCCTTGAAGATCAAAATCTATTTGAAGAACCCTCTACTTTAGAAATTCATCAAACAGACATGGTTAATGCAAATGGAAGTAGGCCTAATAGGCAGAACCAACCAACTTTTCTTTTTCCCATTGCTCAATTGAATGAAGTAGATAACCTCAAAAATATCCTTGCTTCAATCCTTCCTAAGTTCTATGGACTTGTAATAGAAGATCCTGATACATTCTTTTTTGAGTTTGATATACTTTGCAAAATTTATGACTATACCACTGATTCCCACAGACTTAAGCTATTTCTTACCACTTTGAAAGAAGTTGCACTGAGATGGTTTATGAACCTTGGTAGAGATACTGTGGAGACTTGGGAGGACATGAAGAAAAACTTCCTTGATAAATACATAGAGTATTGTAGGGGTAGTGATCTAATAGGAGGTGAGATTTTCATAATGCAACAAAAGGAAGATGAGAGCCTGGAGGATTTTATTTCAAGGTTTTTTTTTGTCTGCAGAAATATCCCCACCATACACTCAATGAAGACTCACAAAATCTGCTTTTCTTGAGAGGAATTCATGAAAGTTGCACTGATGCCTTGGACCTGATGGTAGGAGGAGATATCATCACTTAAGTTCCTTGGGAGGATATCAAGAAGATATGTCGGAACTATTCTAGGGAAGCTTCAAAGAAAGGGAGAGATTACCAATCCTCTATGGGTAATTCATCCACCAGTGGAGTTTCAAGGATGGAGATTACTCATTTGCTAGAATATTTCAAGTATGATATCATAAACAATCTAGCCACTCAATTGGGTACACTTCAGGCCAAAAAGAAACATGAGGAGGCAAAGGCAATGCTGACAAAATATTGTCCTCATTACATACAAAAGAAGGACTGCATATGCAAGATGATAGCTAACATTGATAGCAAACAGACTCCACCCGAGTTCAAACCAGTTTAGACTAAGGAATATCAAGTCTACTTTGTTGTATAGAAAAGGCCATGGGCTCCAAGACAAGGTATGCTACCAGATCCACTATCTTTTGTTGGGCCATATTTTAATTCTTATTCATCCGGTAACCAATGGCAACCCCCATGTCCATCCAACTATAGAGGATATCCACCATAGTCTTGAGGTAACCCTCCAAATTTTTGGCCCAATTATTAAAATTATTTACCTCAGTGGCAACAACCTCAGGGGAATTGGCAGCAGTTTCAAGGACCTTGGCAGCCACCTCCAAGAAACTGGCAACAAACATCTCAATGGAGAGGTGGACAGCAATGGCCAAATCAAACAACTGGTTACATGTAGCCACCTTCTCAACCCCAACAACCTTCTATAAATGCCTCCCCCTACTAATCCAAGTTCAAATGTACCTAGACCTACTCAGTTACCAACCCAACCCACACCTAACCCAAATAATAAACCACAACAACAGCCTGTATACTTTGTTGATCCAAATCAATTTCCTACATATGTTGTGAGTTTAAGTGACATACATTTTCATTCAGGAAATACTTTTCCAACTCCTTCCAAACCCATAATCATTGAGCTTCATGTAGAAGAGCAAGAAGAATCTCTAAATGACCCCATTTAGCCTAGTGCACCTAAAAATCTTGAACCAGTTCCAGCCAAGCAAACTGCACAAGAACCACCATTCCCCCAGAGATTGGAATTTTCCAAACAAAAGGAAGACAAGGAGGAAACCACTTTTGACATTCTAGACTAGTTGAAGCATATATGTGTCCAAATACCCCTATTTTTAAGCCATAAAAGATGTTTCTATATATGGAAAAGCAATCAAATAAGCATGCCTCAAGCAGCGGGGTAGGAATAATAAATACCCAACTATAGTTCATGTAGTGGGACAACTAGTTGACATCATGCTTGGAAAATTAACTATCCCCAAGTACACTAATCCAAGTAGTCTTGTGGTTGAAGTTATTATAAATGGGATAAACATAAAAAATGCTTTGATTGACTTGGGTGCAACAATAAATGTGATGACTAAAGACATCTTGCAACAACTAAACATTGAAAGTATGAGATCCACTCCTACTGTCCTGTAGCTTGTGGATAGTTCCATAGTTAAGCCTGATGGCATAGTAGAGGACCTTGTGGTGATTATAGACTCTTGGGAGTATCCATCTGACTTCATGATTCTTTCTCCTAAAGCTACACTAGGCGGGTATCCTATTATCCTTGGAAGACCATGGTTAGCAATAGAAAATGCTTATATTGGATGTCGATCAGGTGACATGACCATTTCTGATGGAAGGAACACCAAAAATCTTATTCTTTATCCTCCTGCTTAGCCATCCCATGATGTGGATAATCCTGTATGGCCACATATAGGTGAAGAGGCTGAGGAAGTTAACTCTATGGCGTAGCTTATGATGTTAGGAATAATTCCTATCTTGCAACTTCAAGATGAAGATGAAGTGTTATCTAATATAATTTAGAACCATTGTGAGGCAGAGGAGGTATCACCCTCTCATGTTTCTAGTTCTATTGATCTTATGAAGACAATTATGCCTAATCTTCCTGCAACCACTATTTTTGCAAACAAACTTCCCATAGCCACTCTTCTAGCAGACAAACTTCCTACAGCAATAGGTATGTTCCACACAATGTTGCCACATGAACTTAAGGTACCATGTATTAATGAAACAACTATGATAGAGTTAACTACACAAGTACAGGTGTCCAAAGGAAAAAATCTGAATATCAACAGTAAATTAAAAGAAGAACAATAGTTGTCATTGGAAAATTTATTGAAGGCCCACTTAATGCATTTGCATGGGATTATCATGATATGAAGGGGTTGGATCCTAAGCTCTACACTCATAGAATATATATCAAGGATGATTGTACAGCTGTAAGGAAGCCACAAAGAAGAATCAACCCTGCATTGAGAGAAATTGTCAAAACAAAGCTGCAAAATTTGCTAGATGTAGGATTTATCTACCCCATTTTAGACAAACAGTGGGTATCTCCATTGGTGATTATGCCCAAGAAGGGAGGAAAATGGCGATTTTGTGTTGACTACAAGGAACTCAATGCTGTTACTAAGAAAGACCATTTTCCCTTGCCTTTTGTAGATCAAGTCCTGGACTCACTTGCAGAGAAACAATACTTTTATTTTCTTGATGGATTCAATGGCTACAATTAGATTCAAATTGTACCAGAGAACCAGGAGAAGACAACCTTCACATTTCCATGGGGGACATATGCCTATTCAGTACTTCCCTTTGGGTTATGTAATGTACCTACAACTTTTCAGAGAGCAGTCATCAACATATTTTTAGACATCTCCCTTGACTGCATGGAAATCTATATAGATGACTTTACCACCTATGATGCTGATTTTGATGAAGCATTGGAAAATCTCAAGAAATTCCTATAGATATGTGAAGACCAAAACCTATCTTTAAATAGTGAGAAGTATTTCATGATGATCCTGCAAAAATTGAGGTAATTACTAATCTTCCTACACCTGCAAAAGAATAGGATGTTAGTATTTTCTTGGGACATGCAGGATATTATAGGCATTTCATCAAGGATTTAATAAAAATAGTAGCACCATTGTATAGTCTACTAACTGATGCTGAGTTCCAATGGACAGAAGGTTGTGACAAAGCATTTTCTGGCTTGAAGGAAACTTTGGCTCATGCTCCTATACTTAAGAGGCCTAATTGGGAAATTCCTTTTCACATCCATACAAATGCATCAGACTATGTTATAGGAGCAATCTTAGGATAGAAAGAAGGAGCCATTTAAAATTCCATTTATTTTGTCAGCAAAAACTTACAGGGAGCTAAATTCAATTATACAGTAATAGAAAAAGAAATGCTGGTAGTGATCTATGCCCTGAACAAATTTAGGCACTACACAATAGGCTACCAGATCTTTGTGCACACTCATCATGCAGCCATTAGATATCTTATGAATAAACCCGTGATCTCAAGAAGGTTAGCTAGATGGTTGTTGTTGATGCAGGAGTTTGACATCACCATTGTGGACAAACCAGGGAAGGCCAATGTTGTTGCATATTTTCTTTCAAGACTGGACACATTAGAAGACAATCAAGCCATAGGTGACTCCTTTCTTGATGAGCATATATTCTCCATTAGTGTGCACACACCCTGGTATGTTGACATAGCTAATTACCTAGTGATAGGGAGAGTTCCTCCTTACTTATCTCCAAAAAAGAGAAGAGTACTCATTGAAAAATATTTTCCTTTTTCATGGATTGTTGGATGCTTGTTTTATACTGGAGTAGATCATGTTCTGAGAAGATGTGTGAGTGAAGATGAGACATATGAAATTTTGTATGCATGCCATGATGAAACCTGTGGGGGGAATTTTACATCCAAAAGGATAGCAATGAATATTTTGAACACAAGATAATATTGTCCTACACTCCACAAGGATGCAGGAAGATATACAAGGAAATGTGATATGTGCCAAAGAATGGGTTGGCCAACCAAATTAGATGAGATGAAACTCTATCTCCAAGTAGTAGTCACTCCCTTTGACAAGCAGGGATTGGATTTTGTGGGACCCATTGATCCCCCATAAAATGGTAAGTCTTATATCTTGGTATGCACTAATTATGTAACTAAGTGGGTAGAAGTCAAGGCCATGAAGCATGCAAGAGATAAAAAAGTTAAGAAATTTATTTATGAAGAAATTTTCACATGATATGGAGTCACAAGAGAAATAGTAATTGATCAAGGAGCTCAATTGACCTCAAAACTTGTTACGGCACTAGTCAACGAATATAACATAATGCACAGGAAGTCTACTCCTTATCACCCTCAGGCCAATGGAAAATTTGAGGTGACCAATAGAGAGATTGAAGCCATTCTAACCAAAATAGTGGCTATTCACATAAAGGATTGGGAAAATAGATTATCAGAATCAGTTTGGACCTACAAAACCCCCTAGAAAACAGCTACAGGATACACTCCATTTGAGCTACTATATGGGAAGACAGCTATGATTCCCATTGAATTCAAGCACAAGACTCTTAGAACTGCAATAGATTTGGGGATGGATATTTTTGAGGCACAAAAAGAAAGAATCATGTAGTTGAAAGGTTTAGATGAGATGAGGAAGACAACCTTGCACCATACTAAAGTTGTGTAGAATCAAAGAATCAAATGGCATGAAAATTTTATCAAAGAGAATAAATTTCAGTCAGGTGACTAAGCATTGCTTTATGACTCACATTATCAGGACAATGCAGGGAAATTGGAGACAAGGTGGCTAGGACCTTATGAATTTGTTGAGGTCTTTTCCAATGGATTTTTTCATCTCACCACCATTGATCCTGTCAGATTCAAGTTACTAGTCAATGGTCACCGTCTCAGATTGTATCACAAGCCAACCTCCAAAGAAGAGTTCATGCAAAAATTCATCCAACATACAACACCTGAGCTTCCTACAGCTGAAGGAAGTGGACCTAGTGTCCCTCCTTCTAGATAATTAAGGTATGTACTTATCATAATAAAGACTTCTACTTTTGTAGAAGTCCATTTATTCACCCATCCACCCATCTGCCCATTTGTACCACCTTTCTCTCTCTTTCATCACTTCATTCCACCTCGCCATCATTAATTGCTCAATTTATTTCCTAAAAAGGTGAATGATACTTTCTCCATGATATTTGTAATGTATCCTCCATACATTCATTTTCATACACATTCAGGTATGTGTGCATTAATTTCCCTCTTAATTATCTTTTTAGTGCATTCATTTAATCATTGTACTATTAGTATGGATGTTCACATAATTTTCATAACCCCCTATCAAATCACTACTGCCACCTCGCCTATGTGGACACATGTCAAAATTTAGGTTGGGGGGGGGGGAAGGAAAAATGTAGGTACATTTCCCACATGGTAGTGCATGATTGTCTACGTCAGCAAATCTAGCTAAGCCAATTTAAAATTTGAAATGGAGGACGAATCGCATATGTGATGCGACACTAAATTGTCGCTGCCATTTCTTTTCACCATAAATCCCTTTTATTACCATTTATTTTCCATTATTGACCCCATCATAATTGTAAGTGGTAAAAGGTAAAAAAAATAGAGGAAGGAAAATTCAATCAACATTGGTGCAGGATAATTCAACTAAGCAAGTGTTGTACAAAGGAAAAAAAAATTAGATGAGAATTAGAAGAAGGGAATTTTATAGAGTGATAGTTGATTACAGACAATGGGAGGCAGACTAATTTGAAATGAGCCCTTGGTTCATGATACCTTATTGGAGGATGCACAGTGTTTGACTGGATTTAGAGACTATGGTTGGTTGGACTACTTCCTAAAGCTAGACGGTTTCGATGAAGGCATTGCACTAGAGTTCACCCAGACATTTTCTAAAGGAAAATCCATAGTAAAAGAGTTGGAGGTTATGGAAACTGAGGAAAGAATTGCATAAGTTACAAGGTTACCATCTGAAAATGAGCATTAGCCTATTTCTAGAGACGCCAGGTTAGCTAGGGTTGTATTCACAATACATGGTGACCCTCCAATTAGTATAGACAAATAGGGTGCCAAAATTACCTCTTTGCCTCAGCCATGGAAGCAAGAAGTTTTCTACATTATCAGGTACATCACTTGTGAAGGTCGATTGTCAAACCTACATTTAGTACATTTCAAACTTTTGAGTCACATGAGGCATGGGAGGAGGATAAATGTGCCCAACATTTTATACAACCTTCTCTCCATCATGGCGACTGAAACTCAAAAGGGTAGGGGAAATTCTATTTCCCACCATTGCCTGATTAAATTGTTGGTTGAAAAATCTTTGCATGATGTAGCACCCGAAATGACCTAGGAGGAATTCATAAAATTTGACCAATTTAGACCTAAGCAGCTGAAATCTAGGGGTTTACCTCAACCACATAGGTCTAGTAGGAGATTAAGAAAGGATGAAGCCACCCCTAGTTCTTCAACCTCTGGTGTTGGCTCTAGTATGAATCCTCCTACAACATAAAGAACCATAGACATTAGTTCCTCTGAAATAGAGCACTCTGAAAAAGAAATTTCTTTATTGGATTCTGATGATGATGTTCCGTTTGAAACCCTAATAAGAAATAGGGCACATAAGAAGGAGGTAGAGCCAGGAAAAGGAAAAGCCAAAGCATAGCTTGTGGAAAGAGAGGTACCAAGTCCTAAGAAGAGAAAGGTTGATACTATTCATCCTGCAGCCAAAGAAAAATGTGAGAGCCCTCTCAAGAAATCAAAACCAGATGTTGATATGCCTTCACAAAAAAACCTTAAGCATGGAAGGACATCATATAAGAGCACAAAAGCCCCAATGGAGCAATAAAATGTCAAAGAAAAGAATATATTCAATGAGGCAGCAAAAGTGACCCTAGCAGGTCTTGCTGCCCTTGTAGAGGAGGTTGGAATTTGAGAGCATGAAGAAAACTAGGAGTTCCTATAGCAAGACCAAGACCAAGAGTTCCTACAACAAGACCAAGAATTAGATCAGGAGTCCCTGCAACAACTACAATAACAAGAACAAGAGGCCATGCAGCAAGAAGTGGGAAAAGAAATTGTACCTCTACAACCTTAGCCAATTGGATAGCTTGAATTTATGCAAATAGTACTATATGGGGTGCATCTATCAACAAAAATCCCAGTAGGAATTCATAAGTTCCCTCCTGATTTTTCAGTACATACAACAATTTAAAATTTATGGAAAGAGATACAAAGGAGGGGGGAGGGATGGAAAAATGAAAAGAAAATATTGAAAAAAGAAATTCAAGAGGGATGAAATTATTGAAGACAAGAATGAGGAGAATGCCTCTCTAAAGGAGAGGGTGGATAGAATTGCAACCTTGGTAACACAAATTTTAGAATGCAAAACCCCTCCAAGAGTTTATGCTATTCACCTGAAGGAGAAATATCTCTCTTTTAAGCTGTCAAGAATTATCTTAGGTTTGAATCCCTCTATTGAGACTCCCACTAAATTTTTCAATGCTTATAGGATTGCCTCCCCTGAAATGAAGAATTTGTTATGTGAATTTTATTTACATAATTTTGTTGTAACTCAAGACCAAGACTGGAACCCACTACCATATGTTGGGGATATCCAATCGAGACCATTCATGTCTTGGGTGAAAAATTAGATTAGTTGGGGAGAGAAATGCAATGCTTATAGGGGGAGGGAATCCAATATCCCCTTGGCCATTAGATCTGAATCAAAGCACCCCAAGGATATTTACAAAGACTGGAACATAATTCTTTTCAGGCCTAGTTATGGTAACAAAATTATGCCTTGGATTGAGGTAGTTTACAATAAATATGAGGTGAAGACAATAGAAAAAGAGGACACCATGAGAGGATATATATCATAGAGATGGAACACTTTAACTGATGAGCTAAAGCAAGCTAAACCTCATTCCATCCAGAACTATATTGCAGCAATAAAAAGGATTGAAAGGTACATTCAACTTGGGAGAACAAAGGGACTAGAATGGCTTCCCTTGAATTTTCAGCCACCTATCCTCATGTGGCCTATGCCAAACTTCAGATTCTACCGCTATGACATTGCTGAAGAAAATCAAAGATGGAGAAGACTTGACAAGTTGGGAGGATTCTACTTGAACCCTGAATCACCCTCAGCAGACACTAATATTGGGGAATTATCAATTGCAAACTTCAAAGCTTTAACCAAGAAGGAACACAACTCTTCCCCTACTAGAGGACCAACAAAACCCTAGGTTGGGGGGAGTGATGAGCCTAGTTTTTGGTCCAATTTTGGGTAGAACCTATATTTTATTTGCTAAAGTTGACATTGACTTTGATATTAAATATTGATACTTTTATAAAGTTTCCCTCAAACCATAGACATTGGGTTTTGTAACTATGGATTTTTCCTACAAGATTAGATGTTAGCAAATTACATGCATATTATATCAATCCACAATAGACAATGAAAAGAAAAGGAATAAACAAAGGAATAAATGAAATTATCTCACCCAGTCCTTCATCCTCCATGGCTGACTTGCATTGCACCTTCTAGTTTGCTGAAATATGAATGTTGCCCTCAGATTTTGATGAGAAACTCTAAACTATGGACTAGCCCTAAGCAAGTGTTGAAGCAAGAGAAACTAAATCCTACATGCAATATTAAAACCTACAAAAGACAATGTTAGACAAAAAGAATGAAGTGAAGAAGAAGAAGTTGAGAGATAAAATTAAGAGATGTCAAAATGAAGACAAAATTGGCATTTTATAGAAAATGCAATTTTGGATGGACGGATGAGAATAAAGATTGAGAAGTGCCCTAGAATCTGTTGTCAAGATTCAAAATAACAACCCCTTAATTAGGGTTAGGGCATCTTTAGGATGAAATTTAAGAAATTAAATCAAGGAATGAGAATCGGTGTGATAGTGAGATGAGAATTAGCAAGTGGAAAATGATGAGTTAGAAAATCAAGTCATTTTAGAAATAACTTAATTTGTGGAGAGAAATGCTATTTTGAAATTAATATTTTAAATTAATTCCAAAATGGTGAATTCATATGACAAATAAATAATAATTAAATTATTTACTTGAAAAGAGGGAAATTGTCAATTTAAATAAAGTGATTTTATTTAAATTTAGAAAGAAAATCAATAAGACAATTAAATAATTAAAATTATTTAATTGTGGAGGAAAACTAGAAAGTGAGTGATTTTATTTAAAATTAGAAATAAATAATATGAATTTATTTAATTATGAGAAGACATAAATAATTAATGACGTATTAAATAAATAAATAAGTTTATTTATTTAAATAATGAGGAGGAAATAATGGACAAGGGATAATTAAATAAATTTAGGAATTTATTTAATTATAGAGTGACATAAGAAATTAACGACGTATTTAAATAATAAATGTAATTTATTTAAATAGTCAGGAGGAATAGAAGACCTAAATAAATTAAATAATTAAGAATTATTTAATTAATAGTTGACATTGGACTATAGGACATAATTAATTGTTTTAATAATGTTGAGACGAAGCATGATATAGAAAAATTTGGTTTGCAAGTCTAGGCCATTTTTATGTGTCTACGGGTTTAATTCTATTTCTGCTAGTTTTAATGACATTAACCTACTATGTGGACTATCTATATTAATTTTTCATGTGGTTAATGAATGTTCTTTAAGGTGTTTGTAGATGTGAAATTATTATGCGTACTGACATTGCCATGCATACATATTTGAGGATGCCAAGTTGAGAAACGTAGCCTCCAGCTGGTCATGCAGATGAATCGTTCAAAGGTCAATTGAAGGACGATGATAGGAGATTCCCCATATCATCCGCATGAAACCGCCTTGTGCTGATCTTTAATGATATTGAGAAAATGTGGGTGTTACCACAATGTTGAGTCCACGTTTGGACATGCATGTCTGATCTGATTCCCTACATGTGTAACTGCCCTTCCATTCTTTTTTCTGCTTTCCCTAAATGGCATCCTCTTAGTTAGTGGGATTTGACTGCATTATTTAGTTGATAGCTTAAATAAGGTTTAGATACTCCTTCTTCGGGAGTTATTCACTGAGCTATTGATGTTGTACGATCTGATATACTAGCAATTTTTTGATACATGCTACTCTTTTGTATTTGCAATTTCCAATGAATAAAATGAGATCCTAAGTTGATCATTTGAGTTTGTATTAATTTTAGAGGATACTCATCCAAGGGATCCCACTTGGTGAGTAATTCATTCTTTATTTTAGCTAGATTAGTTATTAGTTTCTATTTAGTACTTAGTTAGGAATATGGCACCGACTGTTCCTACAGCCTCTAGAATTTCATTTTGTGACTGTTCCTACAGCCAAAGCAGATAGAGTAATCTCATGTTTGTTGCCCATATTTTCATTCCTGTCATGCATGTTCAACTTAGTTTAATTATTGAGTGATGTTCAACATTTACTTTGTTCCTTTCCATGCAATTTACTTTCAGTATTGAATATTTCATAGTTGTAGAATGAAGATGACTACTTTGAGTTCCTAGTGCACATGCTATGCTGACCCATTTCAAGTTCATGATGTTGGGTTGAAAATTTAAATACACCTTCATGATGGTTAAAATGGCTATTCAAGTTAGATGTCCAATCTCTAAGTCACGGTTGTAAAGGCTTAGTTATTGAAATCATTAGAGGAGGCCGACATCTTCCATGCCAAACTTTTTCAGTAACTCTCTTACATATTTGGATTGAGATATAAAATTCCATTATCTAACTGAGTGATTTGCAATCCCAGAAAGAACTCCATCTCTCCAATCATAGACATTTGAAATTCACTTTTCATTTCATCAGCAAACTTCATACATAAATCATCATCACTTCCAAAAATGATGTCATCAACAAAGACCTCAATAATCAACTCTTTATCATGATCCATCTTAAAATACAGATTACTGTCAGCAGTACCTTTATTGAATCCAAGCTTCAACAAGTATTCATCCATTCTAGCATACCAGGATCTAGGGGCTTGCTTGAGTCTATACAGTGCTTTCTTCGATCAAAAAACCATATCTCCCTTATTAGTCAGTTGAAATCCATCTGATTGCTCAACATATACTTCTTCTTCTAGCCCACCATTTAGAAATGTTGACTTTACATCCATTTGATAGAATTTATAGATCTTAAAAGAATCATAAGCAAGAAACAATCTTAAAGCTTCAATTCTAGCAACAGGGGCAAAGGTTTCTTCAAAATCAATACCTTCCATCTGTGAGTACCCTTTACATACCAATCTTGCTTTATTCCTGACCACTTCACCTTGTTCATTTAGCTTATTCTGAAAGACCCATTTAGTTCCAATCACATTTTTATTTTGAGGTCTGGGAACAAGAATCCATGTATCATTTTTCTCTATCTGCATCAGTTCTTCCTTCATTGCTTCCATCTAGTATTCATATTTACATGCTTCATTGACATTGTTAGGCTAAGTCTTGAAAATTAGACAATACTCTTTTGCAATTCTTCTTCTAGTCTACACACCTTTGTTCTTATCTCCTATAATCTAATCTTCAAAATGATTTATCTTTACATACCTCAGAACTTTAGGATTATCTCAAACTTTTGGTTCTTCTGTTCTCTCTTTTGCACTTCCACTAGCCTCTCCTTCTAGACTCTCTTGATTCATCGAAACAATTTGAACTTGATTATGTGTCTGAGAATTATTTCCTTTAACAATACTATCATGTTGGTCATTTGAATCATATCCATAATATCTGGATGATCTAGCAGTGTCCTCGTCAACTCTAACATTTTCACTTTCAACCATTTTCCTCAATCTTCTATTATAGCACCGGTAGGCCTTTCTTTTAGTAGAGTACCCCAAAAATATTCCTTCATCGCTCCTAGCATCAAACTTGCATATGTCTTCATCTCCCTTGATATAACATCTACTTCCAAATATTTTGAAAAATTTAACAGTAAGTTTATAATAAAACCATAGCTCAAAAGGAGTCTTACCAGAATTACCATTGACATTTACTTGGTTAAGAGTGTACACAACATTGCTTACAACTTCTCTCAAATAGATATGAGGCACATTTCCTTCCAACATCAGAGTTCTAATAGCATCTATAATTGTTTTTTTCTTTCTCTCTACAACTCCATTTTGTTGAGGGGTCCATGGAGCAGATAACTATCTCTTGATTCGATGCTCTTCACAGAAAAAAATGAACTCCTGGGAAGTGGACTCACCACCTTTGTCTAACCTTAAGCATGTAATCTTCAAACCTATCTCATTCTAGGCCATAGCTTTGAAAATTTTGAACTTCTCTAATGCTTCACATTTTTCTCTTAAGAAAGCAACCCATATCATCCTAGAGTAATCATCAATAAGCAACATAAAATACCTTTCTCCTTGTAGACTTTTGACTCTGGAGGGACCACATAGATCAGTATGCACCAACTTCAGTACTCCATTAGAATGATGTTGTTTTCTCTGAAAAGAAACTCTATTCTGCTTTCCCATCTGACATTCCTTGCATATGGTGTTAGTAGGCTTCACTATCTTAGGAAGATCTCTTACTGCATGAGTGGATCTTATCTTTACAATGTTATCAAAATTCACATGACACAACCTCCTATGCCATAACCAACTTTCATCAACTTGATCCATTAAACAACTTTCACTAGCAGCACTCGGGTGAAAAATATTATCTCTTGTCTTTGTACCTTAAGCAATTACATTTCTAGAACTTCTCAGTATCTTGTAATTTCCATCTTTGAACTGAAGATTATATCCCTTATCGACCATCTATCCAACACTTAACAAATTATGCTTCAAGCCTTCTACATAAAGGACATCATCAGTATTACGTTTACCACCAAGATAAATAGTTCCTCTACCATGAATCACACCATTATTGTTGTCTCCAAATATTACAACACCACCTTCATATTTCTCCAAGCTTACAAATTTTCTTTTGTCACCAGTCATATGGTGTCAGCATCCATTTTCAATCACCCACTCATCCTTTTCTTCAATTATGGCTGCAAGAGCTTTCTTAACATTCTTATTACTAGTAGATTCAATAGACACTCGACCATTTTACTTGATAGCAATGAATACCCATTCATCCTCATTTCCATTTTCTTTATCAAATTATTCATCAGTAACACCTTCTTCAGCATAATAACATTTCTTTTGAAATCTAGGCTTGTTAGGTTTGGACCTAGGAACTCTTTCAGGACATCTTGAAGCAAAATGATCTATTTTAGTGCAAGAGAAGCATTTAATAGTAAAATTTCCTTTATACTTACCTTGTCCTCTGGCTTCTCTTTTCACAACCATTGCTTCCGGCTCTTCTACCTCTCTTTCTTCATCTTCAATCTATTTCATCTCATCCCCATACTTGAATTTCTTTCTAGAACTTTCTCATAGATCATATCTCTATTTGTTTCTTCCTGATATAGTAGCTTTAATTGTAGATTTTGTCTTAGGGATAGATTCACCAAATTCACTCAACTCAAAGGCAACAAGCTTACCAACCAGCATATCTCTTGTCACATGTGTTATTGTCCTGAGCTCTTCAATAGCATGAGCTTTCAATTTGTAAGAGGTGGACAATGATCTAAGCACTTTAGCTACAATCTCTTGTTCATCCAAAGTTCCACCAGCACATTTAATACCCATCACAAGTTCCTTTACTCTTTTAATAAAAGAAAAAGTGTTTTCATCTTCGCCCATTTTCAAAGTTTCATACTTGCCTTTCAGAATTTGTAACTTAGCAACCTTCACTTGTGCATCTCCATCATACAATGTTTCTAGCTTCTTCTTGATCTCATGGGTTGTTTTCAGATCCATCACATTTGTCATCTCTGAATCTGTCAGAGCACTCAACAATGCTTCTATAGCCCTGATATTATATTTAGCTTCTTTGATCTCATCAAGAGTAGATAGACCATTCTGAGGAATAACATACATTTTCTTTGTAATCTTCTAGAAGGGTTCACCAATGCACTTCAAATGACACTCCATTCTAGCCTTCCACAGAGAGTAGTTTGTTTCATCGAATCTAGGACTATCCTTCTTGTATGATGCCATCTCTGATCACCTCAATCTATTAAACTTCTTCCAAGGAACCTGCTCTGATACCAATTGTTGGAAAATCAAGGATAGACAACTAAGAGGAGGGGTGAATCAGTTGTCACATAATATTCAAACTTATTAAACTTTACTCAACTTATTCTTAGATCTATTGAATGAACATTTAACCATAAACAATCACCACAATAGAAACACAAAGAACACCAAGATTTTTACGTGGAAACCCTGTTAGGGGAAAAACCACGGTGGATGCCAGTCCACAATATTATACCTTGTTAAAAGTATAAAGGTGAATAGTGGAAATGCACATGCATTCAAGCACACTACCTAGAGCTCACTAATCAAATACAAGAGGGCTCACTATCCAAGGATGACACACTATCTTACAAAAAATTGGATTAAATCTGCAAGGTATTGAACTGAGAAATTAGTTGATGCAAAAACCTGATTACAGTTTTGATTAAGCACAGAAACACTTCTTTGCACTTCACTCAATATTCTTCACACACTGCTCTGCAATCGAATGGTTAGAAAAATATTCGCACACTTGCACTTTCTTTGGCACTCTTTCATGCTTGACTTTTCTCAAACAATCGCTCTTATATATCCACTACATGGAATTACATCAACAACTTCGTCGGCCAAATATGAAAGTATAAAACATGTACACAATGTTAGCCCAAATTAACAAATGAAATTTCAATGCGAATCAAACACCATCGGCCACAACATAATGAAGACCTAAAATGATATCCTCAAATGTGCCAAACATTCCAAAATTAATCTACGAGGATCCACAACATGTTACAACCACCATGTCGGCCAAGAACATGAAAAACCAGAACACGCAAAGGAAAAATCTACTATCACGAGAACACCGATCAATTTGGAAGTGCAAAAAAGATAGAGCATGATCTAGAAACATACATGATCATCATGAATCATTAGAGAAGCATTTGTAGCAACTGAACTTACTAGAACCACATCAACTTCAATCATGAACACTAACTGAAGCCATAGAAAAACTGTCAAAACACAACTATTCATAACATGATCAAATCTTCATGTGGATCTCTGAAAATTTTAGTGGATAGACTAGATACACTCAAAAATAAACCCTTTAATCCATAACTTATGATCACCAACATACTGAACTTTCCATCATACTGAACTTCACTACTTCATAGACAACCTTCAAAATATTTATTAAAACTTTCTCAATATCCTCAACATATACAGCCTTAAAGACATCAATGTTAATAGTGTTGACATCAATTACAACCACATATCGGAAACATAACCACAACATCCAACAATTAGTTGTATCAAATAAATTTACTTTTAACTTAATCTTTTATCTTTAACCTCAATCTGTTATTAAGTGTAAACATGAAATGCAGATAACAAAAAGAAAACACTAGAGACACCAGATTTATGTGGAAAACCCAATGAGGTAAAAACCATGGTGAATATTAACTCATAATATAGTAGTAATGCAATATCGGATACAAAGGATCACTACCAGAGGGCTCACTTCCCAGATACGAAAGGCTCACTGCCCAATTGCGATGGCTCATTGCCTTCAAAGGACTCACTATCCAAAAAGGAGGCTCACTACCTACAAAAAAATAAAAGAGATTAATGAAGATCCACCATTGGGGTTCCACACATTTGCAACCTAATCAGAATATTGTAGATGCCATCATCTCAATGCTTTCAAGAATCTAACACCTTAAATTATTGTTTCCTTAGTTTTCTCTTCCACTCTCTACTTTTCGTAGTTGTTCACACACTTCACTCACTTGCTCAATTCATGGATGGATGGATATAAAATTCACTACAACTTGATTTTCTTTTATACCATCTTCAACCGTAGGAACATTCTTGAACATTCTTCAAGGTCGTCTATACAATTTCATTTCCAAATTTAAACTAGGTCAGCTACTCAACATTCTTGCAATGGATAAGAATGAGAGAGGACCAGTTACATATTTAATCTAGGATCCAAACAACATCTTGGATCAATCACACACTTTCTTAAGATGATGCAAAAGCTTAGTATAATGGGTAGACACTAGGTCAGCCAAACCTAATGAAAACACTAATGATCTTTGAAGTACATGCATCTCTAGCAAGATAGTCACATCTGAATCACTCAACACACTTCACAAGATATTTTACCATCTCTAAGAATACCTAAGGTACATCTACAGGAGTTACAACAAACTTCATTCATGGAGAACACTTCATCAATCCATCCTAACCAATCAACAAAACACAGAAGCTCTGGAGTAGGTCTTTCGAAGCGCCAAACCATAAGCAATTTTGTCCAAACATAGAAACCATCAAAAAGATTCATCTCCCAGATCTACAAGATCTGAAACCAAATATCAAAATATTATGGAGCCAAAAAAATTATCCTAGTCCACAAACAAGTAGTTATGTTGAACCAATTCACGCACCAGTGAACACACCTTCTACTCGCCATTGACTCATAAGCTAAAACTCAGTATACACAATCCATTAAAGCTTATAAACATACTTACAGATTTGCATAGGAATAGGATCACCATGGAAAATGTGGAGTACAATACTGGAGCCCATTTAGAACACTCTTCAACATTGCTTTCATTATTTCTTAAATTTTCTCAAAAGCACTTGGAAAAAACACAACTGCAACTTCATAAATATAGCTCCATGTACTCTAAGCACTTCTACAGTATCTCAACTATACAAATACCATTTGTGCACAACATGAATTGTGTTGAAATCAATGAAAACGTTAATGAAAACCATAAAAAACATCCATACTTGCAACAAATATAGCATGATTCAATACTCATCTTGCATCCATAAAAAATCCAAAAACATCAAAAATCACAAAATTCCCAAAAACAAAAACACTTATATGGTCCAAACAAGATCTCAAAAAAAAAAAAAATGGATTCCATAATTGACCATACCTTTAATCCCACTAGTGTGATGTACTTTTGGTCCACATCAAATAAACAACCAATGTCATAATCTAAAACTACACCATCTTTTGATGATTATACCTTGAATAATATGGATCAAAATCTAACCCAAGAAGAAATAGATAATGTGTTGCAAGATCCTAGAATATTGTGAATAATGGAAGAATTTTCATCTATTGATCCTAAAAAAATATTTTTATCACTTGTACAAAATGGATCGAGACTTCCTACTGACTTTGATATGTCCACCATAATAGGAGAAACATCAAATTTAGTATATCAAGGACAAGGTGTAGTTAATGTGACACCTCTAGCACACACCACCACCTCACAATAGTTGAATATAATCATGTCCTTTCGACATACCTCTCATAATACAACAATCGTAAACATGCCTCCTACACCTACATTTCAAACACAACTCACTACACAACAACCAAGCAACACAATACTTGCAACTCATAGTACCATAAGTCAAAATCCACCCAACAAAACTTGAAGTACAAACCCTTCATTTTTTAGGGGGGACATATAAACACAAACTCTATTTTATTTAACACAAACACAGCCCTGACCTAGAATCGAATGTTCTTCATATCCAACTATAATTTAAGTCAAACTCCACCAAAACAACCACCTAATCCAAATCCAACATTCACATCTCACTTTCACCAAAACATCCAACCCATGCAACAACATCATTTTAACACCTAACTAAAAATTGCATGGTTTTGCTTCAACTACAAATCATCAAAACATAAACCCATTCATAAACCCTTTACAGAGTGAAACACATTACCAAAAAACAAAAATATATCCTACAACACCATCACCAATAGAGATATTATCTGAACAACTACAAATCCTGCAACAATAGATTTCAAATATGCAAGTTACTGGAAATAAAAAGACTTACTCAATTGAGGACTTATGTCCTTATCCTTTGACAAGAGTATATACATGTTTCCCTTCCCCTCAAACCTTATTGTACCAAAATATGAAAAATATAAGGGGAAGGGAGATCATATAGAGCATGTGAGATAGTTTCACATAGACTCATTAGATGTTGCTTACGATCACACATACCCAATGCAAATTTTTCCATGAAGTCTTAGGGGAAAATCACTAGAATGGTTTGCTCAACTACTTCTTTGCATCAAGACTTGGAGTGAATTGGTTGATAAATTTAGAGAACACTTCTCCTAAAACATCAAAAATGACATAAACATAATAAACTTATGAAAATCTAAATAGGAGGGAGAAACATTCACTTCATTCTTACAGATATGGAGAAGCCTTGCTAGCAAATGTCCTTGCCATATTCCGCAAAAGAAATTGGTACAAATCTTAACGGAAAACCTCAATTCAGAAGTAATGTTTCATCTCCAACTTCATTTCTCAAACATATTTGAGTATGTTATTGAGAAAGGTCTTTCTATTGAGAAATCCCTCATCAAAAAAGGGTTGGTAATTTTTTAAAAGAGAATAACCATCACCCAAGCACTTCAAATGATAAAAAAAAAAATTAGTCATGAAATAAGAATGTGACAAATGATGGGGTGGTGGATGCTAAATTTATAAACAAGGCACACCTTATTGTTAGTCTTAAAGGAATTTCAACATCAAACAACAACCACCAATCACAAAATCATGAGCAAACAACAAATCTAGTTCAGAATAATGCATAACATGGTCCCCTGAGGACAAATCAACCGAGACAAAAATACACACCCTTATGGGAATCCATTGAAATAGTTTTAAAGAAGTTACTACAAAAAAAATTTATTCAAATACCTGAAATAAGATACTATGAGCCAAGACCTTTGAAACCATCTTGGTGGAATGATAATGACTTCTGTGAGTACCATAGAACCAAAGGGCATAAAACCTCATCATGCTTTAAACTCAAGAATCTTATTCAAGACCTCATAGAACATGGAGAGATATTGATTAATAATCCATGGGGATATTTTAATTTTGATCAACCATATTCAAATATCCTCTTCAAAATCATGGACATGGAAAGGCCTCTAGTTCAAGACCTCACACTAAGGATCAAGCCAAATACACTCATGTTGCCTATGAATACATAGTTAACTATATCCAACAAACCTATATTAACATATCTACCATTACCATTAAGAAAAATAATCTTGAGTGTGTGGCTACCACATGCCAATCCAAGGTGACTCTACAAGGGGCCACTCTAAGATCTTAATCAAAAACTCAATTCAACCTTTTGGATCATCTAGGAAAAACCCATGCTCAGATATCCATTCTTGAACTATTATGTGCATCCCCTCAACACAAGGATATCTTAGATAAAGCTTTGAAGGATTCTTCGGTTCCCACTATTACGGTTAGAAGGTAGATATCTAATAAGTTAAATACATATTTGATCAATAAAATAGAGAAATAAAACACACACAAAAAATTATAGCAGAAACAACACAATATAGAGAATTTAACGTGGTTCACCCAATCTGGGCTACATTCACAAAACCATAAATCTCCAATGATTTTATTATCCAGTGAAAAAAATATTACAATCTCATCAATAATTCCATGCTACAACTCCTCATCCCAGCCGCTTATAAAAAGCTTTTAGAAGCTTTCATAAATTAGGGTTTTACAAAGTCGTATTTTTTCTTTTTTGGTGACGAAGCAAAAAAAAGTGAAAAAAGAAAATCAGGGGTCGCCCCCAAACCCCCACCCAGGGCCTAGCCCAGCCCTGAACCCTAGCGAGGATACATGAAGTGTGTACAGTATAGAATGATCAGTCAACACATACCAACACCCATAGATCAACATGTTAACCAATTTCAAGCTATGGCAGGGCTTCTAGAAACCACACACCATGTCACTTTCATAAAACATGATTTTACTTCATAGAAGCTCCATCATAATGAACCTCTACATCTTGAGGTATATATCAATAAGCACAAAATCATATGATTTTTGATAGATTTGGATAAATCCTAAACATTTGTAAACTAAAATTGGTCACTAATATGGGATTCTCCAAAGTATGTATAGATGTATCAAAAAGTATCATTATAAGAGCATATGATGATGCAGGGCGCTCTTCAAATGGAATTATTATCCTTCCCATTAGAGTTGGTCCTACTATTCAAGATATAGTCTTCCAATTTATGGACATGGACCTTCCTTACAACCTTCTCCTTGATTTCCCATGGATTCACACCATGAAGGTTGTTCATTTCACCTGCCATCAGTTCTTGAAATTCCCTTATAATGAAACTAAGATTACCATATTAGGTGGTCCTGATCCTCTCTAGTATTGTAGCAATCTAAAAGGTACCCATGAACATAAAGTACCTATAAATAATGAGGCATCACCATCCATCTTATCCCACTACATCAATCTTGCATCATTATAAAAATCCCCCAATCCACCCATATCATTTCATAAAAGCAACGTACAGGTCCACAATGATGAATGTGGCAAGTATAACATTGAGAACTTATTTTGTATTGGTAAATTACTAGCCTTGCCAAAATATTATGGTAAGTCATTCCCTATCAAAAATGATCCTAAATTCATCATTCAATATCAACCTCCTACCACTTTCACAAAGTGGGATGAACTAGGAAAGGAATCCATAGATGAAGAGGACGAAAAACATGCTTACTTACCTATTGAACAGTATAGAAAAGGTTTTTATATCATGAAATAGAATGGCTATGATGGTCACCATGGCCTGGGAGCACAAAAAAAAGGTATGAAAAAACCTATAAAGCTTAAAAATTTACCAAAGAATAAGGGACTTGGGTATAAACCACTAAAATTGAATGCTCCTTGTACTAAGTTACTTTTGAATAAAGACACTAACAATTTTGAAGTTTTTTAGACTTCTAAGAAAATTATTGAGAGCAACCCTTCTAAGAACCAACAAACTGATGCCCGAGCCTGGATAGAAACCTTTTTGGACCCTAAAAATTCCTCAATCTATACCATATCTACCCCATCCTTGAGCTTTTGTAATACTGATGATATAATGCCTCTAATTCATCCACAACTAATTTATTGGGATCAACAAGGTCCATTGAGCTTGGACATCTTTGAAAATGATATAGCTATAGCTAAGCTTATGGGACTTCCAAAGGGCATACCTGAGGGGGATGATAAAGTTGGAATCACTATAGACCTTAATACTAATACCTACTTCAAGGAGTCTACTACACCTTCTAGTTGTAAAAATGGAAAATAAAAAAGAATAAGTCTCCAGGTGAAAAATGAAATGCACCTCTAAACCAATAAAAAGGAAAAATAAAGGGTGTATCCAAGGGGAAAAATCTCTCTGAGGCACCCAAGGATGGAAGGTTGGATCTACTCCCTACAATTCAATAAAAATCTCCACTATTGGTGGAAATATCAGAGGACATAAATATCAATATAGCCGAGAACCTCAAGGTTATATATTTTTAGCTTCTTTGACAAAGATGGAAAAGTTAAGTTTCATCAACTTCCTCTCCAAATGACAAATCAACTTTTCATGGTCTTATGTTGACATGCCTAGAATAGACCCTAATTTATTCCTTCATCATTTGCCTCTTCTTCCAAATGCAAAACCTTTCAATCAAAAGCTAAGGAATATGCACTCATAGATTGCCTTATTGGTCAAGGCTAAACTGAATAAATTGTTAGATATTGGTTTCATCATACCAATAGACTATGCAAAATGGATCTAAAATCTTGTGTTCGTCACCAAACCAACATGAGGAATTCAAATTCGTATACACTTCAAATACTTAAACAAAGTTTTTCCTAAAGATGATTTCCCCTACCTAATATTGATATGATAGTGGATGTAATAGATGGTTATGAGATGTTGTCATTCATGTATGGATTCTCTGATTATAATTAGATTACAATTTCTCTTGAGTATCAACAAAAAATAGATTTTACTTGTCCCTAGGGTACCTATTTCTAGAACATCATTCTCTTTGGCCTTAATAATGCTAGAGCTACCTACTAGACATTCATGACTACAATATTTCATGATATGATGCATACCCTTGTGGAAGACTATGTTGATGACATTAGAAAAATCTCCCACAAGGGATGATCATCTAGATGTGCTTGATAGGATCTTCACTACATTGGAAAAATAAAAAGTCAGATTAAATCTAAAAAGTGTGACTTTGGATTAACTTCTAGAAAGATCCTTGGATACATCATTTCTCACAAATATATTGAGGTTGATCCTACAAAGGTGAAATTCATCATTGATATGCCACCACCTTCCATTAAACTTTAGGAAAGATAATTGTTTATCTTTAAGGAAAATTATACAAACTTTCTTTCTTATGATTAATTGAGGTAATCTACCAATACAGATTTAATGGGTTGTTTTGAGTGTTTTTGTAGAGCAATAATTGGACATAATGCAGCAGTTGCAAAATGTTTAACCAGCATGTGCCTTAGTAAAGATTGAAGATAGATGTTGTGAACCTGCTCCTGAACATCAGGTTGATGAACCGAGGATGTAGTTGTTATTATTTTAATTTTTGTTATTTTTTTTTAGTCAAAGACTTCATGGCTCATCTCGAGATTTTCAATTTTTATCTAATGGGTTTTAAAGACAACGAAAGTTAGTTGTAAACCATTATAGACTTTTTCAATGGCTATCCACGCCATCTGAAATCTAGGATTTAGTTAAAAAATTTCTATAAAAATGTAATTTTCAGAAGTAGAAAGTGATGCTCAATAGTAATGTTATGTTGTTAACATGATCTTTGGATACTTATGAATAAAAAAAACTACCTTCTGTCAATTTTTGAGTTGTTGAGCTATGGATGATAATTGTCTTTAATGGAAGAACTTCAGAACCAGTAGTGTATGTGATTTGAGAATGAATGTGATAACCCACGAGCTGGCCACTTGAGGGAGAATAGTTTAAATAGATAAGTATTTACTGTTCTGTCATTTTTGTTACATAGATAATCATTCAGTAGGAAATAGTTAAGTCTATCAGTTGTTGAGTCTGAAAATATGGAGCACTCTTTGTTTTCCATTATCATGAGTTACTTATTGCAACTGTTAGAATCTTTTACTATTTAGGAGGATGTTTTATGGTTTGTTTACTTGTGTTTCCACTTCTGTAGTTTATCAACTGTTCAGTTTACTTGTTGTTGTGCTTTCTAGCTTAGTTGTTATGCTTTCTAAATTAGTTATCTTATGATTTCTAGTTTTCTTAGAATAAATTGTTTCCTAGTTGATTAGTTAGTCATCCTTAGACTAAAATTAATTTCAGTAGTCTTAAGAAATCAGAAAATCTAAAATGAGTTATCTAAATTATCTTCTATTGCAAACTGCCTTGGACACTGCCTAGTTGACTTATTGATATTTTATATTCTAAAGTAATGGGACCTAATGATAGACTATCACTTTTTGGCACCGTTGTTGGGAACTAATAGCCTTCTCGCTTAAGTGTTACTAGGAGACAGTTTGAATATCTCATTTTAGGCCAAAATATCACCTTTGGCTTCCTTTTCTACATGGTCAATAAAAGAGGCCCTCATGGAAAATTTATACCAAAGACCCCCCCAAAATACGCACCAATCATACATAGGGAGGCCCAAGGCTCAGATGACCATACTATTGAAGAACTATTTGAGCCTAATCCACCAGAGGCTTTCCATTATTTACCTGAAGATCAACTGGTAGAACAACCAGTTATAGAGGAAATTTTCTTTGAGGAGCAGATTCCTCTAAACATCATGGGAGATCATAGGGCTGAACCTAACCGACATAATGCCAACCATAATGAACCTCAGCCTCCTCGAACATTTACTTATCCTATTACTTTGGATGCAGATGATGATACTGTGAAGAAAAAAATTTCCCCAGCTTTCCTTCCAACTTTTTGTGGCTTGTCCTCGGAAGAACCAGACCAATTTATTTTCAAATTTAAGTTCCTGTGTCAAACCTATCACTATAAAAATGATAACTGAAAACTGAAGCTCTTCCCTTCTACTTTGAAGGATTTAGCAATGTGGTGGTTCATGGGACTAGGTTGTGGGAGTATTACATCTTGGGGGGAAATGGAGAATGTTTTCTTGTAAAAATACCAGAGCTATTGTAGGGTGAGTGATCGTAAGGAAGAGTTGTTTAAACTTAGACAAAATGAGGATGAGTTTAGAGGACTATCTAGATAGATTTATTTTCTTGTCTAAACGATGTGGAGAAGAGGCTATTAGTGTTGAGATTCTCAAGACTATATTTCTTAAGGGACTTGATGAAGACGCTAGAAGAAGTCTTGATCTAATGGGAAAAGGTGACGTGTCTCAAAAGAACCTTGAGGAAATATGTGAGTTGTGTCAGAATTTCTCCCGTACACGTGAAGTAATGAGTAAAACTAATCTTTTCAAAGGGTCTAATGAGATAGGTAAGCTCCGTGAAGAAATAGAAAATCTTAAAATGGATATACTTGTTCAATTAAACACTACATTAGATGGCATACAAGCTAAAAATCACAACCCTGAGACCTTTTCAATCTATTGTCCTAGGTGTCAAAACAAACACCTTTTGTGTGAGTTTCCTTTAGACAAAGTCAATGTTTGTCAACTCTATGAGAACAACCATCCTACCAATCAGTGTGAGCTTCTTGCTGACCTCAAGAATACTACGAAAAAAACTATTCAGGTTGAAGAAGAGATAAATGCGTTAAACCAACGATGGGGAGGTAACTTCTCTTATGGATAGAATTCCAACCCTGTATGGAGAACACAAAATACTTGGGCTACTAATCAATGGAATCCATCTTGGAATCAGTCACCTCCCCCACAACCTAACTGGGGAACTCCTTATTGGGGATCCCTTGAATGGGAAAATCAAACAGGGGAACTCAGCACTGGCCAAACCAATCACAACAACAATGGTACCCACAACATACTGCTCCCCAATGGAATTAGGGACATAATCAATTTTAAACTGGGCCTAGGAGGAATCAACAACTGAATCTATTACCACCATCTCAAAACCCTCCTCAGAGCGAGCAGGTAAATCAACCTAAGCTTCTAGCACAACCACTTCCCAATCCTAAGAACAATCGTCAAAATACGTCGGTCTACTCTACTGAATAAGATAATGTTACCGGACTTAATGCAATACATTGTGGAAATGTTCAGTTGCGCTCTTGTAGAACTCTTCAACCACCAACCATTGAAGAAATTGTAGATGAACCCGAGCCTAAAATTCCTGCAAAGGATACAACACCTAATCATACCACTCCCACAAAGGACAATATGCCTTGCAGCAGGAGTCATTGATCTACCTCAGGAGGAGGAAGGTGAGTCCTTGAGTGAACATAGGAAGGATACCACTCCAAAAGAGAAAATTATGCCACCATTTTTGGAATGTCTAAAAACAATAACTCTGAAAGGTACTCCAAAAATTCCTTTGGCTTCTGAAACTACATTAATTCAAGAAATCAAGCAACAAAAAATCGAGGTTCCTCTACTACAAGCAATAAAGGAAATTCTTGAGTTAAATCAATTAATCAAATAGTTGTGTATTAAAACACCGGGGAGGAAGCCAAAGAAGATAAATACTATTCACATTGATGGCTATTTAGCTGATTTTTTGTTGGAAAATACTATTGCTCCAAAATATGATGATCCTGGGAGTCCACTTATAACTGTTACAATTAATGAGGTAGCAATACCAAATGCATTAGTGGATTTAGGAGAAGCTATTAATGTGATGACTGTGGATGTGATGGAAAAATTAGGTATGACTAATTTACGACCCACAACCACAGTCTTACAAATGGCAAATCAGTCTATAGCCATTTTGAAGGGCGTTATTAAAAAAGTTCTTATTAAAGTTGATGGATGGGAATATCCAGTTGACTTCCAGGTAATCCAGTTGCTTATGCCCAAAGATAGCTATCCAATAATTCTCAGAAGAACATGGTTGGCCACTATCACCACTAAGATTGATTGCAGAGAAGGGGGAATGACCATTTCTCATGGTCTAGACAGTAAACATTTATTTCTGTACCCTCTGACTGAACCCACCGAACATGATAAGGTTTGGGTTGATGAACCAGAAGAAACTAATGATTAGGATAGTTTGGCCTCACTAGCCATGGTAGTAATTAAACAACATGGAGATGAATTAGAGGATGAGTTAGTAGATGATGTGGCACGCCTTGTTATAGGCCTGAGTGAGGAAGAAATGATGGATGCTCCAGAAATTTTGGGACAACCAATTGATATAAGTGGGATGGAACAAAGCTATGCTACAATGGGAATTCCTTGTCCCTTAGTTAATATGATTCCCAGAACAAGTCATTTCTTTGGGGATATCATGAGATTTCACCAACTTATACCTCATAGTTGTCCTCTCAACACCCTGTTGCAACCAATACATATTGTCACTTTGGCCCATCCTGGAACAAAATTGATTATGTTGCTGCTAGGAAAAACTCTTAACATCAATAGCTGGCTCACAGAAACACAAGAGGATAAATTGTTCAATGTGTTGGTAAGCAAGTCTAAAGCTTTTGCTTGGGACTATACAGACATGAGGGGAATTCACCCGAGTTTTTGTACACATCACATTTACACTAATCCTAATATAAGGCATGTACGCCAGCTATAAAGGAGACTCAATCCTGCATTAAAGGATCTTGTCAAAATCAAAATTGAGAAACTCCTCCGTGTAGGATTTATTTATCCTATCTCCGATAGTAAGTGGGTGTCACCTATGGTGGTTGTGCCAAAGAAAAATGGGAAATGGAGAATCTGTGTAGACTATAGAGAACTCAACAAAGCCACTCATCGAGATTATTTTCCCCTACCATTTGTTGATCAGGTTTTGGACAACTTGGCTAGAAGGAAATATTTCTCCTTTTCAGATGGATTTAGTTGTTACAACCAGATTCAGGTTGCTCCAGAAGATCAAGATAAGACCATGTTTACTTTTCCTTTGGGCATATTTTCATATAGGGTGCTTCCCTTTGGACTTTGTAACACTCTAGGGACTTTTTAGAGAGTCGTTCTAGCTATATTTGCTTCACTTGTCAATGACTGTGTAGAAGTCTATATGGATGAACTCACAGTCTATGGGTCAACCTATGATGAAGCTCTTCAGAACCTAGACCGAGTTTTACAAGTTTGTGAGGAAAACCAACTATCCCTTAGTCACAAAAAGTGTTTAATAATGGTAGAACAAGGAATAGTCTTAGGTCATCATATTTCCTTTGAGGGATTAAAAATTGATCCCAAGAAAATTGAAGTCATCCAACAATTGAATATTCCTCAAACACAAATAGATGTTTGAAGTTTCCTTGGACATGTTGGATACTACAGAAGGTTCATAGAAGGCTTCAGTAAAATTGTTTCTCCTATGTTCTTTCTTCTACAAAAAGAAGTAGAGATCAATTGGACACCTGAGTGTCAACTACCATTTGAAACAATTAAGGAGAAGCTTGTCTCTACTCCCATACTATGCGGGCCAAATTGGAGTCTTCCCTTCCATATTTATCCTGATGCTTCGAACGACACTATTGGTGTAGTATTGGGACAAGAAGATGAGAATGGGGGTAAATATGTCATATACTTTATTAGTAAAAACTTGACATCTGTAAAGAGAAACTACACGAAAACAGAAAAAGAATTACTGGCTGTTGTTCATGCCATTAAAAAATTTTGCCACTAAATTATAGGATATAAGGTTACAGTTTATACAAACCATTCAGCTATAAGATATCTAATGAAAAAACCTATAGTTAATGGTCGGATTATGAGATGGTTATTGCTCCTTCAGGAGTTTAATGTAGCAATCCTTGACAAGTCAGGGAAATATAACATAGTAGTAGACTTCCTGTCTCGAATCAAAAAAGAAGAGGGTGATTGTGCACCCCTTACAGGACGAGTTTCTAGATGAGAATATGTTTTCTATTTCTATAAAGGCACCCTCGTTCGCTGACATTGCTAACTATTTAGCTGCCTCTGAAGTACATTCGGGGTTTACTTCAAAACAAAGGAAGCAACTTATCAAGGAAAGTGCCCCATTTAAATGGATTGACAGGATTTTATTTCGTTGTGGACCTGATATGGTCTTGAGAAGATGTTTCGGAGCTAATGAAACTTACAGCATTCTAAGGGCCTATCATGATGATCCTTCTAGAGGTCACTACTCTGCAAAAATAACTTCCCATAAAATTTTAGGTGCCGGATATTATTGGCCTTGAATGCATAAGGATATTAAAAACTTTGTTCATCATTGTGATGAATTTCAAAGAGTGGGAAGACCAGCTACTTCTGTTGAAATGTCTTTACGGCCACAAGTAGTCCTTGAAGCATTCAAAAAAATGGGGTTTAGATTTTATCAGACCCATAGATCCTTCCTCTCAAGGGAAATAATATATACTATTTTGTACTTTTTACGTGATGAAATGGGAAGAAGTTCAAGCCTTATGAGTTTCTAGGGAAGAGAAAGTCATAGACTTCCTCTATAATAAGGTCTTCCTTAGATTTGGAGCCCCTCGAACTATCGTCACCGACCAGGGACCTCAATTCATGTCCAAATTACTCTTGGCATTCACCAACCATTTTCAAGTGAGCCATAGAAAGTCATCCCCTTATCACCCTCAAGCAAACGGCCAGGTGGAATTGACTAATAGAGAGCTAAAGAACATATTAACGAAAATAGTTTCTTCAGGAAGAAAAGATTAGGCCAAGAAATTGCCTGAATTTGTTTGGGCGTACAACACAATGTGGAAATCCACAACTGGATTCGGCCCCTATGAGCTTGTCTTTGGGAAGAAACCTCTTCTGCCCATTGATTTTAAACTCCAAACTCTACAAACAGCTATGGAGTTGGGTCTGGATTTGAAACGAGCCCAAGTAGAACGAGTTATGCAGTTAAGTGAATTAGATGAGCTTCATTTAGATGTTGTCCATCAAACCGAACTGCTCCAACATCAATGGAAAATGTGGCACAACAAACACATTAAAGAGAGAGAGTTCCATAACAATGACTAGGCTTTGCTATTTGATTCTAGATATAAAAATCATAAAGGAAAACTCAGGACTCATTGGTTGGGGCCTTATGAAATTTCTGAGGTCTTTTCGAATGGCACAGTTTAGTTGAAACCAATTGATGGTGATACACAAACTCTCTTATTCAATGGTAATCGCTTACGTATTTACCATAAGTCAGTCAATAGGGAAGAATTTATAAAACTGCTAGAAATGCAGGGAGAGATCTAATGCATTGACTCTGCCAAAGCAGAGTCCAACTAGTTCTGTCAAATATATATATATATATATATATTGAAAAAAAAAATTGTAATAAAAAGACATGTATACCAAGATGTTTTGAAAAAGAATTTTTTATTTCACCAGTTCTTCTTTTTGGACTTAGCTAACTTTTTTTTCCATTTTGTAAGATTTCTTATAAGGAAGAAAATAACTTTGAGAGCACCTTTCTAAGATGCTCCAAAACTTGATGGTCCTGATGCCAAGTGCTCTTAAACTTGACGGTCCTCATACCCAATGCTCTAGAACCTGTACACCAACACGCCACATCAAAAATTCATACCTTCAGAACAATTCAAAGCTCCTAAAGTTCAAGTTCATTGTTACACTATTTCACCTTCATTCTATCATTGCTCCAGCTGCATCTTTCGGTGATGCTCTAGAACCTTCATTTCATTGCTGCTTCAGCTGCATCTTTCGATGATGCTCTGAAACCTTCATTTCTTCATTGCTTCAGCTGCATCTTTCGATGATGCTTCGAAACTTATCTGCCTTCTCCATCTCAATGCATGCCTCTCATGTACTCTGGAACATTTTCACTAGTTTCGAGCGTGTCCTCATTGGCATGCTCCGTAACTTATCCATCGGCATTCTACCACCTTCTTCATAAATTTCAAATTCAGAGATGCTTTCATTACTATATCTTAGTACACATATCTTCCTATCTATTTTTTTTTTTTCTCATCATAAATAAAGCCGCCATTACAACTTGTCCTCATTGATGGCTCCGTCATTCATAAGATTCCGCAATCATGCCATAATAAATCCACCGTCACCTCAACCAATACCATCACATCATCCTATCAAATCAGTAAAGGTATGAGATCTTTGAATGATCATAGAATGAAAGTAAGCATTATTTTTTTCTTTAAGTAAGTAGTTATTTTCGAATAAAGTGTAGTTAATTGGCATGAACTTCCCTCCTAATTTAGTAATTTGTGCCACTCGGCGATCAAATACTAGTACAAAAAGTTTTTTGCACGCCCCCATGCAGATTAATATCATTGCATAGTAAGCTTCGAGCAAGAAAAATAAATAATCTCAGTAGCTTATATTTTCAAAAATAGTTGTGTACAAGTTTCTTGCATTGTTGAAATCTTCAGCAGGGTGGAAAAAAGAAGTCAGAGCCAGCTTCTACAAAACAATTATTGGAGTTAAGCAATATTTATGGTTTGTTCGAGGAGGCGGGGTGGTTAGACTTTATCATAAAATTTGAAGGTTATAATGAAACGTTGGTGAACGCATTTGCAGAGAACTACTGAAATGGTCAGGTGATACTTCATGGAAATTGCTTTAAGGTGAGTCCAAAAATTATCTCTCATCTATTAGGGTTAGATAATTCAAGCATTAAATTGAAAGATACCTCTCAAATAATATATCAAAAATTGTCTGAATTATTTGTTAGAGAGGGAAACCCTCACCCTATGGTAGTCATTAGTACTAGAGGTCAAAATAAGGGATTTTAGAGAACCTTGGGGAACTGCAGTGGCTTGAATTATAAAATATTTCACTTGTGAAGGACAACTCACTATAGTGGTAGGACCTGCATTGTGCTTGCTAATCCATTTGTGCCATGGAAAGGAAAACCCTTCTCTTAGGGTTAATTTTCCAAAAAAATTATGTGATTCTATAAATTCTTCTATAGAAAGATATAAGATAGGGTCAAGGCCACTTAAACACCATGGGTTAATACAATTAATTTGCAAATTTCATTTCTGTAAGAAATATAAAGGTAAGTGGGAGAAGTTTTAATGGAAAATTGAAAATTCTTCAATTAAAAGGAAATCAGACTGGGGGAAATGTCTAAACAAGTTGCTTTGCCATTCAGAGAAATTTCCCCTGAGGGCTCTCAAGCTCCGGAAGCTCCAATTCCCACGACCCTTGGTGAAGAAATGTCAAAATATTTGAATGAAGAATTTAAAACCCCTTATTAGCCAGAGGATATTGAACTCATCTACCCTGATATGAGCATTCGTGTGAGAAAAAATAAAAATGCTTCTCACCTTCCAAAATATTCCTCCCTTGAGGAGAAGTAAATGTCTAGCCTCTAAATTCATAGAAACCCCAATATAGAGTATGGAGGGTAGTACAAAGAAGAAGAAACCCAAACAACCAACAAAATCCATTGAGACTTATGATTCTATCACTAATGTGGAAATACCTCTATAGAAATAAAATATTGTAGAGGAAATTCCTTCCCATGGTTCAGAATATGTTGAGGAAGCCCTTGCAGAGGAAAATCAAGAAAAAGAACAGGATGAGGAAGATAATATTTTAAGCCACTTATCCCCCATTGTGGATAGAGTTGTAGAGACTGTTGAAATTGGAAATACTAATGCAAAGATGGAGAAACTTAGAGAAGACATTGATGATCTGAGAAAAAAATTTTACAGAAACAAAGAACAAATTGAATTGCAAGAAGAAGAGGTAGCAATGCATGTTGCTGTAATAAGTAAAAGAGATCAGGAAATTTAGGGTTTGAAACTGCAGCTACAAGAAAAAGATACATTGATTTATGAATTGAAAGAACAAATTCAAGAATTAATTCAAGGAAATGGGACTTATAATGTTGATATTGCTGACAAAAATAAAGAAATTGAAATGTTAAAAAATAATCTTATGCTTATGTTTTCAGCTTTTGAGGAAGAAAAGAAAACACAAAAAGAATAATTAAATGCTAACTCTTATAAAAATTATAGAATTAGAACAAGACTTACAGGAAATCATTGCTAAACCAAAAATGGAATCAAAAGAAATCCAAACTAAGCCAATTATAACTGAATGGTTCCAGGTCTGAATTCCTCCATTATCTATGAAATGGATGGAAAGGTGTTATTTCTTAAGAGATGCTAAGATTGAGAACTACAGATTGAAAAAAGAGTTGGTACTGCTAAAAGAATCATTTCATAGGGCTTATAAGGGGAAGCAGGATGCATGTCAACTGGTTGAATGTTTGTTATCCTATAGAAGGTCATCAAGATTATATTCAATGTTTCTCAATGAACAATGGATAAGGTGGAAATTGTTCAGAATTTATAATGATCGGCCATATGAGCCTAATGATAAGGAATTTGTTAAAATATTTGTGGAATCAACTCTTGAAGATAAAGATCTAATTTGTGAATTCTTTGTACATGATCTTTTGTTAGAAAATCATACTGATTTCTTCATTAATCTATTTGTGGGTGAAGTACAATTGAGAGCTCTGTTGTCCACTATGCGCAATCAAATTCATTGGCAAGAGCGCAACAGAGAATTTTCTCAAACAGAGAAAACTATGGGCCTTCAAATGAGATCACCTAATGGTAGGCCTGCAACTTTTAAAGATACCTTTTTAGCTCTTTTATTAGATGATAAAATGAAAGGAAGATATGATGACAATCTTAGACTCTACTACAACCATTTCATAGAACATGGACATAAATTAATTATAAAAGCTCAGCATGCTTGTGAAGAAAGATTTACTCCACTACCAGCTTATCTAAAGAAAAGAGAGGTCATCTCTCCTCTTAATATCAGATGGTCTTTCAGAAGGGTAGATTCTTTAGCTAAAATCCTAAGAGACCTCAAGACAAATTGGATAGGGATGAGGTATAGACCTCCTTTGTTGCTCAATCCACACCCTACTTTCCACATTTCAACAGATCAGAATGATAGAGTTTTCAACGAGTGGAAAGAAGGTGTTGCTTTTCATAGAGGGCTTATTCATGACCCTATAACTTTTGATTCGATAGCAAGAGATGAGTATGACATTAGTGCCATATTTGAAGAATGGAATAAAGGAAAGGGTTACAACTATGGAGCAGGAGGACCTACCAGGAACTAGGTGGGGAAGGAAATGATGAGGTAAAAATAAACTCATCATAATAATACTAGAAAAGCCTATTTATATAAGCTCAATCCTCATTTTCTTCCAATTAATTAGGCTTTATGAGAGATAATTGTTTATCATTAAGGAAAATTATACAAACTTTATTTCTTATGATTAATTGAGGTAATCTACCAATACGAATTTAATGGGTTGTTTTGAGTGTTTTTGTAGAGCAATAATTGGACATCATGCAGCAGTTGTAACACATTTAACCAGCACGTGCCTTAGTAAAGATTGAAGATAGATGTTGGGAACCTACTCTTGAACATCAGGTTGATGAACCGAGGATGTAGTTATTATTTTAATTTATGTTATGTTCTTTTAGTCAAAGACTTCATGGCTCGTCTCGATCCTTTTCAATGTTTATGTAATGGGTTTTAAAGACAATGGAAGTTAGTTGTAAACCGTTATAGAATTTTTCAGTGGCTATCCACGCCATCTTGAAATCTAGGATTTAGTTAAAGTTTTTCTATAAAAATGTAATTTTTCAGAAGTAGAAAGCGACGCTCAATAGTAATGTTATGTTGTTAACATGATCTTTGGATACTTATGAATAAAAAAAAACTACCTTCTGTCAATTTTTGAGTTGTTGAGCTATGGATGATAATTGTCTTTAATGGAAGAACTTCCTAACCAGTAGTGTATGTGATTTGAGAACGAATTTGATAACCCACGAGCTGGCCACTTGAGGGAGGATAGTTTAAATAGATAAGTATTTATTGTTCTGCCATTTTTGTTTCATAGATAATCATTCAGCAGGAAATCATTAAGTTTGTCGGTTGTTGAGTCTAAAGTTCTAAAGCACTCTTTGTTTTCCATTATCATGAGTTACTTATTGCAACTATTACAATCTTTTACTATTTAGGAGGATTTTTATGGTTTGTTTACTTGTGTTTCCAATTTCGTAGTATATCAGCTGTTCAATTTACTTGTTACTGTGCTTTCTAGCCTAGCTGTTATGCTTTCTAAATTATTTATCTTATGCTTTCTAGTTTAATATTTCTAGTTTTTTTAGAATAAATTGTTTCCTAGTCGAGTAGTTAGTCAGCCTTAGACTAAAATTAATTTCAGTAGTCTTAAGAAATCAGAAAATCTAAAATGAGTTATCTAAATTATCTTCTATTACAAACTACCTTCGACATTGCCTGATTGACTTATTGATATTTTATATTCTAAAGTAATGGGACCTAATGACAGCCTATCAAATGCTCCTACTCTAGCATTTCAACCTCTTGTATTAGAATTTTTAGAAAGAAATTTTCACATTAGAGACATTTACAACATGGAAACTATATTTTGATGGATTCTACACCCACCATGGTTTGGGGGAAGGATTTTTATTTATCGCACCATAGGGGGATACAATCCTTAAGTCCTATAGGATAGAATTCTCATGTACCAATAAAATTTCAAAATATGAAGCTTTTGTAGGACTTAGGGAGGTTAAATAAAATGGAAAATCAAACACTTGCATGTCTATGATGATTCTTAGTTGGTTATCCAATAGGTTAATGATGAGTATGAAATGAAAGATAAAAAACTTGTTCCATATAAAAAGATGGTTGACTATTTTAAAGATTACTTTGACATAATCATATTCGAATAGATTACATAAGTCCAAAACAATGTAGCTGACACAACGGATACCATCGATCTGTCCTAGAAATACCTAATAATTTCCATTAGTGTGAGTTCTTGGTGGAAAAAATTTTGATCCCTGCCTTCAATGTCCCCAAATCTAAGCTCATGTGTGAAACTGTTGGTCCTGGCTTGCCCTAGTACAAAGACATATATAATTACCTACATGACCAAATCCTTCCCCCTAACTTTTTGAATAATTAATGAAAAATATTTACCTAGAAAACCTCCAAGTATGTTATCATTGTTGATACTTTATACCATCATATCATAGATATCACTCTTCTTAGATGTCTTAACACAGAAGAAGTGCAAAATGTATTACATAAACAACACAATGGTATATGTGGAGCTAATTCCAGTGGTCTTGCCTTAGCTAAGAATCTCTTGAGAATAGGATACTATTGGCCCACTATGGAACATGATGAATACCACTTTGTTAAGAAATATCAACAATGTCAAATTCATGGAGATCTCATTCATGCACCAGCATAGAGACTACACTTGATTACATCATTATGGCCTTTCTCTCAATGGGTACTTGACCTTGTAGGAAATATTCACCCTAATTCCACTAATGGCCATAAATTAATTTTTATTGTAACCAAATATTTTATGAAATGGAATGAAGCCATTCTTATGACATACATCACTAGAAAGAAAATTGTGTTAAATTTATCCTGAACTACATCATATGTCGATATGGTGTTCCCCTTTCCATTGTCACGAACAACATGTGACCTTTCAAAAAATAGGATGTCTAAGCATTCGATGATAAGTATTGTATTCACCATCACTTCACCACTCATTATCTTCAAGGTAATGGTCAAGTGGAGGTGTCAAATAAAACCATTATAAAAATCCTAAAAAGGGTTGTTAATGACGATGGTTGAGACTATCATATACAACTAAATCTAGCATTATGGGCTTACCATACTAGCATTTGTAGTCCTACTAGTGCAAAAAAATATTCCCTCATCTTTAGTTCTGAAGAAATCCTTCCTATTGAGATCAAGTTACCATCCTTGATATTCTCCATGCAACAACTTATTGATGACAAAGAATATAGAATATCTAGACTACATGAGCTAGAGCTACTAGATGAGAGATAAAAAATTACATTGGTTCATCTACAGACCTATCAAAATCATCTCCACCATAGCTAAAAAAAATATTTTGAGTTCGACACTTTTATATTGATGATTTAGTCCTAAAAGAGAACCCAAAGAATTAGTTGGATAGAGAAAATCCAGGAAATTTTGAACCTAACTAGTTGGGTCCTTATACTATCACTATAATATATGGTTCTAACACTTATCAACTTGCTACTCCTAAAGGTGAATTTCTAATTGATAATATCAATAGAATGCACCTTCAAAAGTACTATACATGACTTTTAGAGAGTCCAAAAATTAAAAAAGTCAAAAAAAATGGAAAAATTTAAAAAAATAGTAAAGAGAAATAATTCATCAAATAGTGATAACCACTCCAATGGAAATTTGGATAAGTACCATGGTGAAAATATGTCAAACAGGTGCCATGTGTAGTATTTCTATGCTATACCATCTATCAACATTATATTGGGTCTTTCATTCCATCCATAATAAACCGAGCATAGGCTCTATCATAATAAAACTTTCTCACCTCTCTCATGGCCTGAGAATGGTTGATATTTTACGTCACCCATGTTCCATATCCATCCCTTCCATAATAAATATTCCTATACCTGACTGGGGGTAAATCCTTGACCTAGATTTTGTTGAAATGAACAAGACAATTGAGAGGGGGGTGAATTAGTTGTAGCAAATTAAACCTTCAAAATCCTCAACAGTAATTAGATCCACAAGAATTCATTAACCCTTATTTTGTTAGTTTGATTAAACATGAAATACATATAATAGAAACTAAAATCACAACACCATACACATGAGAACACCATATTTATGTGGAAAACCCAATGAGGGAGAAACCATGGTGAGGATTATCTCACAATATAAGAAATAGAAAAATCAGTACAAAGGGGCCCACTACTAGAATAGGACACACTATCCAAAAAGGCTCATAACTAGGGCTCACTACCAAAAAAGTAATATATAAAGATAGAAGAAGAATGTTACACAGAGAAAATACTTCTTAATGCAACAAGGAGTCCACCATAATTGCTTGCACACTTTTGACATCTCACATGAAATATTTTAGATGCTTTCAACTCACTGCCTTCAAGAACCCTAGCATGAAATTTGCACTGCTCTACTCAATTCCACATCACACACATCACTTGCAATAATATCAAATATATCTTTCTTCTTAATATTTTGTAATCATCCTCTTCCATCAATGCCATACATATTTATATCAAGCTCTACCTCAAAAAAATTCTCCAATGTCGGCCACTAGCCGTTATACATTCAAATTTGAAATAGGTCGGCATCTAAACATTCCCGTGGTGGAAAGGAACAAAAGGAAACCTACATAAATCCTTATTTAGGACCCAAATAGATCACAACACACTTAAACACTCTTCCAAAGGCCTCGCATGTAGTGTTTAACACAGGGTCGACCAACACCCGTGCAAAACGCCATAGCCGTCAAGTACATCCTTCCTTAAATAAATCTGAAAGTTTTTGATAACATAATTCACTTGAAATCAATCCTGAAAAATCCATGAACTACATAAGATTCATCAAACACTTCATTCAATCTCACATCAATAAATACTTCAACTCAGGACAATTGGTAACCGTTAATTGTAAACTAATAAATTAAACTCTCACTGTATTGCATCAAATTAAGTAAAAATTTGAATACAAAAAGAAGGGGAATTTAACATTCAAATATAGCAGTCCACCAATAATAGATCTAAATATAGAAAGAAAGGGAATTTAAGGAAGAAGGGCCCCACCAAGAAGTTAGTTATGTAGAAATTGGATTCCTATGGGTCCCTATCTGATGGGGAAAACACTTTTATTAGCTCTACTGATTCTCATCGACACCAATCCAAGGAAAATGTTGAGCTTCATGGGGAGGGCTTTGGTGAGTCTAGTAGTAAGGAGAAGAAACAGTCTATGGAGGTTAGGGTTAATGTGGCAAAGGAGAATCAACATAGGGCTTCAAGAAGAATTTTTAATTTAAAGTAGCAAGGTTCAAAAGGTGGTAGGAAGGGAAAGAAGGCTACTCTAAAGTAGGTAAAGGGAGTGGCAGATGTTGTTATTAATGATTCCCCTACTCGACAACCCTCTCCCTATGGGAGGTTGATGGGATTCCTGGTAGTGAGGAGGCCTCAGTTGAGAAAACTATGAGTGGGGATGTTGATGTGAATCCAAGCCTTGGGAAGTTGGAACCATTGAAGGCCAATCCTCTTTCTAAGGATTTTACTTATCTAAATGATGATAACACCTCCATGTTTGAATTGTTGGATATGGATCTGTCAGGTGCCACTTGCACCTTTAAGCTCACTAAATGGGTAATGCAATAATTTGACAAGGTCAATATCAAGATAAAGGGATTGAAGGAGAGCATGTTGAACCAGTCGAAGGGATCCTCTTCTCATCTTCTTATTGACCAGTTGGTTGATTTGGAGTGCTCCTACACTGATTCCAAAACCTAGTGTGAGAACAACCTTGTTGAGATGGAGAGAAGGATAAAGGAAACGAATGGGGATATCAGTAAATTACTACACGTTAGTCATAGCTTGGTTAAAAATAGTGTGGAGTCCTTGAAGGTGCTATTTGGTAAGATTAGTCAACTCAAGGAAGATCATATGTATTTTTTGGATATGCTTGAGAATGACCAGACCTTTAAAGGAAAGGGAAAGAAGACCACTAAAGATGAGGCTAGAGGACTGTGCACTCAAAAAAGGGGGAAGAAGAAAATAAAGATCTCATGGACATGGTCAACCTACATTGCAACTAGGAGAATGAGGTGGCCAACGCCTTAAAAGGCTTGAAATAATTGTTGTGTTTTTGTTGTTTTTGTTGTTTCTTCTTTTCTACTATTGGGTTGTTGTTTTTGGTTGTTGGTTACCTGTTGGTTGTAGATTGTGATTTATTTTATTTTTTTGTTTTAGTAGAATTTTGATCTGAAGCGATGTAAATGGTTTTGGGTCCCTTCAAAACCTGCTTTTTCAATATAATCAAAACATTATAAGAAACTTCCTAAATTTGCACAACCTGAAACCAAATAGCAAAGAAACACAGAGCAAATATATTTCTCCTAGACCATGAAAAAAATCACTAAGCTATTGGTTCACACACTATATATGATCCAAAAACCCAAATTTTGAATATAGCAACCTCTATCAACCTTAAATAACCTTTAATAATTACACAGGCATAACATCAACATTGAAAGAATGTGGAGCACATTATGAACATTTGCACAACACAATACTTTTTTTATTAAAATTTCTCAAAATAAATTGGAAACCAAGTACCAGAAACATCATCTCATCTCATTACTTCATTCCAACTCATCTTCAAACTCTGCAAAAAATGAATAGCTCCATGTACTCACAAAACTTCCTCAAGGTCTCAACTACATATGCACAACATGTTTTCCTCTTTTCCACAATTTTCTCAATATCCTCAACATCTTCATCCCATAGTTGACATCAATGAAAACACCAGTCAAAAATTGGTTGAACCTAAATCAGTGAGTGAATCATAAAATCATAATTCAAACGTGAAAAAATGCAGGAAATTCAAAATGCACAAATCATGAGGAGGTTTTTTCGGGGTACGTATTGGAGGTCCATACGCTGTCGGTTGGTTGTGATGTCACACACGCTTGAATCAATGTGTCTAAATGGGGATCACCATCTTGCTCAAAATTTCTCTCTCTCAAATTTTCAAACTTGCAAATGCACAAATGAATTCCTTTTCACTCCTTTTTACCTTTTAAAGGGTGATTACGTGGGATTTTTATGGGAGTGATTTATTTTATTTCTAAAGGGGCTTAATTCATCAACTAATCAACTGGGGCAGATTTCACTACCATTTTCAGCAGATAAATCGTTCCGACATCATAAAATTTTGAAATCAACATCAAATCATCAAAAAATTCCAAAAATCAAAAAATTCACCAATTTATCTCCCCAGGGGGCATATATCCATCATCACCTGAAAATCAATGTCTGGGGCATTGAAAAACATTGTCAGCACATCAGCATATTTTTCTTTGAAGCAATGTGTAATCACATCACTTCAAATAGGGGGAAAATGTATACACCTAAAATCGGTCAAGATAATCAATTAATTAAATACAAGGTGTTTAATTAATAAATCCTCTTAATTCCTCTACTTATAAATAAATTGAAAATTTTATTTATATAGTTCACTTTCTTAAATTCTTTCTAAAATATTTTTTTATTCTTGATTTAATCAAATAAACAAATCTAACTAATTTGTTTTATTTGATTAATTCCCTCTCATTAAAATTGAATTTATAAATTCAATTTTGTCACATTTCTACATAATTTTCTAACCTCCTTCCACCTCATCTGCCACTTCAGCATGTGTCACATGAATTTAAATATTTCTAATTTCTAAATGGGAATCTTCATCAACAAACTCCTAACAAGATTGGAGAAACATGGCTTCTTCCTCCATTTCATGCTCTTCAACACTTGGCAAAGTGATCTTTTAAAGGGGACAACCTCCATGATTCTCTCTAACTTGTTCTTCTACAATCGATCTCTCTAGATCATAATCTTGACCATCAAATCCTGCCACATAACAATATGCCTTAGAAATCCTATAAATATAGCATCATGCTCCTACTGTATGTTGTGGTTGTATTGTTGATATGTGGTTATCATTGATGTCAACACTATTAGAATTAATGTCTTTAAGAATGTATATGTCGAGGATATTGAGAAAATTGTAATAAAATATATTACAAGTTGTCTATGAAGCAGTGAAGATCAGTATGTTGGAAAATTCAGTATGTTGATGGTGAGTAGTTGTATATTAAAGGGTTTGTTGAGAAGCCTATCTAGTTTTTTCTTTGAAAGTTTCAGAGGTGCGCGTGAATATTTGAGAAAGTTATAAGTTTTTGTGTTCTAACAGTTATTCTACTACAGTAACTAGTGTTCATGGAAGAAGAATATGTGACTCTGGTCATCTGAGTTGTTGTGTATGTTCCTGTGATGTTTGTGGATGTTTCTAGATCGTGTTCTATCTTTGTTGCATGTCTGCATTGATCATTTTGCTTGTGATCCAATATTTTCTCTTGCGTGTTCATGTTTTTCATGTTCATGGCCGATAGGGTGATTGAAGCGTGTTGTAGATCTTTGAGGAAGAATATTTGAAGGTTTTTTGTGTTCAAGAAAATTTTTTTGGGTCTCTACTATGTTGTGTCTGACCTTGGTTGATTCACATTGATAATAACTATTGTTTTGGTCCGGAAGTTTGTATTCATTCTATTATTTTGTTGAAGCCGACATGAAGCAATGTAATTCCTTGTTGTGGATATATATGAGCAATTGTTTATCTCATTTGAGACATGCACAAGTGTGAATGTGAGAGTGTGAGTACGAAGTGTTTGAATTCTATGTGTGAAGAAGGTTCAGATCATTCAAAGGTAGAGCAGAGTGTGAAGAAGAGTGAAGAAGTGTTCATGTGCTTAATCATAATTGTACTCAGGCATCAACAGATGCTACTTTTTCAGTTCAAATTATTCAAATGGATTTAATCTGAATGTTTCTATAAGACAGTGAGTCTTCCTTTGTATTTGAGTAGTGAGCTCTAGGCATTGTGCCTGAATGCATGTGCATTCCTCATTTATTCTTCTTATACTTTGAATAGGGTATAACTTGTGGATTAACCTCTGCCATGTTTTTTTCCCCTAACAGGGTTTCCACACAAAAATATTGGTGTTATGTGTGTTTCTGATGTGTTGTTGATTTATGCTTTGATGGTTATTGATCAAATCTATGAATAAGGGTTAATAAGCTTAATAAGTCTAAAATTTTGTGACAACTGATTCACTCCCCCTCTCAGTTGTATGCCCTTATGTTTCCAACAATTAGTATCAGAGCAGGTTCCTTTGAAGAATTTTAACAGCTTGAGGTGATCTGGGATGGCAACATATAAGGATAGTTTGAGATTTTATGGAACAAATTATTCTCTGTGGAAGTCTCGAATGGAGTGGCATCTAAGATGCATTGGTGAATCCTACTAGAACATTACAAGTAATAAGTATTTTATTCCTCAGAATGGTCCTACTACTACTGTTGAGATAAGGGATGCTAGATATAACAACATCAGGGCTAAGGAAGCATTGTTGAGTGCTTTGACTGATTCTGAGATGACAAATGTTATGGATCTAAAGACTGCTTATGAGATCTGGAAAAATTTGGAAACCTTGTATGAAGTTGATGCTAATGTGAAGATTGCTAAGCTACAAATTCAGAAAGGGAAATATTAAATGTTGAAAATGGGTGATGATGAGAACATTACTACTTTCATGCAAAGAGTGAATGAGCTTGTGTGTGGTATTAGATGCACTAGTGGATAGTTATATGAATCAAATATTGTTTCTAAAGTGCTTAGATCCTTGCCTATTGCATACAAAGTTAAAGCTACAGCTATTGATGAGCTCCAAACTGTGACAATTGTAACCAGAGATATGTTGATTGTTAAACTTACTGCCTTTGAGTTGAGTGAATTCGATGATGCCCTTACTAAGATATAATATGCATTCAAAGCTACTACTTTCAGGAGATACAAGTAGAGATATGATCTGGGTGAAATTTCTTCTAGAAAGGTATTCAAGTATGAGGAATAAATGAGATAGATTGAAGAAGAAAGAGAATTGAATGAGCTTGAAGCACTTATTGTTAAAAGGGAAGCCAGAGGAGAAGGTAAGTATAAAGGAAAGTTTCCTATTAAGTGTTTTTCTTGCAATCAAATAGGTCATTTTGCATCAAGGTATCCAGAAAGAGTTCCTAAGCCTTAATTTCAAAAGAAGTGTTATTATGTTGTTGATGAAGGTGTGACAGATGATGAATCTAACAAATGGAATGTAAGTGAAGATGAGTTTGTGTTTATTTTTATCAAGGAAAATAATCTTGTGTCTACTAAATTTTCTAGTTGTACAAATGTGGAGAAATCCCTAACCGCTCAAGTTGAAGAGAAGGATGAATGGGTAATTGACAGTGGATGTTCACATCACATGACAGGTGATAAAAAAAAAATTTAAGCCTAGAAAAATATGATGGTGGCGTTGTAAGATTTGGTGATAACAATGGTGGCATAATCCATGGTAGAGGATGTATCTCTTTTGATGGTAAGCATAATATTGATGGTTTTCTTTATGTTGAAGGTTTGAAGCATAATCTTTCAAGTGTTAGATAGATGGTTGAAAAGGGATATAATCTTCAATTCAAGGATGGAAAGTGTATAATATTGGGGAGCTTTGGAAATATGATTGATTCAGGTACAAAAACAAAAGGTAATATCTTTCACTTGAATTTTGCTAGTAAAAGTTGTTTGATTGCTCAAGTTGATGAAAGTTGGTTGTGGCATAGAATAATGTGTTATGTAAACTTTGAAAATATTATCAAGATAAGTTCTTCTCAAGTAGTGAGAGATCTTCCTAAGTTGGTAAAGCCTACTAATGCCATATGCAAGGAATGTCAATTAGGAAAGCAAACTAGAATTTAATTTTGCAGAAAACATCATTGTTCAAATGAATTGTTGGATCTTGTGCATATTGACTTGTGTGGTCATGCTACAATCAAAATTTTACAAGGTTGCAGGTACTTCATGTTTCTTATTGATGATTATTCTAGAATGATGTGGGTTACTTTCTTAAGGGAGAAAGTTGAAGCTCTAGAGAAGTTCGATATCTTTAAGGTTATGGTTGAGACAGAGGCAGGTCTGAAGATTAAGTGTCTAAGATCAGATAGAGGTGGTGAATTCACTTCTAGTGAGTCTAATTCTTTTTGTGAAGAACATGGGATAAAGAGACAATTATCTGCACCGTGGACCCCTCAAAAAATGGAGTTGTGGAAAGGAAGAATAGGATAGTTCTAGATGCTGCTAGGACTATGATGTTGGAATGAAATGTCCCTCATATATATTGGAGAGAAGCTATGAGTACTGTTGTTTATATCCTCAACTGGGTACAAATCAAAGGTAATACTGGTAAGACTCCTTTTGAGCTATGGTTTGGTCATAAGCCTACTAATAGATATTTCAAAATCTTTGGGAGTAAATGCTATATCAGAAGAGATGAACTTTACAGGACATTTTGATGCTAGAAGTGATGAAGGAATCTTTCTTGGTTATTCTAATAAGAGTAAGGCCTACCAATGCTACAACAAGAGATTGAAGAAAATTGTTGAAAGTGCAAATGTTAAGGTTGATGAAGATATTGCTAGACCGTCTAGAACCTATGGATATGATTTTGATGATCAGAATGACAATACAAACAAGAGTCAGACTTCAAATCAAGTTCAGATCGTTCTAGTGAATCAAGAAGATCAAGAAGAAGGAGAGACTAATGAAAGTATAGAAGAGATATCACAAGAGTCTGAAATTCAAGAACATTCTAAGACTCCAACGTATGTGAGATTAAATCATTCAAAAAACCAGATTATAGGAGATAAGAACAAAAGGTGTCCAGACTAGGAGAAGAATTGCAGAAGAATGTTGTTTGATTTCAAAGACTGAACCAAGTAATTGGATTGAAGAAATGAAAGAAGAACTACAACAAATTGAGAAGAATAATACATGGATTATTGTTCCTAGACCTAAAGACAAAAATGTAATTGGAACTAAATGGGTCTTTAGAAAAAAGCTGAATGAGCAAGGTGAATTTATCAGAAACAAAGCGAGATTGGTGTGCAAAGGATACTCTCAGATGGAGGGAATTGACTTTGAAGATACCTTTTCTCCTGTTGCTAGAATTGAAGTTGTGAGATTGTTTCTTTCTTATGCTGCTTACAAAAACTACGAAGTTTATCATATGGATGTCAATTCAGCATTTCTAAATAGTAAATTAGAAGAAGTGTATATTGAGCAACTTGATGGATTTCAATTGACTAATCAAGGAGATATGGTTTGTCGGTTAAAGAAAGCATTGTATGGACTCAATCAAGTCCCTAGAGCTTGGTATGCCATATTGGATAAGTATTTTTTGAAGCTTGGATTTAACAAAGGTACTGATAATAGTAATTTGTATTTCAAGATTAATGATGATAAATATTTATTTGTGGAAGTCTTTGTTGATGATATCATTTTTGGAGGAAATGATGGTTTGTGCATGAATTTTAAAAATAAGATGCATAATGAGTTTGAGATGTCAATGATTGGAGAGTTGAAATTATTTTTGGGATTGCAAATTACTCAATTAGATAAAGGGATCTTTATATCTCAGTCCAATTATGTGAGAGAACTGCTAAAGAAGTTTGGCATGGAAGATTCAAAGATAGTCAATACACCCATGGTGACCAGATGTAAGTTGACACAATATGATGATTCTTTGAAGGAAAATCAAACTAGATACATATCAATGATTGGTGGATTGCTTTGTTTGACTCAAAATAGACCTGATATCATGAATGATGTATGCATTGTTGCAATATTTCAAGCCGATCCTAAGGAATATCATGTGACTGATGTGAGGAGAATTTTCATATACTTGAAAGGAATAGTTGATTTTGGCCTATGGTATCCTAAAGATGATGATCTTACCTTGAGTGCCTTTACTGATGTTGATTGGGAAGGAGATGTGAATGATAGGAAAAGTACTAGTGGTGGCACATTTTTCTTGTGAAAGAAGTTGATTTCATGGTTAAGTAAAAATAAGAATGTCGTTTCTTTGTCTACTGCAGAGGCATAATATATTGTTGTTGCTAACAATTGTACTCAAGTATTGCGGATGAAGCGGATGTTGAAAGATATCAGAGTTGTGTATGATGAACCTATTTCTATATTATGTGATCATTCAAGTTCTATAAACATTTCTAAGAATCTGGTGTTGCATTCAAAGACCAAGCATATATCTATCAAATACCCCTTTTTGAGAGACAAAGTGCGTGATAAGGAAGTCAGATTGGAGTATGTGCCTAGTAAGGAACAAATTGTAGACATCTTTACTAATTCATTTCCTAAGGATACTTTTGAGTATCTCAAAGGGAAGTTAGGGGTGATTACCCCTCCTAATCAGAACTAAGATGCAATACATTGCATCAGTCCACCTATTTCATAGTCATATCTTGATCTGGATTGATTTTGTGGTGGTTGCTACTCAGGGAGAGTAGTCAGATGCTTCAGATATGTGGTTTAGAGCGTGGGTATCTTTGTCATTGATTTCAAAGGGGGAGAAGAGTAATGTTAAAAACTATGGAAGAGTTAAAAAGAAAGGGGGAGAAGAGTTATATGTAAAAAAAAAGAGTCATAACCTAAGGGGGAGTAAGTGTTGGAGTCAGTTGTGTTGATGGTGTTTTTCACATCATGTGTTTCCATCAATGCCAAAGGGGGAGATTTCTGGATTTTGTGGTTGTATTTTTGATATGTGGTTGTCATTGATGTCAACACTATTAGAATTAATGTCTTTAAGACTGTATATGTTGAGGATATTGAGAAAATTGTAATAAAATATGTTACAGGTTGTCTATGAAGTATTGAAGATCAGTATGTTGATGGTGAGTAGTTGCGGATTAAAGGGTTTGTTGACAAGCCTATCAATTTTTTACTCTAAAATTTTCAGAGGTGTGCATGAATATTTGAGCAAGTTATAATTTTATGTGTTCCAACAGATATTTTGCTACTGTAACTAGTGTTCATGGAAGAAGAATATGTGATTCTGGTAATTTTAGTTGTTGTGTATATTCTTGTGATGTTTTTGGATGTTTCTAGATCATTTTCTATATTTTGTACACATCCACATTGATCGTTGTGCTCGTGATTCGATATTTTCTCTTATGTGTTTGTGTTTTTCATGTTCATCGCCGACAGGGTGATTGAAGCGTGTTGTGGATATTTGAGGAAGAATCTTTGAAGGTTTTTTGTGTTCGAGGACATTTTTTTGTGTCTCTACTATGTTGTGGCCTACCTTGGTTGATTAGCATTGATAATATTTATTGTTTTGGGCCAGCAGTTTGTATTCATTCTATTATTTTTTTGAAGCCGACATGAAGTGATGTAATTCCTTGTTGTGGATATATATGAGCAATTTTTTATCTCATTTGAGACATCCACAAGTGTGAATGTGAGAGTGTGAATTTGAAGTGTGTGAATAAGGTTAAGATCATTCGAAGGCATATCAGAGTGTGAAGAAGAGTGAAGAAGAGTGAAGAAGTGTTCATTGTCTTAACTGAAACTATACTCAAGCATTAGCGAATGCTACTTTCTTAGTTCAAATTCTTTAGATGGATTTAATTTGAATGTTTCTGTAAGACAGAGATTCTTCCTTTGTATTTGAGAAGTGAGCTCTAGGCAGTGTGCCTAAATGCATGTGCATTCCTCATTTATTCTTCTTATACTTTTAACAGGGTATAACTTCTGGATTAACATCCACCATGGTTTTTCCCCTAATAGGGTTTCCATGCAAAAATCCTAGTGTTATGTTTTTTTTTGATGTGTTGTTGATTTATGCATTAATGGTTATTGATCAGATCTGAGAATAAGGGTTATTAACTTTAATAAGTCTAAAATTTTGTGACAATTGATTCACCCCCCCTCTCAGTTGTCTACCCTTGTGTTTCCAATAGCTCCAACATTTGATAACACATCTTTGAGAAAACTTACTCTGTATAAATCATTTGAGAGAATTTAGAGCATTAGAGTAGTATATTATTTAGCATTTTAGCATAGTATTTGCATATCAATTTAGAATCATGGCTTAATTGTTAGTTGCATTTCCTTTACTACAGTAGTTTTTACACAACACTTGTATCATAATCTTTAGTTTCATATCCATCATCACATAACTATTATCATCTACAGCATATCATGTAGCTTATCAAATCATGTAGGAACTAGGATTCTTGCATTTTACAACATCTGTTCTCTAGTTCGTCATTCTACAAGTCATAATGTAAAGAAAAATCTGAGAGCCATTATGATTCAAAGAATCCTTAGAGATAGGAAACAATGGAACGGCTTTAGGAATTGATTGTGTTTTGAATTCAATAAATTTTGTGATTCAATTCTCTAATGTAATACGTCTCATTGGTTGTGTGTTGATTATTCATTTTACACATATTCACACGACACGGTATTTACTAAGGCTCTTCCTAAGGATACTTTTGAGTATATTCAAGAGAATTTGTGGGTTATTTCCACTCCTTTCTTGAACAAGATTCATATAGAGGTGCAACAATCCAATGGATCTATGGATCTATCTCTTTTTTGGATTGATGTCAGTGGATACCTCTTAGGGGGAGTAGTTAGTGTCATGTATTGTCATTATGTTGTTGATTTGGTTGGGTGTACTCCTAAGGGGGAGTATTCAGAGCAGGTAATTTTGGTTCACTGTAAAAGAGGGAGAACAATATAAAATATTTTATCCTTTTCCATTAATTTCAAAGGGGGAGAAGAGAATCATGTGAAAAAGAGAAGTTCCAGGAATGTTGTGTAGGCTATCTAATTTTAAAAAAGAGGAGAGAATGTTCAGAGCTATTGTGTGGTCTTTAGTGTTTTTCCACATCTTGTGTTGTCATCAATGACAAAGGGGGTGATTTTTGCAAGAATGATGGTGTTTTCATTGATGGAAACATGAATTCTACTGACTAGTGTTTTCATTAATGTCAACTATGGGATGAATATGTTGAGGATATTGAGAAAATTATGGAAAAGAGGAAAACAGGTTGTGCATGTGTAATTGATACCTTGAGGAATTTTTGCTAGTACATGGAGCTATTTTTTTTTGCAGAGTCTAAAGACGAGTTGGAATGAAGTGATGAGTTGAGATGATGTTTCTAGTACTTGGTTTCCAATTGCTTTCAGAGAAAATTTAATAAACAAATTAAACTATGTTGTACAAATGTTCATAATTTTCTCTAATATTGTGCTCCACATTCTTTCAGTGTTTATATTGTGCCTATGCAGTTCTTACAGGTTATTTAAGGTTGATAAAGGTTGCTATATTTATAATTTGGGTTTCTTGATCATTATATAGTGTGAGATACTTTTACCAGTGTGTGAACCAATAGTTCAGTGATGTTTTTCGTGGTCTAGGAGAAATGTATTTGCTTCATGTTTCTCTATTGTTTGGTTTTATGTTGTGTATATCTGGGAATTTACTTATAATGTTTTGATTATATTAGAAAAGTGGGCTTTGAAGGGACCCAAAACCCTTTACATCACTTTAGATCAAAATGCTGCCAAAACATAAAACTACAATAAAGCATAAGCAGTAGCCAACTGGTAACCAATAGCCAAAAAATAATGACCCAACAATAGAAAATTAGAAGCAACAAACATAAACACAACAATTATTTCAAATTTTTTAAGGTGTTGTCCACCTCGATCTCCTAATTGCAATGCAGGTTGACCATGTCCATGAGCTCTTTCTTTTCTTATTCAAAGGACTTCCTAAGATTCCCCATTGTTCAAGTGCATGGTACTCTAGCCTCATATTTAGCGTTCTTCTTCTCCTTACCTTTAGAGGTCTGGTCATTCTCAAGCATATCTACAAAATACATTTGATCTTCCTTGAGTTGACTAATCTTACCAAACAACACCTTCAAGGACTTTACACTATTTTTAGCTGAGCTATGGTTAACATGTAGTAATTTCCTAATATCCTCATTTGTTTCCTTTATCCTCCCTTCCATCTCAACAAGGAGGTTCTCACACTAGGTTTCGAAATTAGCAAAGGAGAACTCGAAATCAACCAACCACTCAATAAGAATATCAGAAGAGGATCCATTTTCCTGGCTCAACATGTTCTCCTTAAAGCCCCTGATCTTGATATTCACCTTGTTAAATTCCTGCAACACCCATTTAGCAAGCTTAAAGGTGCAAGTGGCACCCGACCGAGCCATATCTAGCAATTCAAACATGGAGGTGTTATCACCATTCAAATAAGTAAAATCCTCATAAAGAGGATTAACCTTTAACAGTTCCAACTTCCCAAGGTTTGGATTCACACCAACATCCTCACTCACAATTTTCTCAACTGAGGCCTCCTCACTGTCAGGAACCCCATCATCCTCCCCATGGGGAGAGGGTTATCAAGAAAGGGAATTATTAATAACAAAATCTACCACTTCCTATACCTACTCCAGAGTAGCCTTCTTGCCCTTCCTACCACCTTTTGAACCCTACTTCTTTAAATTAGCAATCTTTCTTGAATCCCTACTCTGATTCTCTTTTTCCACATTAACCCTAACCTCCATAGATTGTTTCTTCTCCTTACTGCCAGACTCACTAGAGCCCTCCCCATGAAGCTCAGCATTCTCCTTGGACTGGTGTTGATGAGAATCACCAAAGATAATAATAATTTCTTCCCCATCAGACAGTGACCCATAAGAATTATATTTCTACATAACTAACTCCTTGGTGGGGCCCTTCTTCCTTAAATTCCCCTTCTTTCTCTTTTTAGTAGCAGCCAAATATAGCAGTCCACCAATCATAGATCTAAACTTCCTCTGATTAACCTTAGGTAAATCATCATCTTTTCTCAATTTACAACTAGTCACCATAGGATTACATACTGGTTTGGAGTCATCCATTCCAAAATTCTTCAACATCTCTTTGACATACTTAGACTGTGAAATGAAAATCCCTTTATCTATTTCATTGATCTGTAACCCAAGAAAGAAATTCATCTCCCCAAACATTGACATCATAGATTCTTTCTACATTTCTTTAGAAAATTTCTTACACATAGCCTCATTTCCACCAAAGATAATATCATCCACATATACAGCTACTATCAATATTTTGTCTTCCTCAATTTTAAAGTAAATATTACTATCTATGGAGCCCTTAATGAATCCTTTTTGTATCAAGTACATGTCCAATCTTGCATACCAATCTCTAGGAGCTTTCTTCAAACCATATAGTTCCTTCTTCAACTTACGTACCTGTAGACACCAAAAATGTTCTAATTGATACTGGATAACTGATTCTAACCAACTAACATCATTTCTTCTGAAATCATCTCAAATTGATCAATTAATTGAATAATCAGCCTTATTTAATTAATATCAACAAATTTAGTTATTAATCAAATAATTAAATTTATTGATTAATTTGCCTTTCTTTTAACTAATTTTCATCATATTTAATTAAATCAAATCATTTAATTAAATTCTCCTAAAGTCTTCTTATTTGATTCAAATCAATTAAATAAAATATCACAAAACCCCTAACCTCTTCCAATTAATTAAATCTAAATTAATTAATCCAAAATCACCTTCTAATAATCATTAATTAATTCCGCTAGATTTTAACTCCTCAAGAGTTAAAACAACCATGGTCAACTAACCAAGTTGCACATAAAAATAATTTCAATTAATTATTTAATTCCTCTATTTTCCCTCCAATTTTTTTCAAAAATCTATCACATCCTCTTACATTTGCAATAAATCCTCTTACATCCTCTCAAATCTCATTCAATTCCTCTTACACCATTTCCAAATTCTCAACCATCAACATTTACTTCTCTTCCATCCTCCTCGACTCACACATTTCCCAAAATATGTTCCACCCTCATCCAATGGAATTGTGACACTTGGCACATTCTCATTGGCTCTTATTTAATCCCACATTCATCAAATCCTCTTTATTTTGTTCAAAATCGTATTATTTCATGTTTTCTAGTGATTTTGGTTAAAGAACTCCATAGGGAACATTAGATTTTCTTTCTAACATGTTTAACAATGTTTTGTTGATCTCTTGTTAGTTTGTGCAGGTTTGGTGTTCACATTTTGGCGCTAGAAGGAGGGCTTGTCAACTTAACATGTTCAATTTCACTTGATTTTCCTATTTTTGTAGGTACAAGAATGCGTCGCCGCCTTTCTATAAATATTATGTCGTAGAGCACCACTTTTGTTATATAGTGTCACAGTCGCTATGTCACTTGGCATATGCATGCCTCTGTCGCATCACTTCTGATTTATAGCCACATCTGACCTCTCTGTCTTTTGTCTAATTTTCTAAATTACAAAGCACCGCCTTTGTAATTGCACCACATTCTCACTCATTGTTTTTGCAGAGCGTCGCTTTTGCACTCACCAAAGCACCGCATTTTTCTTTTAGCACCAAACTTTACATTTTCAAAGCATTGCATTTGAATTCTAGCATCGCATATGCAGGAAGCAAGGGAGGATCAAAATTTGAAGACTTCAAAGCATTTTTCAATGCTCTTTGTAATAATCTAGGTTTTAAATTTTTGTAATTCATTTCCTAGGACCAACTAGATTCAATTTGGGATTAAAATTAATCTACAACTCAAGCTTTGTCAAGTTGGTTAAAATTGAACCTTAGATACTTATTAGAATTTTGAGCTTGGATTAAAATTGAACAATCAACTTCACACTCAAATTTGGTGCTATAAAAAGAACTCATTACTACTTTTGAGGACTAAAAAGAATTTGTGTTTGTTTTATTTTGTAATCTTCTCTACAAACTCATGTCATTCAAATGCATATGCACTTCTCTTGTGCTTCATGACGATATTGAGAATCAAAATCATTTTAGTGGCATTAGGTTTTCTAAAAGATTGCATCTACATTTCAAATTTGGTTTTTTAAAATTGGACAAATCATGCTAGTGTGAATAAAAGGAATTGTGTGTGCTCCCTCCTAGTGCTTTACGCAATCTAGGTAGTTGAACTACATATGTACTTATTTTCTATTGTTTACCTTTAGAGGGCCTACCTTGGTGGGAAAAATTACTCACCCCAAAGGAACGACTCAAACTGGTAACGAGCTAAAATCCAAGCTACTTCCAACCGGTATACAAATTCAAATGTTGAGGAAATCTCAGTATTACAGAAGCTCCTACGAACAAGTAGGTGATTCTCCTTATAGGATTTCATCTTGCCTCTCATGTGGCCTTCTGAACAGGTGCCTTGATTATGAACAAATTTGTGTAGAATCCAAAATCCCTAACTATTTTTTGGTATTAGGAGGTCGTACCTCTGAAGTCGTCCCACATACTTGTGGTTCTTAGTAGAGATGAAGAGTTTGTCATGGGAGATTCATGATAACTCAAATCTTGGTTGAATCATAGAAGTGAGTGACATGGAGGGTAGCTAGTGTGTTCAAGCTTCTAATCATCCACTCTGAATAAGCACAATTGGAGAAATCCAAGTGGGAATTCAACAAATATTATCTTTTCTATCCTAGGGTTGTGCATTGTTTTGGAATCAAAACACTTTTCCTTGAAATCTCAAAATGTGGAAACAAACATTCAACATGGTCATCAAAATTCAAACCCTTTGGAAAGAGCATATACCTTTGAAAAACCCATATATTACTACTTTTCCCTAGGGATTCTATCCTTAGAGGCTTCTAAGTATTTGGGCCTATATCTCAATTTTCTCTCTCTAAAGTTAGCATTAGGGGACTATTGCCTTGATTCTCTTGATTTCCACATAATGGAACTTGTGGGATGAAAATAAATTGAGGCATAGACATTCAGTTTGAAAATCTAAGGAAGAAAGTATGGATGTGGTAAAAAGAATTCATTAAGAAAAAGACTAAATAAAATTGAACCCCACATATGTGCTTTTTTCTCATGATTTCCAAAAAGGTCAAGATCCCAAAGCAAAATTCTTTATGCAAAAACTCCAAGTTTAGGTGTCACACTCAAAAACTTATCAAGAAGTATATTAGGAAGTGCAACCTCAACCAATACACCAAGATAAGAAATAAGTTCAAAAGGTTTTAGAGATGCATTCTTTTAAACAATCTGGATATGTATGCTCAATTTGAACCACACATCTAAAGTCAAAGTTTGGTCCTTTGAATTTGAGCACTTTAGAAGTATAGCATGTTCTTCAATATGGTGGTCTTGTGAAAAAAGTCTCTCTAGGTTCACCTAGGATCAAATCAACCTTTTCATTTATCATTTCGTCAAATAAAAATCCCATCTCACCATCAAATTTTGAAAACTTTGGAAATATAATCCATGCTAGATGATTGGTAAATCCTCAAAACAAAAATCATATTTTTGGGCTAATTGTGTGTGGATGAATCCTTCCATGGGAATTTAGTTAAATTATCACCTTTGTAGACAATTCTACTCCAAGGTAACATCAAATATCTTGGAGTCTATGAGTCCATTATCCAAATCAAAATCAAAATCCTAAAGTATAGCATTCCTCCAAAGTTCTTGAAAGTTCAATCATTCACACCATTCATCCTCCGTTTATCCCATCATCATCTTTTGATCCTTAAAGCATCCTAGATTTTCTTCTTTATACCTAAAATTCAGACCAGCCTGATTTAGAGGTTCACCTACTATTCCTAAAATTTGATCCCTATTTTATCATCCAAACAAGATCGCAACACAAGAAGACCACAGAGAAAAACAAACAAAATTCAGCCTCAAGTGATCTCAATCAAACCACATCCAAGTTTAACCCAAGAGAATCCACCAATCCTCCATTTAATCCCCCTCAACTACCACAAGATCTTCAAGAGGGGGGGTGCCAAGTTGAAGACGTCACCAATAATTTCCAAGGGATGACCCAAGATGAAATCATGGAGATTATTCAAAATCCTAAAAATCACAAGATTTTCAACACAATGATGAGGCTCAATCCCACACAATACGTGTTAGCATTGATAAAGGAAGGGTCTAAACTCCCTTTTGATTTTGATGTAATCACTATTGTGGAACAACCTCTTGGGAATATACCTCAAGCACCAACCATTCCATCATTTTCAAGCATCATTCAACCCATCATACAACCACCTTCATCTCATGCTCCAAGCCAACCCATGGTTACCAAGGGAAGCTCATTGCTTCATGCTCTTCAAACACATCCCCTTGTTAATAACCAAAACTTGGAGGCAAATACAATCTTGGGAATGCCAAACACCATTCCACAAGATCCAAAACATTAGTATATCCCACTCATCTTTCACAAAAAAAATGATCCTACCACCTTTTCGATAACACCGGCATATCGTCTAGATGCACAAGGTTCCCTTCCTGTGACATCACAAGGACAAGTGGATCTATTTACACAAGGGGGAAATTTTGATGCATTATCCTCACTATCACAAGGGAACACATCAACAATCTTTCTATCATTCCCACTATTTCCATCATCATACACCCCTAATCAAGGTGGAGGGAAAATATTTCCATCCAACACATCAAACCCAAATTAGCTAAATCAAATCAATCAAAACGTGAGTCAAATCAACAAAACTATCACACTGAATCCTCTAGGTATGCCTCTGATATCACAACACTAGGTGGCATCAATCCAATTCTCCCAACCAATCATCCCTCAATCCATGGCACCCCAAAAAATGGTCTCCTAAGGACCAAGCACATCATCCATACCATCCACTCAACCCCTTGATCACCACTCAAACACCTCCATAACCACCTCAACAAAACCTCATCACACCATCTCACATCATTCCAAACCCACCACCTCCACCTACAAATCTGAATCAATACAACATTACCTTGCAAGCAGCTTAGCAAGCATACCAAAAGGAATTTCACCAATTCCAAGCCTAGAAAGTTGTACAACAAGTGCAACAAGCTTCCCAAGCATAAGCACAAGCATTTCTACAACAGCAACAAGCCCAACAAGCTACAAAAGTTGTGCAATCCACCTAGGTTTCTCAAGCTACACAAGATGCACAAGCATAAGCACAAGCTCAAGTGTTGGAACAGGCTCAATAACAAGCACAAAAAGCTCAACCACAAGTCTTGTTACAACAACACGCTTACCAACAAGCTTTGCAGCAATACCAAGAAAAATAGCAAGCATCCCAATAGCAAGCATTGTTGGCACAACAGTAGCAACAAGGCCAACAACAAGCTTTATTGGCACAACAATAGCTAAAAGCCTATCAACAAGCATTATTTGCACAACAATTTCCCGTAAACACACCACCAAGTCCACAAGTCACCCTGCCCATCATTCAAGCCACTACTCCAGCACAAAATACGTTCATTCTACCACTTGATCTGTAAAGCGATTTTTCTACTCAAATAAAAAATCTCTCACAACAAGTGTTGGACATACAATCTAGGAAAACCACAAAATCACAAGGGAGTTTATACCCTTATCCATTTGACAGAAGCATTGTGATGAAGTCATTCCCACAAGGTTTTTAGATACCAAAATTTGACAAGTATCATGGAACTAGAAATCCTAAAGATCACATCAAGGAATTCCACATACATTGTATGGAAGTTGCCTACAATGAATCTTATCTAATGAGGATCTTCCCCAGAAATCCGACTGGCCTAGCTATGGAATGGTTCTCTCGTCTTCCTCTCAAAATCAAAAAGTTTTGATAAATTATGGACTTATTCATACAAAATTATTTATTAACATAGGCATGGACACAAGATTGGAAGATTTTTCCAACCTAAAGAAAAAAAAGGGAGAGATATTTGCATCCTTCTTGCAATAATGGCGATCCAAGGCCAATAGGAGAAAGTGGGCTATCCTAGAAGAACAACAAATCAGAACCATCATCTCAAATCTTGAAGGGATCTTAGCCTCCCATCTCAAAATGCAGTGCATCACCACCTATGATCAGCTCATCCCCAAAGCTCTTAACATCAAAAGAGCCCTCATTGCACAAAGGGGGACACCGGTATATCAAGACAATCATCCATGAACAAGCCACAACGACAAACCTTGAACATGGGAGAAAAACAAAAATGATACCAATGATGGTTTTGTTGATGCCAAGGTTGTAATCAATGCTCCAAGGCCAAACACACAACAAAAAACATACCAACAACCTCAAAAAAACACCCAAAACACCCCATGACCCAACACATCTCAACAACAAACCAACCCACAAATAGTCAACAACGTTAATAATCAAAGTGGACTATCCACAAGGAATAGATATCCCCCTAAGTGAAAGTACACACCATTTGGGGAACCAATTGAATCATACATGTAGCAGTTGGTGCAATCCAATCTCATCAAAATCCCTATTTATGAAAACTACCAAGAGCCTCAAGCTAAGCTAGCATGGTACAATGAGAATTA
>CM021107.1:101310019-101519347 GCA_007115665.2 Sequoiadendron giganteum | reverse complement strand
ACATCTGGAATTCCACATTTACACCAAGTCATTCTTCACAAATTTTATGTTCTTGGCCTTTTTATCATAAAGGTATTTCATATGTGATTGCAGCTTTACATTTTGTTTATGGGCCATTCTCCTCATTTCATCAATTTATGTAAGTTGCTCCATTCTTTCCTCCATTGGTTCAGAAATATCTAAATCCTCTTGCAGAATGAAATTATAAACTGGTAAAAGGTTTTGTAGTGGCTTCCTGGCTTGTATTCCATATACTAGTTCAAATGGAGACTTTCCAATTTCCTTTTTCACTATTATCCTATCTTCCCATACAACCATTCTCAACTTTGAGACTCATGCCTTTTTATTTGTATCTAACATCCTCCTTATGATCTTCAAAAGAATTTTATTACTGGATTCTACCTGACCATTTTCTTGTGGGTGGCAAGGGGAAGCATAAGAAACAATAATGCAATATGTGTTGTAGAAGATTTTTAATTCATCAGATCTAAAACACATCCCATTATCTGTGATCAACCTTACTGGTGTACCAAATCTAGTTATGATATTTTCCATCAGAAAACGTATCACCACCTTGCTTGTTGCTTGCTTAGTTGGGACTATCTCTACCCACTTAGTGAAATAATCAGTATCCACTAGTATCCATTTATGTCCTCCACTTGACTTTTCTTGTATTTCCTCAATAAATTCAATTCCCCATTGTTAAAAAGGGGCTTCTGCTTGTAAAGGCCTAAGTGGTAGGGCTCCTTGATATTTCAATTTCCTTGAAAATTTCTAACAAGCCTCACATTTCCTTACATTTGTAAAAGAGTCATTGAAGACTTCAGGCCAGTACTAGCCATCCCTGAGAATCTTATGTGCAGTGGTTTTGGCAGAATAATGACCTCCACATACCCCTTCATGAATTTCCCCCAAGACATGTTCTGCTTGTGATTCATCTAGACACAACAATAGTATTCCATCCCTATTCTTCCAGAATAGGTCCCCTTCCATAAATACATACTTAGATTCTTGCAGCTTCAAAGTTCTCTTTTCATTATCATTCAACCCTTCAGGGCACTTCATGTACCTGAGATAATATGTTATGTTTGTGTACCAAAGAGTATGTTCAATACTTGCAACTACATTCTCCTCACCCTCTATATTGCAGATTTGATTTGTCTCAATGTTTGCTTCTACCATTAGCCTGGCCAAACCCTATCCCCTTACCAACTTGGTAATCTAAATTTTCATATCAAATTCTTGTATTTTATTAATCCATCTACATCTTTTCCTTGTTACCTCTATCTATACTAGGATATCTTTCATAGCTACATGTGGGACATATGCAATTACTTTGGCTCCAACAAGATATGGTCTGAAAGCTTTTGTTGCTTTGAACAATGCAAAGTCTTGTTTTTCCATAATATCATATTTCAATTCTGACCCCTGCAGAGACTTGTTGAGAAACGATACAAGTTGCTCATGACCTTCATCATTATTTTGTAACATAATAGCTCTTATGGTGTGAAATGAGAAAAAGGGAATATTTGAAAAGGTTTGGTAAAATCAAGAGACTTTGGAATGGGAGCTTCTTTGATGGCTCTTTTGATAGATATAAAGGCTTCCATGGCTTCTGCAATCCAATCTATCTTTTCTCCTTTTTTCAGCATCTTGGATATAGGTTTAACAATCTCAGAAAAATTTGATACAAATCTCCTAACAAAGTTAATTTGACCAAAAAACGATTGGGTGGCCTTGACATTTTTGGGAATGGGGATTTTGTCTATGGATTCTACTCTCTTAGGGCCTATTTTAATCCCTTCTTTTGATACAATATGTCTCAAAATCTTACCCTTTATGATATCAAAGTGACATTTTTTAGGATTAAGACTAATATCGTATTCCAAAGCTTTGATGAATATCTTCTCCAAGTTTTCTACATGATCTTCTTCTCTTTTGGAATAAGCAGTAAGGTCATCTTGGTACACCACCATTATAGCATTAATCAAATCTGCAAATGCCACATCCATGGCCCTTTGAAAATTTTCTCCTGCATTTGTGAGACCGAATGGCATTCTTACATAAACATATGTCCCCCATGGTGTAGTAAATTTTTTCTTGTATTGCTTAGAATCTTTGACTTTAACCTGGTTATATCCAAAAAAACCATCCATCATTGATAGTAACTCACATCATGTTACTTTGTGTAATATTGCCTCCATATTTGGGAGAGGATAATTATCTTTAAGGGAGGCAACATTTAAATTTGTGAAATCTACACATAGTCTAACGTCCCCATTTATCTTTATTACTGGAACCATGTTTGAGACCCATTTTGAATGTCTATTGGGTTTAATAATACCTCCATCCCTGATTTTTTCTATCTCCTCTTGCATTTTAGGTTCCAAAGTTGGGTTAATAGGCCTTTGCTTTTGTTTGAATGGCTTTGTGTCTAGTTTAAGTGGGATCTCATGTTGGAAAATATATTCTTTGTATGCTTTGAGATCCTCATAAGACCAAGAAAACACATGTTTTTACTTTCTCAATAATGCAATCAGCATCCTCCTGATAGTTCGACTTATCTTCTTACCAATGTAGACCCTTTTTCGTGCTAACTCAGTTCCTAGATTTATTTCTTCAATATCTTCTCTCTTGACCGGTGTCTACTTCATGAGAGAGTGATCATTTCCATCATACACTCTTTCTAGTGCCACAAGTCCTTTAAGAAGCTTGTTGGTTTTAAGCTGCAAGACTTCCTATCCAAATATAGTTTTTTTCCCATCCACTTCCTCCACAAAAGCATTAAAGTCAATCTCTCGAGCCTCGTACTGATCTATGCAATGAAGAAATTTTATAAGGTTGGTATCATCATTGAAAACCTACCAGCTATATATGTTGTCAAGGATAGCAAGTCTTGTTTTAAATTCCACTTGGGATACTCCAAATAGGGTAATATCATCTCTTCTCAAGGCTACATTTTCTAAAAAATATGCCATTATATTTTTTGATCTGTCTATCCAATCAATCGAGAAAGCATCAAATAACTCAATTGTATCCCACATATAATTTCTATATTGTTTCAATATTTTGTTCCTTGTAGCATATTTTGACATGATTTGTGAGACAACCAGCTCAGAGTCTCCAAGGACAGTTAGCAATTTGATCTTGTGTTTGACAGCCATATTTAAACCAATCAATAAGGCCTCATATTCTGCCACATTGTTTGTACACTCAAAAGTTAGCAAAAATGAATACTTGAATGTAATACCTTCAGGTGATATAAATACTACTCCAGCCCCATTGCCTTCTTGGCTACGTGCTCCATCAAAATAAATTTTCCACACACCTTGTTGATCTTTAGAAATATGCTTATTGATCAGGTTAGTATTTACCAAATCAAGTTGGGAAGGTTCTACTCTAAAATTTCCTAAATCAACATCATAGAAACAATTGATCTGTTCTTGAGGAACACAATCCACAATCTGATTCATCCTTGGTTCTCTATACAATTTGACTTGTTCGCCATTTATCGGTATTGTAGCATATGATAATTCAAACTATACATTCCCTCCAACTGCTGCAGTCCATTGTCTTGACAAAAGTATTCCAAACTAAGGAGGTGTATCAATCACAGTTATGTCAATATTATAAGTTTCTTGTGGATACGCAACTAATTTTACCTCTACATCTTCAATAATTCCTATCACAGGTACAGGCCTTCCATCCATAGCATAACACTTTCCACCATTAGTATCCACCCACATGCCAAGTTGCTTCATAACTCCAACCGGCATGATGTTGATTGCAGCACCAGAATCTATCATACGATTTCTTACCAATTTGTTATTCACAAGTAATCTGGTGAAGAATGGATCAACTTATGGAGGATTTATTAGTGCATCATTTAAACAAACCTCAGGGAATTTTACTTCTTCTAGCTTGTTGTTGATCCTAGTGGTGCCTTTGTTTTCAAGGTTTTTGTTTTTATCACTCCCACTAGATATTAACTAAATAGTAGTTTCCCTATACTCTTTAATCTTCATTTCAAGTAATGGGATAGACATCTTTACCTAGGACAAAGCTTGTGTGAAATCAAAAGAGGAACCTTTTGTTCTGATCATCTTCTTTTGTTGTATTGACTCTCCTTTGTTCTCCTCTTTCTCTTTTTTGTTTTTTTATCAGACTTTTGTTTGTCCTTATGCAATTCTTTGTTTTCCTCCTTATGAACATATTTTTGTTCTTTTTTATCCGGTTGCTTATTATCTGTACTTTTTGAAGCTCCCTGTGGTGTTTTCTTATCTTTTACAAATATTCCTCTTAGAACACCTTCATTCTCATTTACTGTTCTATTTCTCAACCAATATTTTCTTTTGGCCTGCTCCACTATTGTGATGTTTAACTTCTTAATTTCTTCCTCAGTCGGTCTCCTTATATTGCCTTTATTTTTATGATATGATGTACTAGGAGAACATTTATCATCATCGCTTTCTTCTTGATTAGAGAAGACTTGTTTTTCAGCCATATGGACATTGTACCTTTGGTTATCAGCATCATATTCATAACCTCCTTATTTTGAAGATGAATATCCCTACTCAATAGGGTGAAGATTTTGGGAGGTTAAATAGATCTTATGATCTTCTTCATTGTTTTCTTCTGGTATCGCTTGAGCCACAATACAATGATCAGGAGAGTTGCAAGTCACAAACTAGGCACCAAGGATTGTTATTTACCATATATGCCCCTCTTTTCTTCAAAGGATCAGGTGTCTCCTTATTCTTAGGCCTATTCATCACAAGCTTTACATCCTTCCATTTTGTATTAGATGACATATCATGCAACCTTGGTATTTCATTTCTATATGTATTTTCTTGCCTATTTGGAGGATTATATTGGGGAATCCTAGGATTATCCCTCTTACCAATCATTCCTACAGCCTTTCTATTATTTTCAATAGTCAATGCTATCTTATGTGCTTCATCTAAATTCCTAGGACACCTATTTCTAAGCTCGTATCTTGTCTTTGGATCAAAAGCTTTTAGATAGATACTTAATGCAATAGGATCATCCAATTTGGATCCAACGGGTATCTTATTATGTAATTCAGAGAATCTTTGGTTAAAGTCATAAGCTGACTTGTTCTGATGTTTCTGGATAGTTACCAATTCAAGCAAGGCAAACTCAGGTGCACATTGGTTCCCATACTACTCAAGGAACAATTCATAAAACTCCTGAATGGAAGCCATAGAAGCTGTTAAACCAATCTATAGAATCTTTGATCAATGACATCATAAATAGTCTCATTTGCACATCCTCATATTGCATATCCAAGTCTTGAATAAATGCATTAAAACTCCTTAAGTGTTCTTCAGCCATGACTGCACTACTTCTTGTGAATTTTGGGACAAGGATTCTCCAATTGTAATCCATGGGATAAGGATATATTTGAAATCTAGCCAAGTCAAATTATCTGATCATGGTTGTGTATTGTTGGGGATGTGGGTTTTGAGGATGCTGATACTGGTATAATGGATTGTTGTATTATGTGCGAGGTGGTGGAACATATTGCTGACCTTGAGGAGGAATGTATTGTTGGCCATGTGGGGGTATATATTGTTGGTGAGGGGGTGGTTGAGCTTTCAGGTGCTATGATGGATTTTTAAGTCAAGCATTTGAGGACGTACTAATTTCCCAATTGTTTTTGTGGTGTTTTTGGTGGATTGGAGGGTCTTGCATTATTACTCCCTTGTTTATGAGGAGGTATATACTTAGGGAGGTTATCAATCTAGGCCTCATATTGGGCCTTTTGTAGTTTCAAATTTTTGATCTCTTTTATTGATTGAATCCTTCGTTCATATTCTACTTTTTATCTCTCTGCTTCTTGTCTTTCAAACTCCAATTGTGCATTTATCTCAACTTGAGTCATGAATTCGTAGTTTTCTTTAGAGGCTACATCATTACCAGGTCCATTCTAATTTCCCTCGAGTGCTGTCATTTTCTGATCATACTCATGTTGTTTCTTTTCCCTTTCAGCCTCAAACCTAGCCATAAACTCCTCAAATTTCTTGGGGTCTGATTGATAGAAAGGGTTCCTCTTTTATATGGGAGTATGGGGCTCTTCAGATGGGTTATTTTCATCTATCAGTGTATCATAACGATTATATTTCTCAAGGTGTACTTTTGATGTTTTGTCTTTGTTTGTTAAGCACATGTCATTAGACAATTTCTTGCCCTTTTCATTCTTATGTGCCCACTTACCCTTGTCATTAGGACCATCTTTGTACAAATACCTTCTTCCTTGCATATTGTTGGCTATTGTAATGATCTGAGTTTTTAGTGCACTTATCTATTTAGAGTCGCCACTCAATTTCTAGAGAAGTGATAAATTATGTAGTTCCTTGTTCCCAGCAGAGTCTCTTACAAGGTATTGACTATGTTATGAAGGCTTGGGTTCAATTTGACTCCCTAGTAGAATTGACAAACGGTTAGGTCACAAAAACACAGGTGTGAACCAAAAGAGGTTGCCAAGCTCTCACAACGTTTTTGGCTAACGTACAAGGCCAATTAATGTAATTGAACCTTCTACTTGTTATGCTCTACTAAACCTAGGTGGGTGTACCTATGTAAATGATGCAGACTTGAACTATATGATTCCTATTTGTTCAATCTATACACAATGGCAATTGGGAGTGGAAAGATATAATCCTAATTTGGTATAAATAGTATAAGCAATATCAAGGTATAATTTAATATGTTCAGTTAACAAATGTGAAATTTGAATAATAAAACTAAATAAAATGGGTGGGACCAGTGCCTTGTTGGGTAAAACGGAGTCAAATGAAATTCAATTGATAAGTGGCTTCTATTTGGCATAAATTCTAATTGTTTGGCATAAAAATATTACTTTATATCTTGTATAAACATGCAAGAATGTAGTTACCAAGTTCTTCTTAATGATCCAAATGATACTTCCAAATTACCGTGAATGACTAGAAGGATTTAATATTTACTTGAAAGAACCAATTAATCATACCACACGAATACAACAAATGTGCATTGATAAATTGATTATATACTTGATATATCAATTTAAATAACAAAGAAACGCCAACCTTGGAGACAACTTAATAATATTTTCAATTAATTCAACAAACAACTGATACCAGAATGGCGCCACAAAATCAAAGTCCTTTCATTGATTCCTCCAAAATTTTATACATGCATCATGGTCCTTTTAAATGTACACATTCTGGAAATTATCTATTCTAACAGCCTCTTCTCTATCAGTGATCTCAAAAAAAAATGGTCTTCATGTCTCTTATTTATACGAGAGACAACAAGCTTCAGACCAAAGGCCACACCGTTTGATAACAAAACATGAAATTAAGAGATAAACATAACTGAAAGATATTAACAATAACAAATAAAACAATCTATTAATCCTCAACTAAAAACCCGTGGTCAATCAAGACCTGTTCAAATATTTTACTGCATGATTCTTACTCCTCATGACACATGTAATAATTCTTCATCTTAGCCCAAGTATTTTTCCTGGCATCTGCTAATTGTTAGATCATTTGGCCATTTGAACTCTTGTGCAGCAGTGAGGTTTGCAAGGTGGCTCTTCCATCTGTTTTCCAGCAGGTTCCTGGTATCCACCATGAACTTTGTGTATCCATTATCCAGGGTGACAATTCCATCCAGCACAGTATTAAACTTGTTCAAGCCGATATCTTCATTATTATGCACATGTTTCAAGCATTGAGAAATCATCTGATCAAATTCGTTCCTCCATTCCTCAGCGCCTTTTATTTGACTGTCATCCTTAATGATTGAGGGGTTGAAGATAAACTTTATTGATTCAAATGTACTCCTATTTTCCACTTTCTTTTTTATGTCCACTAAATATTTATGCTCTTCTATCACTCCTTTTACCATCTCCTGAGTAGGCTTGAGTTTTTGAGGAGCATCCGGGTCCCATTGTGTTTCTTTGCAGAGAGTGGTTAAAGTATGATAATTTGGCTGCCACCTCTTTTGGAGTTCATCAATAATAGGGGAATTAGCACTTATTAGTTCCAAATATTTGACTAGACTAATAAAGCTCTCATGTATTCCACTTATTTTCTCTTTCAATACCCCAGCTCTATACTCCAATATTTTTCTCAGAGTATCCAAGACATGATGCTTGACATCTTCCATGTTATGCTTCTTTAATTTATCAATTTCATCCTTCAATTGTTGCACATGTGGATCTTCAGCTTGCACAGGTGGATGATAAACAACCATTTCATCCCCCCTCACTATTGTAGCACGTTGTAGTTGTTGCTTTAGCTTTACATTCTCAATGAACAATTTATTTACCTCATCATTTGACAACTTTAGCCTTTTTTCATATTCACTGACCCTTTTCTCCATATTTTCTACAACATCCTTAGTAAACATTGCAGAGTGCATGGTGATAGTTGTAGCCTCTATAGGATTCATCTCTTTCATTTTCCTAGCCATGGATGATCCCCTCATTTCTTGCACCACATCCAAAAGCCTAGGCTTCCTTGTATTCTTCATATTTTTCCACAAAGAAAGGGTCTGAGTGGTAGGGTTATACCCTATTCTTGATACCCCTTCCTCTAAATCAAACTCTACAATTAGCATTGGGTCATCTTGAGATCTAATCAGGTCCAAAAGGAATACTTTGAAAAGCTCCATTCTTGGTATGATCAACATATTAATTCCCAACACTAACTCTCTTGCTTCCTGAGGAGTGACATTAATATTGTCAATATTTAGCTCAGTAAATGTTTGAGCCTAAACTTCAGCTTTTTTGCATCATCAACCCCTATGATATTTATCCTCAATCTTTCATCATACTGCTTCATCTTCATTTTTATCTAGAAACCCTTAAACTCATTGGTATGAATGAAATTATCATCCTCCGTAAACCTCAAAGAGGCAACCACCCTCTCGTCATCCTGAATTTCTTCTACAACTTCTTCTTATATCCTAATTTTAGGATCATGAGGCTCCTGAGTTCTTTTTCTGCTCTGCTAATTTTATTTCAGTTAAGGTGAGGACCGCACCTTCCTCTTCATCATCACTATACTCAACTAATGATTCAGTTTTTTGTTTTTGGCCTGGGGTTCCTAGATGGGAGATGAAGGAGATGAGTGTGGAGGTGATGTGGGTGTAAAATTTGAGGTGGAAGCTTTGTGTGATGGTTGTTGGAGTGCAGGAGTAGGAATCAACCCCTCAATCCAAGCCATTTCATACATTTCATCATGCTTCCCGAGGGTTAGTTGCATTCTCTTTAAAAGATTCAGTTCTTCTGCAAAGAACCCCTTGAAACCTTTACCCTCTTCCATTCTTTGTTTCTCCCATTTCATCATTGTGATCCATTTCTTCTTTTCCTATGCAACATCTGTAAAATAAACCAGATTCCTTATGGCATCCTCTTTGGAGTCAAACTCATGTGTAATGGCCCTTTTTGATAGTAGATTCCTTCTGATATTGTTTATGTGGCCCTCTAGATCACATACCCTTTCCTTTCCAAACTTGAGGGAATAATGGACCCTCATGAATCTTTGTAATTCCTCCAAAAAATTTGACCCAATAGATAAGTCTTCATATATTGTTAAATCAGGCAAGAATGTGCCTTTTCTTTGGTTCTTCATCAATTCATGCTCCATCCACAACATTTTCCACATAAATTCCAAGAAACATAGTCTTTCTAGTACAAATTTGGGCAAGATGTGTGGTTCTTGGTTACACCCATAGACTCTAATGTAGGGTAACCCAAATCATCTATCAGTCTCACAAAAAAATCATCTCTAAATACCATAAAATTACTTTTTTTTCATTTGCTATCCCAGATGTAACACCAATTTTGCACAAGAAGCTTAATTCTATTTTCATGTGTACACAAGCTCATTCTCTTGGTCCATTTCATTTCATTCTGATATAAAATTAAATGACATAATAGAGAATACTTTCTGAAAGTAATGGGGGCCTTGGCCTCCCTGACTTGAATCAAACCTTCATGAATCTTCTCTTCAATCATAGACGCAAATTCAAACTCTACATTTGATTCGAGATGTTGAATTCCCATAGCCATCATCATTAACCCTAACAACATGCTTTCCTCTGCATCCACTCCCAGTATTTGACATAATGCAAAGTAAGTGTTTCTAAAATACACTTGGAATTCATCAACTTGAAAGGGATCAACCTTAGAAGCAAGGATTGAGATTTTTCTATTGTTATCACCCCTTTTCATGTGTAAGGGGAGCTCATCACTACGGTAAGTTCTTCTTAACCTCTTGTATTCCTTTTCTAACTTTACCAAGTTCACTTTTTTTATTGCTTGTCTATTAAGATTAAAAAATTCTATAATAGCATCCTTGTTGATATCCACCAAACACCCCCCGTTTGGAAGTCTGATAGTTTTAGTCAGGGCATGGTAACTATAAGCTAGAGCTTCAATTAGCTCAGTATCCATGAAAACATTGGGCACAATTAGCTTGGCCATATCCAAATTCCATGGGTTTGACGTGGGAATTTTATCATTTCTCTTTTGGTAAAATACCAGTATAGGTTCCAACAGGATTGGGGTGTAAATGGGTCTCTACAACCCTGAGCTAAATCCTTGAAAACACTCTTTGACCCTTTGTTCACTGACCCGGGAAATAGAGAAAGTAATGGTGATTGCAAAGAGGGTTTATTTGGCTTGGCTTCATCTTTCCTAGCTCCTCTCTTTATTTTCTTAGGTTCCATAATGAAATTTACAGATAAGAACGAGCTGAACTTACCCGGTGATACGATTCGCCATGAAAAAATTTCTTCTCCTTCGCCCTTCGTGCTTGCTCATGCTTTGATTTTAGTTGTCGTGAATGAAAAACAACTAACTTATTTTTTGTAATTTAATCCCCTTGCTGCATTTATTCCTGACCCATAATTTTGCATGTTTCAAATCTTTCTATCAAGCTCAATTCATATTTTGAAGTTTACTAATGTGACAGATATGCTTCAACGGCTACTTTACCGCGTTACCTCGTACCACTTTTCTCTCATTTGTGGTACCATGGTTTGTTTTGGTCCCCTTCCATTAGCTTACCACTCTACCGCTCATCATTATTAACTCTCTAGAAATACCAGTATATCGTGAGACATCTCTCACTTCCTTGCGGTATGGCAGTGTCCCGCCCTTCCTTTGCTTTCATTACCGCTTGACCATGAGCTATCATTCTTCTTCCTGCGGTATGGTAGTGTCTACTCTTATTGTTGTTCTCAAGTGTACCACTCAATCATAGGTCTTGTTCCGACCCCCCGTGGTGTAGCGTTTTCTTTTTATTACTATTCTTTATCTCATCGCTCTACCGTGGGCTAAACTCCCACCTTCCACGGTATAGTGGTAAAAGGATATATTGTTAACTATTTTGACCATGATACTGTGAGACCTCTTGAAAGAGGTCGCGGGAAGGAGGTATGAGGTAAGGGTTGTAAAGGGTAGACATTTAGGTAGCAGTATAGTAGTAAAAGGCTGTTTTAACCTTGTGGGTGGTAATAAAGTGATTTTTACAAATAAGAGTGAAATTTTTGGACTTCTCATGGTAAAACCCTTAGGATTTTATATTAAAATTCTAGTTCTAATAGCCTCCACTTTTGAGACAAAAACACCCTCCATTCCTGATATTTCTAATATTTTAATCATTATCCAAGATAACAAATGTGGAGACTACAAGATGAAGAAAAGTGCCTTTGTAATAGGAGAGTTACCTCAATCTCCTGGGTCTCATGGATAGCCACAACTAGTTGACACAGTATCTCAAACATTCAAAGTAGACCCTTCCAAATTGAGAAGCTGGGGGGACCTCAGCCGAGAAGTGGTAGATGAAAAGGAAATATTAATCTTGCTATATCAAGATGAAATATTTTTGTCAGCTCTTCCAATGGATGATGATAACAAAGGGCTACAATTAGTGCTTGGCATGGGCTACAACAAGAATAATAAACTCAGGAAAAATGATAATGGCATGTTAGAACCCATCATTGTTGATAAGCGCATAAAGAATCTTGGTCTTGGATGTACCCCTCCAAAGATAATCGTACATGGTAGAGGTACCCCTGTTAAAATAGTCAAATATCCTCCTCAGTTACCAATATCCATAAGTCTACCCTTAGACAACTATACCTTTGATATAACTAATTCATGTGATGAGGATCCTATCACTGACCTATCCATCTTATTTGAGGACTCTTACCTATTCATGATTTCCACTATGTGTTTTGAGTCAAACAACCAAACCAATAAATTAAAGCTAGTTTATCCCCAGATAATAGAATATGACCAATGAGGACCACTAGTTTTAGACACATTCAAAAATGATGAGGCTCTCTCATAATTCATCGGACTCAAGGATAATATACCATGTGGAGACCATAAAGTAGGATTTGACATTGAGCTAGACACACATGCATACTATGGGGAAATGATTGAATTCCTCAATCACAAAATAGTAAATCTAAGAGTAATCTCTAGGTATTTAAGTGAAAACCATGCTATGGCACTTTCTGACCCAAAAAATAGTAAAAAAAAGGATGTATTTGAGGGTGAAAACCTCTCTAAGGCACCTAAGGATGAGGGATTCAATATTCCCCTTAGTTCTATTCATCAAGAGAAGTCAGTAGTGTTGGAAAAGAAGTGTAACCCCATCAACTTGGGAACTAAAGAGATGCCACACATAACCTTCTATGCAGAATCACTTTTGACTGAAGAATAGGAACTTCTAGTTGCATTTCTTTGAGAAATAAAGGTAAACTTTGCATGGACCTACGATGACATGCCTATTCTTGATCCAGAAGTTGTGGTTCATCATCTTGCCATCTATCCAAAGGAAAAACCAATAAAATAGAAGCTAAGAAAGATGCATCCATAGATTGCATTATTAGTCAAATTTGAGTTACAAAAACTCCTAGATGTTGGCTTCATAAGACCCATCGATTATCCTGAATGGGTTTCAAACCTGGTACCAATCACTAAGCCCATTGGGCGCATCTAGATCTGCACTAACTTCAGGGACCTAAATAAATCATTCCCCAAGGATGGTTTTCCCCTTCCCAACATTGACATGATTGTAGATCAAATAGCAGGGCATGAAATTTTGTAACTGATGGATAGGTTTTCAAGGTAAAATCAAATAATGATAGTGAAAGATGATCAGCATAAGATAGCCTTTACCTATCCATGAGGTACATAATTTTGGAACGTGATGTTTTTTGGGTTAAATAATGTTGGAGTCACCTATCAAAGGTCCATGACTCTCATTTTTCATGACATGATCCACAAAACTGTAGAAGACTATGTGGATGACATAGTGGCCAAGTCAAGGAAGTGCCAAGATCACATAGCAACACTAAGTTCCATCTTTAATAGATTGTGTAGAATTTGAGAAGCCCAACCTCACAAACCCCAAGAATCATCTGCATGCAAATACCTATCACATACAAAACATATTCAGAACCAAAGAAGATTTTTTGTGAACCTCAAACAGTAAAAATGCATTAAGAGAATCAATTATTACAATTTGATCAATCCTTATGAAGGAGATCAAGAAACCCTAAAGTGAAACCTAAAATTAGGAAATCCTAGTGTGCACACTTAATTAATAAGTAATTATTAATGTGCCTAAGTTTACCTTAAGTAAAACTAAAGGAATAAGTGACTTAATTAATAACCAATAAAAATTAATTAAGTTAAATAACTTATTACTCTAACACCCCCCCCACCTTAAGATGAACTTAGGGAGTAGCTAAAACACTAGGAAAAGGATGCATGAAAGAAAATATGGGTCCTGAAAACAAAGGCCTGATCAAGTACCCAAGTACAAATGCAATGCAAACTAAACTAAACAGGGTAAAGGAGAAAACCCAGTGGGAACAAAACTCCTCCCCAAAATAGAATGCAAAGAGTAACTAAGTGATGAAAGATGGAAGACTCCATAAGACCCCCAAGGACACCATCCATCACAAAGATACATGAAAGAACCCCCCAGAAGAGAGGAAGAAATAGACCACATAGCCCCCCATAATAAAGTAGCTCCAAAAATACTGAAGAAACCACATCTCCTTAAAGAAGTGAGAGGGAAGAGGTCAGATGAATGCAATCTTTGAAGGTGAAGTAGGTGTAGCCCAAGATGTCTCCATAGAAGTAGGTGTGACCTCAACAAATGAAGAAGTCAAAGTAGTTGAACACTGAAGTGAAACCTCCAAGGATGAATGCTCAATGAGGTCCTACTACACTGAAACACAATAAACCACATTTGTAGTCATAGAAGTATCAACAACTACAACAGTAGATGGAGAAGATGAAATGTATGGCTCAAGAATAGGATCTGAAGTGAGAACTCCAATGTTCAAGTAGCCAAATTTCTCCTTTGAATGATGATTCAAACTAGAAGTGTGATGAACAATTGTAGGAATAGAAGCACCATCAGTAGCAAAATTTGCAAAGGAATACAACTGAGATGAGTGATCCACCACCCCAGTAGCAATAATTGCTCTACTCTCAAGGTCTCTGATGATAACTGAATTAAGTGTGAACTCCACAGACCTCCCATTGCCTCCATGTGTGACCTGATATATAGAAAGAAGGTTGTTCATCAAATGAGGAACACACAAGACATCCTAAAAAAAATTGTCCCTAAAAATAATAGACCCCTTCCCTATAACACTCATGTATGTATGGTTTCCCATCAAAATAGGAAACATAGTGTGAAACTCAAAGGAGGTGAACATAGACTGTGAAGAATCCATATGATGAGATGCTCTTGAATCTAGAAGTCATCTCCCTAATTCAAGACCTGAAGAAGAACAAAGAGCATGCCCCTTCATAACTGATGAAGTATGTAAACTAGTTTTTCCCTTGTCATGCTACTCTGAAGAAGAAGAAGAAGAAGTATGAGAGGAAGGAGATGATGCAGACATCCGAGAAGGCAAATCAATCTAATGTTTCTAAAGAATATGCTTTAGCTCATCAATGTCCTTCTTGTAGCAACTATGTTCTACATGTCCTTCTCTCTTGCAATATGCACATGGACCCTTCTCCTTCCTAGATGATTTCCCCTTAGAAGAGGAGGATGAATCTGAGGACTCCTTTTGCTGCTCATGAGATTTGGAATCTTTTTGTTTTTGTTTCTTTCCCTTTCCACTAGAATCCTTCTGATCTGTGGGCCCCTGAGATGCAATGAGTGTCTATGATGAAGAGGACTTCAACTTGCCCATGCTATCCAACTTGGTCTGCTCTCGAGTGAGAGAAGATTCAAAATCATCAAAAGAAGGCATAGTAAATCTAGTACCAAGTTCATCCCTAGTAGCATAGAAGGTAGATACAAAAATTGAATAATTTCGTCCAAGCTTAGAAAGAATGGACAATATCAACTGAGAGTCTTCCTTCTGAACACCACACTGTGACAACTGTAATCTAAGAGACTTGAGTTTGGTGAAAAAATCTTGGATGCTTTCAAAATCCCTAGGATTTAAGCCAATAAGCTCATTCTCTAACTGAAACCCTCTCATAGTATCCTGCTTCCCAAAAAAATACTGCAAAGTAGTCCAGATCTCATGGGGTGTAGTGCAAGACTCCATATGAAAAATAAGGTCAGATGAAAGAGATGGAAATAATGTACCATAAGCTTCATCACATCTATTAAACCACTTTCTCTTTTCAGTAGCACCTGTAGGTTCAATTTATGTACCCATGGTTACCCTGTACAACCCTTTGTGTTTCAAATGAATCTCCATTTGTTTTTTTCCAACCAAAATAGTTGAATAGAGTAAGGGGTGCAATATTATGTGTATCCATGACAAAAACCAGCAATATATACTCTCAAAGAAAAAAAATCCTCTTTGATCTCAAAAAACCTCTTGATTGCACGCTTCCCAAGAAAATAACCCAAAAAACAAAGGTTGAGTTCTGATAAAAATTAGATACCTAGAGAAAATTCTGCAAAAATCAGGTTTGAGATTTGAGAAGAGAAATTAATCAGCTTTCCAATGCCTATTTGTTTTCGTAAAACGGAGTCCGGACGCAAAAGTTATGCCTCCCGGAGTAAAACTAAAACTTCTGACTTTGACAGGCGAAAAATTCATCAAAACTAAAAAATCAAAAAATTAAACCTCAACCATTGGATAGAGCATCAAACCATCTTTCCGATGATATCTTGTTTTTGAAAAAAGGCCACCATATGAAGAAGTTATAGCCCATTTCGTAAAAATTCTCTGAAAAGTCCAATAAAGCATCCAGAGCCCTTAGGGGCTAAAAAAAATTCGGCCCCTAGTCGCATGCAAGACCAGGGGTTGGTGGCAGGGTGCTAGGCCAAATCCCTCAGTCACCAATGCGACCAGTGCTAGGGGCTGGCCACTTGACGAGGGCTGAAGCCTAGCTCCTGGTCGCCTATGTGACCCTGCGGAGGCATTGGAAAGCCCGCGGGGGCTGGAAGAAGTTCCATGGCTCGGTGGTGGCTACCAATACCATGTAGAAGTTGAGAAGCCCAACCTCACAAACCCCAAGAATCACCAGCATGCAAATACCTATCACATACAAAAGATATTCAGAAGCCAAAAAAATGTTCTCTAAACCTCAAATAGTAAAAATGCATTAAGAGAATCAATTATTACAATGTGATCAATCCTTATGAAGGAGATCAAGAAACCCTAAAGTGAAACCTAAAATTAGGAATTCCTAGTTTGCACACTTAATAATTAATAAGTAATTATTTATGTTCTTAAGTTTAGCTTAAGTAAAACTAAAGGAATAAGTGAGTTAATTAATTAACCAATATGATTAAATTAATTAAGTTAAATAAATTATTACTCTAACAAATTGGAGGAGTACAAGGTAAGACTTAACCCTAAGAAATGTGTCTTTGGTGTACAATCAAGAAAGATTTTGGGGTATCTAGTATCAATGAGAGGGATCGAGATAGACACGACCAAAGTCAAAGCAATTCTTGAAATGGAGGCACCAAGGACATTGAAGCAGTTAAGGGGTTTACAAGGAAGACTCCAATCCATTTGTAGGTTCATAGCACAATTGGCAAACAAGGTTGTCCCCTATTCTCATCTAATCCACAAGGGGGTAGCATACTAGTGGGATGAGAAGTGTGATCAATCATTCAACAAAATCAAAGAATACTTGCTGACACCACCAATACTCATGCCACCAATCAGGAATAATCCATTGATCTTGTGCATATCAGCAACAACACTTGGGACTCTATTAGCATAGCATGATGAGACAGGGAAGGAAATAGCTATATACTATATCATTCAAACTATGATAGGGAATGAGTTGAACTATACATTCATTGAGAAGGCTTTCCTAGCAGTAGTGTTTGCCTCACAGAAATTTAGGCACTACATGTTAGCTCATTAAATACAACTCATTGCCAAAATAGACCACCTCAAGTATTTACTTTCCAAGGCAACACTTACGAGGTGGATGGCTAAGTAGGTCATGATCCTCTTAGAATATGACATTAAATATGTGTAAATAAAAGTTGGCAAGGGACAAGTGATTGTAGATCAATTAGCAGAAACACTCATCTATTTAGAGAACCCACTTGTATCAAAATTTCCAGATGAGTCCATGTTCAATCTCAGTGCCACAGATTATTGGAAGCTTTTTTTTGATGGGTCATATACACAACATGGATCAGGAGCAAGTGTTTTCTTCATCACACCACAAGGGGATTGTATTCCTAAATCCTACAAGTTATCTTTCCATTGCACTAACAACATTGTTGAATATGAAGCCATTGTAATTGGACTCAGAATTGCAATACAGTGGAAAATCATGGCACTCAAAGTCTATGGAGACTCGCAACTGATCATCAACCAAGTCAACAACAAGTACCAAACAAAGGAAAATAAACTAACCCCATACAAGAAACTGGTGGAGGACCTCAAGGAATTCGTCATTGACATCGCATTTGAGCAAATACCAAGGACAAACAACAAAGTAGCAGACACCATGGCAATGATCGTATCATTGTTGGATATCCCACGAAACATCCCTAAGCATGAATTCTTGGTAGAGCAGCTTCTCGTACTAGATTTCAAGGTACCAAAGTTTTAATTTGTGTGAAATCATTGGTCTCGGTAACTTGTGGTATCATGACATATACACCTACCTAAGAATAGGAGTCCTCCCTGTCAATATCACTCTGAAACTTAAAAGAACTTTTGTCAAGAATTCATCTCGCTTTATTAACTTAGGTGACACCCTATACCATAGGAGTATTGAAGGAACTCTTTTACGATGCCTAAACACTAAGGAATCTTTGATTTCTTTAACTGATTACATGATGGTATTTGTGGTTCACATTTGAGTGATATAATCTTGGCTAAGAAATTACTGAGAATGGGGTACTACTGGACGACAATGGAGAAGGAATCTCATGAATATGTCAAGGAGTGCTTTCAATGTCAACAGCATGGGGACCTCATCCATGCACCAACTCACGAGCTCCAATCAATTACAACGCCTTGGCACTTTTCACAATCGGGGCTCAATCTCATCGGAAAAATATCTCCCACCTCATCTAATGGACACAAGTTAATTATCACTGCTATAGAGTACTTCAAAAAGTGGGTAGAGGCCATCCCCATGACCTATATCATAGGAAAGCAAATTTCCAAGTTCAAACTGAATTACCTCATTTTTTGTTACGGTGTTCCACAAGCCATTATCTCAAATAATGGGACACCTTTCAAAAACTAGGATGTTCGAGACCTATGCCAGAAATTCAATATCCAACATCGTTTTTCTACCCCATACTATCCCTAGGGTAATGACCAAGTTGAGGCTACAAATAAGACCATCTTAAAAATCCTCAAATAGATAGTTAGTGAAGTTGGTCATGACTGGAACTTACAGTTGAACCCCACCCTCTAGGCTTATCGAACAAGTATCTACACACCAACAAGCACAACCCCATTCTCCTTGGTTTATGGATTAGAAGCCATCCTCCCCATTGAGATTGAGCTCCCATCTTTAAAGGTATCATTGCATAACCTCATTACAAATGAAGAATATTAGGTATCTCGGTTGAACAAGTTGGAGCTATTGGATGAGAAATGCATGCATGCTCTAAACCACTTGCAATTCTACCAGAACTATTTGAAGAGAAGCTACAACAAGAAGATCAAGAGTTGGTCATTTCAAGAGGGAGAAATTGTGTTGAAAGAAAACCAGAAAAAATACCAAATCTAGATAGCAAGGGTGAGTTTGATCCCAACTGGTTGGGACCCTTTATCATCACTACAAGTTATTGTTGAAATGCACAAGACAAATGAGAGGGGGGTGAATAAGTTGTATCAAACTATTTATTTCTTAACTTAATCAATCCCACTTTATCTTCAATTTGTTATTAAGTGTGAACATGAAATGCAAATAACAGAAACACAACACCAGAGACACCAAATTTATGTGAAAAACCCAATGAGGGAAAAACCACGGTGATTATTAACTCACAATATAGTAGTAATGTAATATTGGATATAGAGGGCTCATTTCCCAAATACAAAGGATCACTGCCTTAGGACTCATTGTCCAAAAAGAGAGGCTCACTACCTATAGAAGAATACAAAGAAATAGATAAAGATCCACCACTAGGATTTCCACACACTTCGCAACTTGATCAGAAGATTATGAATAAAATTAAGTACTGTTTCCACAATTCTCTCTTCCACACTCTTCTTTTCACACTTGTTTGCATACTCTTCTCTTTCTCAAATCGAATGATGGATGGATATGAAATTCTCTATAGCTTAACTTGCATTTATACCATCTTCAACCTCTGGGAACATTCTCCAAGGTTGGTTATACAATTTCATTTACAAATTCAAACTAGGTCGGCTACTCAACATTCCCATCGTGGATAAGAATGTGAGAGGACCAAATACATATTTAATTTAGGACCCGAATAGCATCTTAGATCACACACACTATTTATCAATTTCATCAAAAAGCCAAATGTAACGTGTAGACACCAGGTTGGCCAAACCTAATGAAAACACCAATGATCTTTGAAGTACATGCATCATGAATAAGATAATCACATGCGGATTTCTCAACACACTTCACAAGTCATTTTACCATATTTAAGAACAACTCAGATACGTCTACAACAACTTCAACAAACTTCATTCGTATAGAACACTTCACCAGTTCAATCGGGACAACCAGAAAAAACACAGAAGCTCTGGAGTAGGTCTTTTGGAGTGCCAAACCATAAGAAACTTTTTTAGAACATAGAAACCATCAAAAAGAGCCATCTCTCAGATCTGCAAGGTTTGAAACCAAATATCTGAAGACTACGGAGCCAAAACTTTTCTCCCAATCAACAACTAGATAACTCTGACAAACTAGTCCACACATCAGTGAACATAACTTTTACTCTCCACCGAACTAGAAGCTAAAACTCAAAATATACAACCCATTCAAGCTTATGAACACACCTAAAAATCCACATAGGTATAGGATCAACATAGAAAAATTACGGACCACAATACCAGAGCACACTCAGAACACACTTCAACACAGTTTTCATCATTTCTCAAATTTTCTCATAAGCAATTGGCAAAACCCAGATTACTCAACCTGTACAGTGTTGAAATCAATGACAACATTAATGACAACACCACCAAACACATCCATACTTTCAATAATCTCCCCTTTTTTCATTGATGGCAACACATGATGTGAAAAACCATCAAAGACAGCATACATGATTTTTAGAAGCAACAACCTGCCAAGCATAAAATTTCCACATGATTCTCTCTCCCACATCCTATATTATTTTCAGAAGTGACAACCTGCCAAGCATAAAAATTTCACATGATTCTCTCCCCCCCTTTGGCATCAATGTAAAATGAAATTCTTGTCAAGCAAAGCTCTATTCACTCCCCCTAAGGAGTACACCCATATTACATACTGCAACAATGCACTTCTCTACTCCTCCTAAGGAGTAGACCTCAATCATCAGCCCAGAACAAAAGAGTCTATGAATCCATTAGACTGATGCAGCTCCATGTGCACTTAGTTCAAGGAAGGAGGGGAAATAAGCCCCAACTTCCCTCTGAGATACTCAAAACTATCCTTTGGAAGGTCCTTAATGAATATGTATGCAACTTGTTCTTTGGTAGGTACATATTCAAGTCTAACTTCATTCCTCAATACCTTCTCCCTCAAGAAGTGATACTTGATAGATATATGCTTTGTTTTGGAATGCATCACTGGATTCTTTGAAATGTGTATAGCACTTGTGTTGTCACAATAGATAGAAGTAGGTTCATCACTCACCCACCTATGTCCATCAAATTATGCTTCATCCATAGTACCTATGTACAGCACGATGTTGTTGCAATATATTATGCTTCTGCAGTGGATAAAGAAACTGAATCCTATTTCTTGCTCAACCATGAAACTAATATTCCTCCAAGGAAGAATGATCCTCCACTTGTACTCTTCCAATCATCTACGCATCCAACCCAATCAGCATCAGTGTAGGTATTCAAAGTGAAATCATTATCCTTCAGATACCATAGGCCATAGTTTGGAGTTCCTTTAACATATATGAATATCCTCTTCATGGCTTTAACATGTGCTTCCTTCGGTTCTACTTGAAATCTTGCAACTAAACATACTGCATGCATAATTTTATGTCTAGTAGCATTAAGATACAAAAGTCCACCAATCATGGATTTTTACATGCTCTGATCAACTTTAGCAAATTCATCATCCTTACTTAGCTTGCATCTAGTTACCATAGGAGTACACACCAGTTTAGAGTCATCCATCCCAAACTTCTTTAACAATTCCTTAACATACTTAGATTGTGAAATGAATATCCCTTTGTCAGTTTGATTAAATTGAAGTCCAAGGAAGAAATTCAATTCACCAATCATAGACATTTCAAATTCTTATGCATCTCATTAGAAAACATCTTACACATACCTTCCACCAAAATTGATGTCATCAACATACACCACAACTATCAGAATCTTGTCTTTCTCAATCTTGAAGTAAATAATGATGTCTACGGACCCTTTTTTGAATCCTTGCTTATTCTATCCAATTTTGCATACCAAGATCTAGGAGCTCGCTTTAGTCCATATAATTCTTTCTTTAACTTACAAACCATTTCCAATTTTTCTGACAATGAAAAACCTTCTGGTTGCTCCATATACACTTCTTCCAATTCTCCATTTAGAAATGAAGACTTGGCATCCATCTGATATAATTTAAAGTCTTTATGAGCTGAAAATTCCACGAACATTTGAATGGCCTCCATTCTTGCTACAAGTGCAAAATTTTCTTCAAAATCTATTCCTTCAACCTTTGAATATCCTTTACATACAATTCTTGTTTCATTCCTTACTACTTCACCATCTTCATTTAATTTGTTTCTGAATACCCATTTCGAACCAATTACATTCGTGTTTGTAGGTCTAGGGACTAATTCCCATGTCTCATTATTCTCTATCTATTGTAGTTCCTCTTTCATTTCTCTAACCCAACTTACATCATCACATGCTTAATTCACAGACTTAGGTTCTATCTTAGAGAGTAAACACAAGTTTGCCTCAACCACTTTGCTTCTTATCTTCACTCCTTCACTTTTTTCTCCAATTATTTTTTCCTATGGATGATTTCTCTAAACATATTTAGGAGTCTTAGGTGCAAGTTCCATAATTTATTATATTTCATCACTTTGTTCTTTCTCTTCCTTTTCTTCTTCTTGTATTTGCACACAGGTAGGATCATCAGGTTCAACTTCATTTATTTCTACTGGTCTATGCATAACTTTCAATTATTTTCCTCAGTCTCTTATTAAAACATATGTAAGCTTTGTTGTTATTTGAATATCCAAGGAAAATTCCTTCATCACATCTAGCATCAAATTTTCCAATATTTTCTTCATCTCTTCTAATGTAACATCTAATACCAAATACCTTAAAGTATTTCATAGTAGGATTCTTACCAATCCATAACTCATAAGGAGTCTTAGTATTATTACCTCTTACTTGAACTCTGTTAAGAATGTAAATAGCAGTGTGAATAGCTTCTCTCCAATACATATCAGGAACATTTGCTTCTTTCATCATAGTTCTAGCGGCCTCTTACACAGTTCAATTCTTTCTCTCTACAACTCCATTCTGTTGTGGGGTTCTAGGAGAAAAATAATGTCTTTTTATGCCATTCTCTTCACAAAATGCATTGAAATCACCGGATGTAAACTCTCCACCTCTATCAGATCTTAAACATTTAATTCTTGGTTTTTCCTCATTTTCTACTCTTGCCTTAAACATCGAGGGTATATTTCTAGCTAGAGATTTTAGGATCAATCTCAATGATAGATTTAACCAATTCATGTCCATGAAACAACTTCATGGGTATAATTTCCAATTCAAACTCTTGTAAAATAGTGACCCATTTGGCTCTTTTATTTCTGAGTTCGCTCTACGTGAGTAACATTTTTACTGTTGCATTGGGCACAAATGCCTTAACTATACTCCTAAGAATGTAATATTGAACCTTCATTACTTCCTTAACCAACACAAAGGATTGCTTCTCAATATACATATATCTTAGCTCAGCTTCTTTAAAGGGAGCACTCATGAATGCAATTGGTTTTTCTTCTTTATTTTTGCCCCTTTTCATTAATGTAGTTGCACATGTATGACCTAAATTAAAAGAATAAATGTAAAAGGGTTTAACATAATCAATACTTACCAACACTGGTGCTTCTGCAATCGCCACTTTTATGTTCTCAAAAGTGAGCTTAGTTTCATTTTTCCCTTCAAGTTTGGCATCCTTTATTAACATATCATTAAGAGGCTTTGCTATCTCAACAAATCTACTGATGAAGTTCCTAACGAAATTAATCTTACCAAAATAGGACTTTAATTCCTTTTTTCTTCCTGAGGATTGCAATTTCAACAAGGAACTCACTTGATCTAGATCTATTGAAATACCTCTTTTCGAGATAATGTGTTTGAGAAATTTACCCTCATTTACCCTGAAAATGCATTTCTTTGAGTTTAGTGACACTCCATATGTTTCACATTTTTGTAAGATGGCTCTCAAATCATGAATGTGGTCTCCTCTATTTTGGGAGAAAATTGTGAGGTCATCCATGTATATTATGATGTACTTTCCAACCAAGTATTGGAAGGCATAATCCATTGCTCTCTAGAACATGGATCTAGCATTTATTAACACAAAAGACATTCTTCTATAAGAAAAATTTCCCCACTTTGTAGTGAAGGATATTTTTATTCTATCCTCCTTAGCAACCATTACCTAGTTATACCTAGAGAATCCATCCAAGAAGGACATCATCTATGAACCATTGACAATCTACAATACTTCATCCAATTAGGGTATGGGAAAATTATCTTTCTCGGATGCGTTATTGAGATTATGAAAATCTACACATAATCGAATGTCTCCATTCTTCTTTCTAACAAGCACTAAGTTATCCACCCAAGTGGAATGTCTGGTGGGAAAATAATCCTAGCTAATAGCAGGCTTTTCACTTCCTTCTAAATCAAGGGTTCTAAAATTGCATTATTGGGTGTTGTTTCTATTAGAAAGGCTTCGCATCAAGTTTCAGAAGGATTGTATGAGTTATGATGGAGGTTTTGTATGTATTTAATTCTTCATAGGTCCACACTATAACTTTCCAGTAATCTCTAAGTGTCTGATCAATATTCCTTCACTCCTCATTAATGCATACTTTACCTATGAACACATTCTTAGGCTCTTCCTTAGTGTTTAAATTATACAACTTGGACTATCCCCCATCAATTTTAGGCAGTTCCTTCTACTAAGTTATCTGGTCCATATCGAGCAATATTTCTAATTCAATTATTCATTTTGGAATATTATTATATTTTGAGTGAGCTAACTCATCATCCTAAAGTTCATCATCCGATAAATCTGCTTCTTTAATTATATAAGCTTAAAAAACACCTGAATTAATAATGAACTCCAAAATGTGTCTATAATCTTCAAATACTTGCAAATTGGTGATGTTATCCAAAACTAAAGGCAACTATTCCAACTCAATAGTAAACCTTCTCAGGTTTGAAGCATCCAACAACTCTAAAGTACTAGCGGCAATAGCTAAGACATCTACTCTTTGAATAAACCTCTATGGGATATGAGTAATATTAAAAGCATTGAAGTCTTCAATTAGATCCCACACGCAATGTTGGTAGCTCATCAAAAAATTTGTAATGACAAATATACTATTTTTTACTTGCTTGAAAACTAATTCCAAATCACCAAATACCTTAAGAATATTGACCTTTTTCTTGATAGCAAGTAGCAAACCATGGATGAGGGCTTCATATTATACCGCATTGTTATTAGTACATTGAAATTGCAATCTATAAGCAGCAATAAATGACTTACCTTGGGGACTAATAAACTCAACCGATACTCCAATCCCTTGTTTGGATTTTGATCCATCAAATCTAAGGATCCAAGCTTATCCTTTAGTGGCTTTGAACTTGGCGTCTTTAGAATTTGATAAATTTATATTTTTAGTCCTCACTACAAATGTTTTATCACTAAACATTTCAAGCTCATTCTTACTAGGAATTGTACCTTCTAAAAAGCATTGAATTCCAACTCTGCGAATAACTTCCAAACACATCACACAACTATTCTTTGAATGTGTAGAATTATGCAACCTGCACTAGCCTTGTAGCAACAAACCTTTCAATGAATCTTTAGTCTTTCGGCCCTTACAAGCTTCTCTAGCAACCCTCTTCCAATTTTTTTCCAAGTGACTATCTTCCCCTTCGGAAGAGTCATAATCAGATTCTAATAGCACATATTTACTTGGAGTTATTCGATCATGTTCTTCTGTGTTGCACATAAAAACCTCTTCTATATTAACTTTGAAACTTTTAATACCATATACACTAGGTTCTACATCATGTACAACACTTTTTTTTTATGATTGTAATTAGTAATCATATGTCTCATTTGTGGTTCCCTCTCTATTTTGATCTGGTTAGAAACTCCTTTCTAGGGTAACCACATATGCTAGAAATCGATGGCCATGTATCCCTTTAAATTTTATCAATATATACTTAATAACATTTCATAGGTGTCTGTTATCTCAACCACTTGAATTTCGATATAGTATTGAATCCTAGGATCCGACGCTAACTGTATATGGATGTTAGTTAACTCTCCAACTACATTCACCTTAGTTTTGTCCAACTGAGTACCTTTCTTTAAGGAGCTAGTTTGGGTTAAACCTAATGTCTGACATATGGAGAAAGACATCACATTGGTGGAAACTCCTGAATCTATCAAGCAATTATGGATATTCTTACCAAAAAACCTTAGTGCTAATAGAAACGGTGGTGACTCTATCTTCCCTTTATAAAATGCTACATGTGCATCCACCATAGGAACAATATTTTTGTCTTTCATTTTAATGGAGCTATCTCTCACCTGCGTCTCTTTACTAACTGATATTTCCTTGGGAAGTTCTTCTAATGTGTTTAAGAAAGCTTTCTTAATCATAGGTGTTTTAAGTAATTCTAAAAAAGACAAACTGATCTTTACCTTTTTAATTTCTTCCGCCAAATAGTTAGTCAAATTATTTTCTCAATGAATTATATTTTACCACTTCATGGAGGATTGTGAGAATTTTTATACTATGAATTAATTGTTGTAAGAATATAAGGAATGATTGAAGGAATGAAAGTGTTGTCATTGATGTCAACAAGTCAATTGGTTATCAACTGGTTGTTGTTGACTGTGTATGTCGAGGATATTGAGAAAATTGTATTGAAGGAAGATTGCAAGTGTTTAGGTTTTGCTCTAATTTTTGTGCCTATGTTTGTGTGGTTTAGATATGTTTATCATGGTTGTTGGAAGATTCTATATCCAAATTTTTGGCTATTGATTCATTGTTCAATGCGACTTGTGTTCACCAATTCTGAATTGTGGTTCTTTGTGTTTCTAGTTGAGGTCTGGGAGAAATTTTGTTGGTCCAAATTTCTCTTTGATGAAGTCTTATGACTTGTGGTTCTAGAGATGAGTTTTTTTTATTGTATTGAAGATAAGTTTGGTGTCTGGAAAGTTCGTGCTTAATTGTTCTATGTTTTTTACACTATTTTGGTTGACCTTGTGTGGAATACTACTTTCAAAGTTAGTGAAGAATGTTGGATCTATTTTGTTCCTTATGAAGCATGTGTTTGGGTCACCCTCATTATAATTCCACCCTAGGATGTTTTGGCGTCAGTCTAATTTAAATTCAATATTGGATGGATGACTTTGGATATGTTTCAAAGTTGAAGATGGTATAAATACAAGATGAGTTAGTGGTGAAGACACACATAAGATCAAAGAAGAGATATAAGTGAAAATAAAAAGTGCAGATAGAAGTGAGATTGATGCTATTTTGTAAGTGTGTGTGATGCAAGTGTGGAAAATCGGTGCAAAGCCTAAATACTGAGTTTTCGGATGCAGTGAGTAGAAGGTGTACTCTATCATTCATGCATGTCTATGAGTGGTTATGGTGGATTTATCTGTTGCATGGATATTTTCATCTCTCTATAACATATCTCTTGTATCTTCTTTGTATATTTGTGGTAGTGAGCCCTCCGAGTTGTTAGCCCTGTTGGACAGTGAGTCCTTGCTTTGGCAGTGAACCTTGTTTCTCAAGCAGTGAGCCTCTTGTAATCGGTTTTGATATTCTCTATAGTTTGATTTAATCCTCACTGTGGTTTTTCCCTCATTGGGTTTTCCACGTAAATCTAGTGTTGTTGTGGTTGTGTGATGGTTTTCAGTTTCTACACTTACACTTGGGTAAAAGTACAAAGTTGTGTTACATTTTTGGCCAACTTATCAGCATAAGTGAATTTTAGTATTTATAACTAAAAATCAATTTTGGTCAAATGTATGATCTAGTAAGATTCATTCTAGATAAGTTAAATACTTTTGCAACTTTTCCAACTAAAATTGTTGGTTAAATGCATATGTAGCACCACTTTTAGGCCAATTTACTAAAAAAAATGACATTATTTGAAAAATTTAATGTTTTAACAACTCCTACTCATATAAATAACATTTTTTTTAAATGTAAAAAATACCCTTTTGTAGATCCATAAGTGTAGTTTTAAAATATATATTTATTTTAATATTTAAATTAGTATTTATATTTATTTTTATTTTTTAATAAAAGTAGGTTATCAGCACAAAAATATTAGGTTGATTATCATGCCAAGAAAAATACTAAAAATTATTAAAAATATTAAAAATATGATGCCCTAGATAAAAGAATCAAGATTAGATAACATAATTTATTTTTTATTTTAGATAAATATTTAATATAAAAGTTGACGTCGACTGGAAATGGCTATGTTTTAATTCACACACATTTAAATATTTATTTAAAAATATCTATTTATTAAAATTGCAAAAAAAAAATCCATGCCCTAAAGTTTCCAATTATAAATATACACAAAAAATTTGAAGGAAAAAAAAAAAATTACTATATAAAGCTTGACGTCTCATGTAACGTCATTTTTCAACATTTTATCAACAACTAAATTATAGTGTTAATTTATAAAAAACTATATTCAAATAATTTTTTAATTTTTTCAAAAAATACAAACATAAAATATACTAAAAAATACACATTTTATTAGTTTACATCATTTCAAAATTCAAAACATATATGCCACTTTCTAGTGATTGAAGTTTAAAACTTAGATCAGTGTTGGTTGTTTCCTTTATAAAAGTGTGACACAGCTTTGTACTTTTACCCACTTAAAGTTTAATAATTTAAGCAGTGTTAAGAATTAGTTCTAGTAATTGGATTAAAGGTTTAATTATGTGACAACCGATTCACCCCCCTCTTAGTTGTCCTATTCAACAATTGGTATTAGAGCTTGGTTACTTGGTGAAGAGCTTAACCACTTGAGGAAGGTCTGGGATGGCTGGAAAAATGGTTTATGATTATCCGAGGCTCAATGGAACTAATTATGCTATCTATAAAATATTGATGGAAGAATATCTGGAATATTGTGGATATGATGTGGATAAATCTTACAATAATCCTTACACTCCTCCTACTAATGGTCTGAGCATGGTTGATGAGATCAAAGTACATGAACCAAATAATAAGGTGAAGTACATTTTAAATAATAGTCTGGTACATTCTGAGTTGATTAAAGTTTAGAATCTAAAGACTGCTAAGGAAGTATGGGATGCTTTGGAAAGGGCACATGAAGGTGATGAAAGATTCAAAGAGGAAAAGTTATAGAATTTGGAGACACAATTTTAGCTTCTACATATGTCACAAGATGAGAATGTTAAAGCTTATGTACAAAAATTGGATGAGATAGTGGCCAAAATGTGAAGACTTGGTACTACTGTAGATGAAACCAAAATTGTAAAGAAGATTCTTAGAGCTCTCCTTGATGCTTACAGTGACAAGGTGTGTGCTATTGAACAAAGTATAGATTATAAGACCTGTACTAGAGATCTGTTGTTGGGATTTTTGACATCTTATGAGATGAGGAAGTCGAATCTAAGGAATCGATGCAAATCAAAAACTACTTTTAAGACGGAAAAAGTTGAAGATCTAGATGAAGAAAGTCTTGATAAAATAGAAGCTATTTTTTTAAGGATGAGGAAAGGCTCCATAAATTATTAAGGTAAGTTACCCTTTAAATGTTGTAGTTGTGGAGAAATAGTTCATTATGCTACAAAGTGTCTAGAAAGAGTTAAAAGGAATAAATAAAGATATGAGAAAGAAAAGAAAGGAAAGAAGATTAACAAAGCATATTATGTGAATGAGAATGCTAGTATATCTAATAAGGATTTAGAATATGAAGATCCCAATGACAATGAATGTGTGTTCTTGGTGATAAAGAATGAACCTACTTCTGCTAATTCTGAAAAATGGGTGAAGGAAAGCCCTCCGAAGAAGGAGAAAAATGAAGGTATTGTTATCTCTGCCCTACATGCTAAACAAGAAAATAACTATTGGGTTGTTGACAGTGGTTGTTCACATCACATGATTGGTGATAAAATTAATTTTCTTAAGCTTGAAAAATATGATGGAGGCTTGGTTATGATTGGAGATGATACTGGTGCTAAAATTTGTGGGATAGGTTCATTAAGTTTTGATGGAAAGCATAATATTGATGATGTCTACTATGTTAATTGTTTAAGACATAATCATTTGAGTGTTGAACAAATGTGTATTAAGGGATATGATCTTGTGTTTAACGATGAGAGGTGTGAGATCCAGAAAGGATCTAGAAAATTGATTGTTACTGGAAATAAATATGAAGGAAATATTTACCAACTGAAGGGTGTTGATGGATGATGTTTTATGACTCAAATTAATGAATCATAGAATGTGTCACATGAATTTTGATAACTTGGTGAGGATTAGTGTTGTTCAGGTTGTGAGAGATTTACCAAGGATTACAAAGCCTATTAATGCTATTTGAAGAAATTATCAATTTGGAAAGCAAGTGAGAAGTCATTACAGATCAAAGGAACAATCTATTACTAGACTACTAGATTTAATTCATATAAATCTTTGTGGTCCTACAAGAGTGAGAATTCTACTAGGTGAAAGGTACTTTATGATTTTGATTGATGATTATTCTAGATAGACATGGGTACATTTCCTAGAGAGAAATCAAATGCATTAGATAGATTCCAGACATTCAAAGCTATGGTTGAAAATGAAGTGAATTTAAGGATAAAATTCTTAAGGTATGACAGAGGTGGAGAATTCACCTCCCATGAGTTTAATATGTTTTGTGAGGTGCATGGAATAAAGAGATAGTTATCTACTCTGAGAAATCTTCAGCAGAATGGAGTTGTTGAAAGAAAAAGTAGAACAGTTCAAGAGGCAGCTAGATATATGATGATTGAGGTTGGTTTACCGGAAGTTTACTGGAAGTTTATTGGAAAGAAGCTATTCATATTTGTGTTTATGTATTCAATCGATTTCAAGCAAGATAAAATAGTACAAAGACTCTCTATGAGCTATGGCATGGAAGAATCCCTACCATTAAGTATTTCAAGGTATTTGGAAGAAAATATTATATCAGAAGAGATGAAGAGACTTTGGGAAAGTTTGATGCAAGAAGTGATGAAGGAATTTTTCTTGGATATTCTACTAAAATAAAAGCATACAGATGTTTCAATAAAATACTAAGAAATATTGTAGAAATTTCTAATGTCAAGGTTGATGAAAAAATGAAGAATTATATTGATATTGATGGATATGTATCTGATGAACCTAATTGTGTAAGAATAGAAGAGATTATGGAAGGACGGGAAAAGGATGAGAAATAAAAGAATGATGAATAGAATGAAAGAGAAGAGGAAGCTCTGGTGGTGTCCACTAAGACACCTAGGTATGTATAAGAGAATCATTTAGAAAATTAGATTATTGGTGACAAGACAAAAGATGTATTGACTAGAAGCAGAGCTTTTGCTAAAGTAAACCTATGTTTACTTTCTGAGATTGAACCAAAAAGTATAAGTGAGGCCTGTAAAGATGAGCATTAGATGGAAGCTATGAAATAAGAACTTATGCAAATTAAAAAGAATCAAACTTGGGAGTTGGTCCCAAGATCGGAAAATAAAAACATTATTGGATTAAAGTGGTTATTCAAAAATAAGTTGAATGAGAATGGAGAAGTGGTTAGAAACAAAGTGAGGCTTGTGTGTAAGGGCTACTCACAAGTATAAGGCATATATTTTCAAGAGACCTTTTCCTCAGAAGCAAGAATGGAAGCTATAAGGATGTTCTTAGAATTTGTTGCTCATAAATATTTCAAGGTCTGTTAGATGGATGTCAAGTCAGCATTTTTGAATGGTGAGCTAGAAGAGGAAGTCTACATGGAACAACCAAAGGATTTCATTTGTTAGATCAACCAGATATGGTGTGCAGATTAAAGAAATATTTATATGGATTGAAGAAAGCTCCTAGAGCTTGTTATGTGAGGTTAGACAAGTATTTGATTTGGAAAGGTTTCAGCAAAGGTACAGTAGATAGTAATTTGTATTTTAAGATTGAAAATGAAAAAATCTTGATTATGGTTGTCTATGTTGATGAAATTATCTTTGGAGGAAATGAAACTATGTGCAAGATGTTTTCGGAAGAGATGCAGAAAGAATTTGAAATCTCTAAGTTTGGAGAGATGAATTTCTTTCTTGGGCTACAAATCAATCAAACAGAGAAAGGAAATTTTATTTCACAGTCTAAGTATGTGAAAGAGATGTAAAATAAGTTTGGGATGGATGGTTCCAAACTGGTATGTACTTATATGGTGGCTAGTTGCAAACTAGGTAAAGATGATGATTCACCTAAGGTTGATCAAAGTAAGTATAGATCTATTATTTGTTGACTACTATATTTGACTACTAGACCGTATATTATGCATGTTGCCTATCTTGTGGCTAGATTTTAAGATCCTAAGGGAAAACATGTTGTTGTTAAAATAATTTTTAGATATTTGAATGGCACTCTAGATTATGGGTTATGGTATCCTAGAGATACTAATTTTACACTAAGTTCTTATACAAATGCAGATTGGACTGGATGTGTAGATGACAGAAAGATTCCAAGTGGTGGTGCATTCTCTCTTGGATGCAAATTGGTGGCATGGTTGTGTAAAAAGAAAGATTCGGTTTCTTTGTCTAGTGTTGAAGTTGAGTATATTGTTGTTGCATCTTGTTGTACACAAGTTCTATGAATGAAACAAACATTGAAAGATATCACAATGGTGTATGATGATCCTATTTCCATCTTCTATGATAATACAAGTGCAATTAACATTTCAAAGAATCATGTGATGCACTCAAGGACAAAGCATATATCTATCAGGTATCATTTTTTGAGAGAGAAGGTTGTAGAGAATGAAATAAAGCTTGAGTATGTTTTGACGAAGGATCATATTACTAATATATTTATGAAGGCTTGTCCTAAAGATACATTTGAGTTTCTCTAGGAGAATTTAGGGGTCATTTCCCCTCCTTTCTTGAACTAGATGCATATGGATATGCATCAGTCTGGTGAATCTATGGATCTATCTTTCTTTTGGACTGATGTTTGGTGGCTAGCTCTCAGGGGGAGCAGGTAGTATCATGTGTTGTCATTATGATTTTGTTGTTGTCAAAGGAGAAATCAATGTAAACATCTTTTGCCTTTGCCATTGATGTCAAAGGGGGAGAGAAAAGGAAGAATGTAAAAAAAAAAGAGAGAAAAGGAAGAATGGGAAAAGAGATTATCTAATTACCTACTAAGGTGGAGAAACAAAAAGAAAAATATTGAGAAGTGTATTCAAAGCTAGTATGTTTTCTTTGATGGTTTTTCACATCATGTGTTGCCATCAATGACAAAGGGGGAGATTGTTGCAAGAATGGAAGGAATGATGGAAGGAATGAAAGTGTTGGAATTGATGTAAACTATTCAATTGGTTATCAACTAGTTGTTTTTGACTGTATATGTCAAGGATATTGAGAAAATTATATTGAAGGAAGATTGCAAGTGTTCAACTTTTTCTCTATTTTTTTCTCCTATGTTTGTGTGGTTCAGATATGTTGATCATGGTTTTTGGAAGATACTATATCCAGATTTTTGTTCATTGATTCATTGTTTAGTGCGATTTGTGTTCACCAGCTGTGAACTGTGGTTCTCTATGTTTTTGGTTGAGGTCTCAAAGAAATGTTGTTGGTCCAGATTTCTCTTTGATGAAGTATTATGACTTGCAGCTCTAGAGATGAGTCATTTTGATTGTATTGAAGATAATTTTGGTATCTAAAAAGTTTGTGCTTAATTGTTCTAAGTGTTTTACACTAGTTTGGCCTACCTTGTGTGGAATGCTGCTTTTGAAGTTAGTGAAGCATGTTGGTTCTATTTTGATCCTTATGAAGCATGTTTTTGGGTTGCTCTCATTCTAATTCCACCCTAAGATTTTTTGGCATCGGCCTAACTTGAATTCAATATTGGATGGCTGACTTTGGATATGTTTCAAAGTTGAAGATGGTATAAATACAAGACGAGTTAGTGGTGAAGACACACACAAGAGAAAAGAAGAGAGATAAGTGAAAATAAAAAGTGCAGATAGAAGTGAGATCGATGCTAATTTATAAGTGTGTGTGATGCAACTGTGGAAAATCAGTGTGAAACCTAAATGTTGAGTTTTTAGATGCAGTGAGTAGAAGGTGTACTCTATCATTCATGCATGTCTACAAGAGGTTGTAGTGAATTTATTTGTTGCATTGAGATTGTCGTCTCTCTATAACATATCTCTTGTATCTTCTTTGTATCTCTATGGTAGTGAACCCTTCGGGTTGTTAGCCCTTTTGGACAATGATTCATTGTATTGGAAGTGAGCCTCTTGTAATCAATTTTTATATTCTCTATAGCTTGATTTAATCCTCACTATGGTTTTTCCCTCATTGGTTTTTTAACGTAAATCTGGTGTTGTTGTGTTTGTGTGATGGTTTTTCAATTTATGCACTTGCACTTAATGTTTAATCATTTAAGCAGTGTTAAGGATTAGTTCCAGTAATTGGATTAAAGGTTTAATTATATGACAACTTAGTCCCCCCCCCCCCCCCCTCTCAGTTGTCCTATTCAACAGTTACATTTGGTAACCCTAGATTATTATTGGATTTATCGTTCAGTGGCATACTAAAGTTGTTAGGTGGGATTGACATATTCAAGGGCCCTTTGAACATACTCCCACCATTAGTGTTGTTGCTTAGGTTGTAATTGTGTCCCTTTGGATACTGTTGGAAGGCATTAATTTCATCAACTTCATCTTGAGGTTCATTTTCATCTTGATAAGAAAACATGTAATTTTCCAAAGTCATGGTTGAACTATCTCCCCACTCCGGTATTACTCTCTGCAATAGTGGGTGACTTAGAACACACATAACTATCTAGTACTAAGGTTGAATCATATCCTACTAGAACTAGTTCATTTCCATGGGGTGGGTGAGAATCACACTAATCGTTATGATGTGTTGCGGCTAGGAAAATATTTGATGTTGTTTTGAACTATGGACAATCTACTTTTGTATGAGCATTAGTATTGTGAATCCTACACTATTTACTCATGGAAAGTTACACTAAATTCACTTTAGATGTGGACCTATCTTTGAAGGAGTTGGTATTATCAAGTGGTGTAGATACTCCCCAATTGTTAGGCCTATATTCCAAGGTCTAGGCAGTCTAGGATCATTATATGTTCGGCCTTGTGCATTCTAGTTATTATTTTGACAATAGAAATTTTGATTTCTTAGCTATGTAACCTCAGTTGTTAACCTTTTAAGATGAGATGTTATTTCTTTAATTTCTACTTTATCTTCTTGAACCTTTGATCTCTAACTCTCTTGAGGTTTTATAAATAAATAATTTCCATTAGGATGTATCTTAGTGATAGTCAAGCCTGGGTGTGGGACTAACGCTTGACTATTTCTGAGTTGAAAAAAGTTATTCCGTGAAAAGGTTCCACTTTGGACTGCTAGAGGTAAAGGGTTAGGGATCACTTACTTATTTAGTGGGACTCCACTCATGCCTAGGATAGGGTAGTTATTCAAACTGTTCTTTCCATTTATAGATAATCTACTTCCAAGATGTTTCATTTCTAGATTCACACTTATAGCTTCTACGTAGGCTTCAATTAAGGTAGTAGGAGGATTTTCCTTCCCTTTCACAAAAATCATTGTCAATGGATCAACTAGGATGTAATAAACAACAATGACAGATAAATCATCCACAACATAAGATGATTGTAACCTCAAATAAGCCTTTTGGAATTTATTATTAAAATTTGTTATAGGTTCACCGTTAAATATTTTGATTTGAGAAAACTGATGATATAGCAAAGAAAGATCTACTGGTGTCCTAAACCTAGCTAAAAACTAATTTTCCATATCTTACCATGTCTTGACAAAATTGTGAGGTAGATTGATATATTATTGATAAAATTCATCGCTCAATGTGTAGGGAAACAACCTACACATGACATCATGTTGTATTCCGATTCTAAAGCATGTATCCTTGAAGATACTTATGTGTTCTTCTACATCTTTATGGAGATAGTACTTCAGAAATAATTTATCCAAAAAAATTAGATCATTTTATACAGCGAATTGAATAGGATACTCTTCACTAAAGAAATCCATCAATATGGGTGGAGGAGGTGCAATAATGGCTTGATTTCGCGAGACTAGATAGACATACCTTAACCTTCAAGCCCTAGTTGATGTTTGACAACTAAATTCTACAAGTTTCACATGAGGATTGCTAGACCTAGACCTATTAACACTATGAAACTCCAAATTCCTTTATTTTCAACAAGGGACCCTCCTTCTAGGACCACTTTTGTTGACACAAATGTTGAACATTCATGCCAACAGCCAAATAAATTCTCATAGAGGAACACGGGAACCTACCTTTACTTGAAAGATCCACCAGGAAAACCTAAATCTAAGGCGATCTCAACTCAATCTCAAGGCTCGGGGAATGTCAGGTCTTGACACACTAGGTTCACTCAAGGTTCATTGTGTAAATTGTTGTTAAACACAAGGGGTCTATGGTTTTTGTAGGTTAGCTAGTAGCTAAAGGATCATAACATAAGCTCAATTTTATCACTCACATATCACTTAATATCTTCATGAAATTAAAGATTTGCAATAATATTTCATGAAATTCAAATTACTTGCACATATTCAAGAAGATTTGGTATTAATCACTTTATAATTTCATGGAAACAAAAGATTTATGATAAAACTCCATACATTTATCAATTTTGAAACATTTTCTAAAAATTATTAAACATCTAATTTACCATTATTTAGATCTCAAATGCCAACATCAACCAAAAATTTGAATTAAAAACCTTAATTTCCACTCAAACCCTAAAAAGGGCCACACGGGACTCATACGCCACTTGTGGCATATGGGTCCCACCTAGTGGGACTCATATGCCCAAGGTGGGGTATGAGTCCCACCCTAGTTTTTTGGGGTGGGTGAATGATGGGTTGTTATAAAATTGAATGCTTTTGTTGATTTTATCTTGATTTTAGTTGAAATAAACCTTGAGATATTAAATAAAGGTCTTAGGGGCATGTTAATGATGATTTAAAGGGTTTTAAATGAAAGGGTACTTAAATAGGTCCAAATTAAGTGTGAAATTGTACCATCTCCAAGAAGGGAGTACAATTCTCTACACTACATTTAGCCCCCTCTCTAATGCCCATATGACTCTACGTGCATATGTAAGCTAAAGGAATCTAAATAGTAAACTTAATTTCATAAAAGGATACTCATATAGATTCATTCACAAGATGGGAGAATGAATCCCCCATTGTAGCTATCTACAAAACCACAATGTTAGGAACCACATCCTGCAAAACTGATTCGTTAGTCGTTCAAAAATCCTCTTATCTAACTTCTTCATGAAATCAAATTCAAGGGTAATGTATGCCCCCCCTTGAATCTGCTTGCTTTATGGAGGTGGAATCAAGGTATAATTCTAACCGCATCAGAGATAACTTTAAAAAATCCCCCTTGATGACGGTGTAAAATCCTGGCGAATCTTGTATACTTCCCAATAAAAATATTAATTTTATTGGCGAATTTTTTCACTTTTTGGGAAAAAAATAATCCCAATTAGCAAATCTTTTCTAATCTATAGAAGTCTGTAGAAAATCCTGGCGAATTGCAATTTTTTTTAAACCAATAAAATATTTTCATTGGCGATTAAAACCTTTTTTCAAACCAATAAAATATTTCCATTTGGCGAATTAAACCTGTTTTCATAACAGAAAAAAAAAAATTCAAACCAAAAAAATATTTACAATGGTGAATTAAACCTACTTTCAAATGAATAAGAAAAAACATTGGCAAATTAAACATAATCTCAAACTAATAAAAAAATTTAGTGGTGAAATAAATGGATATGCCAATAAAAATCATAGCATGGTTAGCAAAAATATCAAATGCTACAATTACATGTTGTTTTATTCCAGGACAAATTTTCTGCACATTAAAATTCCTTCATAAAGTTTCCGGAATGGGGACAAGTGTCAACATATTTATTATGTCTGAAGCCATATTTCAGCGCAAATTAATATAACCCACGACCGTTCGATGAATTTTTTATGGACGGTTGTTGTTGCATTCCAAAAGTAAATCTATGAAGCACTAGACTTACAAATTGAAACCTCCAGAATAACACTAGAACTGTTAGATGCGAACACATGGTGAGATCATAGCCCAACATTCCTTACCTTCATATCGCTCATCGTAGTAATTGAAATAAACAATGAAACTTTTATATGATGGTGCTATATAAATGAGTGATACAAGAACTTAAGTGGCAGAAATATGCACATGCATAAAGTTTGTTTTAAAAGAGGGACCGCCTAGGAAGAACGTAGGACCAGGGCTTAAAAACTTAAGAATGTTTTACACCAAGGATGTAAAGGCAAAAAAAAATTGAATTATCAACCTTATTAATTGAATCCCCAAACCAAAGTAATGAAGGAAATATGTGAGATGGATATTCCATATGTTTGTAGCCAGATGTCAGTGTAAATCAATACAACCATGATCATTCGATGAATTCTCAATGGACGGTTCTAGTTGCATTCCAAAAGGAAATGTATGAAGCTCTATAATTATGAATTCAAACCTATGAAATAACACTAGAACCATTAGATTTCCAAAAATCAATGGTTGACATTTTAATATTTTTTAAATGATTTAAAGTCCTGACTCAATTTTTTTGAAATAATATTGTCACATCAACTTATCAAGTGGTGAATTAACTATTAAGTTTTGAGCATTTGATGTCATTGTCTTCATTCTAACTTCTATATATACTTCACCAACTTGATGTTTTTCATATCATTTATAATATATTTGGCTTTGATTACTTTCTTCTCTATTCTCAATTTAACTATGATATGGATTCTTCATGGTGTGTCATGCTACCCAAATTGTTTTGGGAGAAAAGAAGCGACAATGCATATGATAGATAAAAGTTGGGTATGGTTTTTACAATTCCTTATGTGTAGGTTGAGGATGCTATAAGAATAATTGTGAGTAGGGAATGGCTTTGAAACAACCCCCATGCTCTATATTTTGAGGTAGCTTCAGCTTTCTTGTCCAACTACATGGACATTTTTCTCAATAAAGATTGGGTGAAGATGTTGTAAATATGTTATTTGTAGCCTTTCATTTTCTCTATTTCTTCATTGGAGTTGACACTAGAGCATGACAATTTTTAAAGTGGGTTAGCGCATGTTGGTGGAATCTTTCGAAAAGTGGAATTGCATGCTTCTATAGTGTAGGCTCTTTCCCTGGTTAATATGAGATGGGGTCTGCTATGTGATACAAAAAAGAATCATTAAAGAGTCTGGAGTTTTAGAGGAAGGTTTTGCGTGATTCGCTTTTCTTATTTGTTTTTATTTTGTTAAATTTGATTCACCTTCTACTCAAACACCCGATTGATGGACTCAGCTAATGTTACAAAAAATAATAGTAATGAATTGTGTGATGTGTCACATGTCTATATTTTATTGTACAGCATAATAGTTATTGTAATATGTATTTTGTGACTGGTTTTTTGTCATGATTAGTGGATTTTTGGCCAGGTTGGCTATGTACTATGTACTTCAATCTTTAGCTACTTAAATTAAAATACTTTTCATGGATTCATTCTTGTAAATCCTTTTTTCTTTGATCAATATTAAAATGTGGCTTTTAAAACTAATAGTAATTATCAACATATAGTTCTGATCATAAGTGAGAAAAATTTATTGTGACTTATTAGTGGACATTGATAATGATTAAGGTAAAAAAAGTCATTTAATTCTCTCTTTTCAATGCCTCAAATTACTTTACCTTTCATTTATTCAATTCTCAATCATTTTGAAGAAATTTTGGTTGTGGTACTGTGCACGATGGTGTGGATTAATGTCATATGAACATCTGAAGTGATTGATTGGATAGATTTATATTGAGAACTACATGATGTATTGTATCATCATAGATGATGATGTAAATAATCCAATGATCTAGTGAAACAATATTTGTAATAATTTCATATCATTTGAGTGGCACTGGTGATTTTGATAGCTTGTCAGCTTGAGGTACAATTTTCATGTAGCTAGACATCAATCAAATTAAACATTTTAATTGTAAATGTAAGGCTTAAGTTACATGAATCGATTAAGTTGGTTTTTTGGTTTGCACAAATCATAATTATCGTTATACCCAACCTCACACATGACACATGCGAGGTGTACATAGGGATCAGGCTAGTAGTAGAACTATTGGCCCATAAATAGGGATAGTGAGCATAACTGAAACCATTCATTGAAGGCTAAAGGCTTTACTATTGAGTGCAATATTTTGAATTGTCATAAGGGCGTTCATTTTATAGGGTTAATAAGAACTCGGGAAGAAGATGATGTGGTATTATTAGGGATACTCTAAATTCTCCTACCTCTAGTTATATAGTTATAGAGTAAAAGACCAATTTACTTCAAGTTCAGAATGGGTGGAATTAGAAAGAAGTTGATCTAGTTCACCTGACTTTTGAGGAAGGTTTTGAACCAGGATGAGGAGCTCTGATGGAGATAAGTGTTATCCCAATGCATGGAGGCTATGTTCAAAATATGGGAGCAATTTTACTACCCCTCATCTTCTGCATGACTCTAGTTTTCAATCAAAATAAGTATATTTTATATCTTCATAGCTCCCATTTCCCCAGTATGGTTCGCCAAGAAATCCCCATGCATTTATTTTGAGAGTGCATGGTTGCCTAGGCAAGTCTCATGCACTTATTTTCAAAGCACATGGTTGACCTAGCAAGTTCCATGCATTTATCTTTAGATCACATATTTGACTCGGCAAATCCCATCACCGTGCATTTATTTTCAAAGCAACATTTGTATTACATTGTCACGAACGATCCAGTAGAAGCTTGGTGCTTACATTTGTATTTGTATTATGTAAAGTAACATATGTTATTTATACAAAACGGGAACTTGGTGCTTGCATGATCTACTCATCTTTAAAAATATGTAATAATGTGACATTGTAATTTAGTTGTAATAAAATAAATGGTTGTGTTATTCTTCATTATTCATTTATAGTAAAGAATTATTTTCTGAGTTTAGTGTCTATGAATCTATTCAAATCAGTTTATTTTCCTTTAATAAATTAATTATTATCTATTTATGAAATAATTGCATGCAGATTTAAAACATAAAGCAATACAAATGAAAAAAGAAAGTTGCCATCAAATTGATAAAAAATATTATAAACACTAAAAGTTATCACTCTTGTTACGGTTTACTGAAATGTTATTGATTCCTAATTTTTAGTTGACCTTCTTCCCTGGTTTTCAGTATCATTATTCATTTTATTAAGTCCTTTGCAATGTTAAGTTACCGGCCCCTTGGCCTTGATGTCAATCCTAGCGCACTCAAGTTTAAAACAACTTTAAAACACATATTTATTGTTTATATCATAAATTACTCAACCATTCGATGAACATTTGATGTATGGTTGTAGTTGTATTCTGGAATGAAATGCACAAAGTGTTAGGCTTGTGAACTTAAACCTTTGGAATCACCCCATAACTATTAGATTTATAAAGATCAATGGTTTGGAATTTATTGTCAATGCAGGATAGCCACATAGTAATTGTGTAGTTTGGAAGCAACACAATTATGTTTCAATGTTTCATTCACTTTAATGTTTAAAAAAAAAAAAAAAAAAATCTATTGCTAAGTGCTAAGTGATTTTATTTTTAAGTGAGAGGGTCAGAACATGAGGATATTTTAGATTGCTCATAGCAGTGCACCAAAGAGATTTTGGGTTCCACCTCCAACAAAGCCAGTCCACACCTATTAGTATTAATCTTTTCAAGAATCAAAATTCAAGTAAGTGAAAGATAAAATTCCTATGGCTACATTTCAAATTTCATCGTTTCTTAAAATCTTATTTTGTCAAACTTTGAAGTTTGGGTTTAGGGTTGATAGACTTAAGAATTAAGAAAAATTAAGGACTAAGAGGGAATTCACAGTTTCACATTGTATAAGCATGTCTACCACCAGTACCACTAGAGAAAAATTAGATAAAAAAATACATTATGAAAAATTGCTTAAAACCCCATGTTCCACTGATGAATACCATGATATTTATGATCCTAAAATCTATGGTAGTCGTACCTCAGAACTTAGGTTTTCATCTAAGAATAAGGTTTCAAATCAATTGTAAACTAATAGTTTTAGTGCAGTGTGGGTAACTATTAGGGTGCATGATGTTACATGAGGTTTCCCCTTTCCCATAATTTGTCATGGTCTGTGCCCAAAATTATGATGATAACAAAAGAGAAATTATTAATAAAGATAGCAAAGAAGAATTGGTATCCATTACTGTATAAGAACTTAGAAAAGTGTTGGGGTTTACAACCAAACAATTTGGAAACATCCACATTGACCTAGAAAATCTTGCTAGTGATTATAAAGTAGAGGATGAAAGGGAGAAAAATTATTTCATAAATAAAATAGTTCAAGATAACATACAAGTTAGAAACAAATTGAAAGGTAATCATAATCCTCCTTATAATTTTGATATTTTTAGATCATGGGTTTAGGATACTATTTCCATGCTAGCATTTTTCCTTAGACTCGATAGCAATGGGGAAGTGGGTGCAAGCCTCCTTGAAATGGTATATAATATCTATTATGGTGTTCCACATGTCAAATGTAAATTTATTGATCACATTATAGAATCCATACATAAACATTTTTTAATGATTAAAGGAGGTTCCACCAAGAAATTTAGATTCACAACCTACTTGTGTTATTTTTTCTATTATAATTTAGAGGAATGTTTCAAACCAACAAGCTTCAGATTCAGCCCTATAGTAATGCTCAAGAAAATAAAATGGCTCTAGTATATGATTGGACCACTGAGATAAGGATGCATGATTCTCGAAGGAACTACAATCATTTTGTAGACTAATTTTTGGCTCCATTCCATCAAGCAATTATAAATACTCCAATGCCTAGATTACCTATGTCGTGTAGAAATTGTATTCAACTAGGAAAAGAAATACAATTGGTTGATTGGTACTTAATGGAAGAATATATTATGCTAAGATTTTATGGATCGGGAGTAGAGCCATACAAACTTCCAATACATGTGACAGAAAGGGTTTTTGCATTGGAATATGTAAGGCGGATGAAGATTACTAATGAACTACACTTTGCCAATTAGAAAAAGAAGACCTTATTTCCTTCTTTACCTTTTTCATGTGGAGGGTTCGCGTTTGAGAGAAAAGAATCTAGTGTGGCACATGATCTTTTGAATATTTTTTATTTTGATGTTGTCTCTCATTGGTAGTATGATCCATGTGACACCATTAAATCAATGAGTGTGGCCAATACGAATGTTGCAAATCGAATTCAAAATCAAAGTAAACTCTTGCTTGAAAACTTGAGAAATAAGGATTCTTGGGATAATGTCAAAATAGCAATGGATAAAAGTGTTGTTGAGAAAGGTATTTATTTTCAACAATTGTTAGTATAAATTATGGCATTGTATCGAAAGACAATCAAAAGGTACTGCATTTTTTATGAAAAAAGTGATAAACCATCTAGTAGAGTAAAAATGCCAAATTCTCTAGATAAGGAAGTTACAGCTAAAAATTGGCCATGATCAAAAATTACTACCTTTTGGTCTATGAGGAAGGAGCTAGGTGATCCAAAATCTCTTGTAGAGTATGGAGATAACGAAGAAACTCGTGAGTTTAGAAAATTGTGGAATATAGAGCATCTTGATGAATGTGAAGATCAAGAAACTAATGATGAATCTAATGATGATAGGGAAGAACAAATCCATGACAATTTCAAACCTAGTTTAAGTGAGGCCACAAAAGAAGCATATACTTCAGGAGCAGCCATAGCTAAAAAAATAGGTTATGAAGGTGGTCCTTTGGGGTTCCAAGGACAAGGCCCTTAGACAGTAATAGATGTAAAGCATAGAAAACCAGTTGATAAATTTAGCCTTGGATCTAAAGAAGTAAACCAATGGCATACAAGTACATCCAAAACAATTCAAATTTTTAGAGCTTCAAATCCCAATCCTCATGGTCAGATACAATTACAACTAGGACATGCCCATGGTGGAGATCCTAGTGCAGCTGGCACTTCCATTGGTGGCTATGGTATGGGTAGTAGTACTAGTAGTGGTCAACATGTGCTACAACAAAAAATTACACACAAGAGGACAACAATACAAGATACCACACAAACACCAGGTGATCAAGGCATACAAAAGAGGTAAAGGATTTTGCCAGGTTCAAGTCACACTACTTGTGGATCCACCACAAAGGAGTTATTTTCAGGAACTCCCCCACTTCCAATTAGTGTGGCTACAACAACATTAGCAAATAAAATTACTCCTAATCCTTCACCATTCAAGCATTCCATTGTTCCTTTGTCCCCAAGTTTTGATTACATTGAAGAGTTTAAAAAGAAATCAAAAAATTGTATAAAAAAAAGAAGCAATTGATGGAGAGTGTGTCTATTATAACTTCAGAGCCTGCAAAACCATGGTATTACCCATATTTTACACAAATAAATAAATCATGGAGTACACAATTTTGTTTCCAAAATTCAAAATAAACCAGAAAATTAGATGGATCAATCTGAATTCCAGGTGAGCAGTTTGCAATTAGATTTTTCTGGACTCAAAAATATTGACAAAATTAATGTATCAAAGAAGAACAATGAATTGGTGTACACACCATTGCTAAAGCAAGATAGAAAGAAAAAAATGTTGTAAACTCAAATAGAAAAGTTACAGGTAGACCTAGCAAATGAGAAAGCAAAGAGGAAAGTAGCAAATAACAAGAGCAATGAATTAGAAAAAAGAATAAAAAATATGCCTCTACATCAAAAAGCAAAGAGGATAAAAAAATGAGAGAGAAGTGAATGAAATTAAGCAAAGGTTAGATGAGAGAAAAAATAAATATGATGAGGAAAATTTGACTTCAAAAAAATTAACACAAAGCGTTGGGCAAGGAAATGCATAGTGGCAACAAAAATTGGACAAAGAGAAAAATAAATGAAAGCTTGGAGGCAGAGCTAATGGAAGCAAAAAATGAAATTAACTCTTGTCAAAATAAGTTATCTAAATTTTGTAGAGAAACAATGAGGCACATAAAACAAAAGTGTGGGATGAAATAATGTAGAGGATTGATCATTTGTGTGACATGTTTCAATTGATTGATTCTATCATACTACATTATAAGAAGCTCAACAAATATTTATTGGACAACAAAAATGTGTTGGCATTAGAGAAAACTATAAATCAAGTTCAACAAACAGTCTACAAAGCCAGTGACAATGATTTGAAATCAAAATGGATTCATAATTGGCTTGCTACCTCAATGATGTTGTCATCTATCATTCAAAAGTCTTTGGGAATGCATGAAGCAAAGGAATAAGTGAATGTGGTTGCAAACAAGATGAAGCTAGATAAAAAGATAAGGAACTTCAAAGAGCTTGGTTTTCCAGAGGCTTTTGACATAAATGATTGATTCATTGGAAAGGATGATTTCAAAAATAAGATGGAGGGTGCAAGGAAGATTGATTTGGACCAATTTCCTCAAAACCCAGATGTGATGAACTATTTGGATTCCATTAAACCACTGATAACCTTGAATAAAAAATTGACTAAAGAATTCAAGACAGGTTCCATTTTCAATCATGAATTGTTATAAAATATTCAAGTCAAACAACATCAGTTAGAACAAATGAAAATTCCACAACCCGAATAGTAGAAGTTGCTAGAAAAGGTGATACAGTGATTTGATATTTGATAATATGAGTTTCCAAGTTCCAACTCAACTTTGTGCAGAGTTGTCTTTAAGCGATATTTTTCATTGCCTCTATGTATTGCTTCATTTGAAAATCAATAGAAAACTCAAATTCAGTAATGTGTTGATGTTCAATTATCTATATTATTTATTTTATCAATTGAAGAAAAATTTTGGTTTCAACTACTAGATACACATTAAATGATTGTTGATGTTCATTGTTGTATATGATACTATTGTTAATATGTTATTAAGCACTAAGTTGAGTGATGAATCACTAGTGGAACCCTTGAAATTTCTTGTTTCACTTATCTAATATGCCTTACTTTGGTGGATTTTGGTTTGAATTACAAAGATAGGGTTTAGGGTTTTATGTTAGGGGTGGGTTTTTACTTAGTATATTGTCCCCTTGTCTAAACCCTTGTCTTTTGGTATAATCCTTTGTTGACCTGTTATGGTTAGTTCCAAGTCATCTCTGATATATCTTATGCCTTTGGGTGCATTTTTTTACTACCCCCTTGTGGTTAGAGTTCCCCGTTTACCCATCACAAATATTTCATTCATTACTTTGGTTCGGGCATTCAATTATTTTATAAGGTTGATAATTCAGCCTTGTTTGGCCTTTACATCCTTTGTATAAAATTTTCTTAAGTTTTTAAGCCTTGGTCCTATGTTCTTCCTAGGCAGTCCCTCTTTTAAAACAAACTTTATGCATGTGCATATTTTTGCCACTTAAGTTCTTGTATCGCTCATTGCCAAAATCCTTCAACCCATCGAGTTCATTACCACAATGAGGGATGAGCCTTGGTTTTCTCTTGTATCATTCATCACAGAAGGTGTTTGGGTCTCTGGGTCTCATTTCCATGATGAGCGATATGCTTATTTCCTTTCATATCACTTATCACTGAAGATCTTTCGTTCTTTGGTTCCACTTCAGCGAAGCATAATGAACACGAGTTTCTTGTTTATATGGTGACATTGTAGAAAAGTTTCATTATTTATTTCAATTACTATGATGAATAATATGAAGGTAAGGAATGGTAGGTTGTGATCTTTCCACGTGTCTGCATTTGGTGCCATCACTTGTTTCGCCCATCGCCGAAAGCATTCTCATTTCTAAATCAACTATGGTGATAAGAAATGGACTAAGGCTATATCTTTGTATCGATGGGTTTCTCTCTTTGTTGAAGTGAAATTTTATCTTTATAACACTTCGATGACAAACAATGGAGAATATAATGAGGAATATTCCTTCCATCAGACATGTTGTCACTCATCACCGAAGTATGGACTTAACTTCAAAGCATTGTTGCAATGAGCGATGGGGTTCTAAAGGGTTAATGAATGTGTGGATGGATACATGACAACTCCGTAGGTTATCATCATTGTTTTAAAACACACTTGGGAAATCATAAAGTGATGGTTGAGGAGAACTGTACATCATGTTTTTAATCAAAGAAGATCAGCAACTAGATTTTAAACTTGAACGGAAACTTGTCATTTCACTCATGCGAGCTATCTATCAAACATTAATGGAGAAAACACTCCAATTCTGAGTCATAAAGAGGTTTTTTAATCACTTTTCTTCCATAATTGTAATCCTTGAGGCTGAAGAACTAGTTAAGTGAAGAGAAGAAGAAGAAGGCGGAGCTCCAGGCAAAGAAAATTTTGAAGAACATGCTTCTAATTTTCTTGGGTAGGTTGAATTATGCACCTCTGTTAGTAATTTGTAGCACAAGGTAATTGAGAAAGTGATTAGATAACTTATTAGCTAGGTTTTTTCATTTAGGGTTATTTCTCTTTGGTTAGTAATGGAATTTCAACCATTATACATAGGGTTTGGGGGTAAAGGAGTGAAGTTTATTTGAAATTGAGTCTGAACCCTATGAATTCAAATAATAGAATTATAATTCATAGATATCTTGGAACCCTAGTTTTATTGAGTTATGAAAATGATTTATCTTGGTGAATCCTCCACCAAACCACAAAGAAAACCTACCCAGAAAAGGGTTAAAATTCCTAAGCCTCAAGATGATAAGTCTAAGCCTAACACGCGACCTGAAAAACCTACAAATAAGAGAGTTGTTAAAAAGCCTAAGCCTAAAGATGATAAGCCTAAGCCTGACACACCTAGAAAACCTACAAAGAAGAGAGTTGTTAAGAAAGATTACCCTCATTTTATGGAAGAGGCCCCTAAGGACCTGACTATAGAGGTTAAGCCAATTGGAAAGATAAAAAATGGTGAGGGCGCATTAACAGCTTATTTTCAGGATTTGGCTCTTGGGATTGGTGATGTGGTGCTACCACAGAGTGGTTAGGATATGTTTGTATATGCTTTCAATAGGATTTTTTCTAATCATCCCACTTATCAGTTATGGACTTGTGACATTGGAAAATTGGTGTACCCCAATGTGTTTGTGGAGTTGGACCTGATTCTTGAATTGGCTAGGTGTTATGATCCAACTGAAAGGACAATCAAAAGGTTTCCAGATTTTCTTCCTATGTTGGAAATTTCAAGGAGTCAAATAATGGAAGTTTTTAACTTGAATCAATCTGCTTCTAAATCCATTAAGTTTCATGCAATATATAATGAATATGAGAAAAATAGGTTTGAATATAGAAAGAATGTTTTTCCAAGGCATAGGAGACGTGATCTGAAGAAGAATGGTGTACCTTTCAATCCTTTGGAGTTAGAACCATTTGATTATAGTAATTTCGAGGACTATTTCAAAATTAAAGACTATTCATTATGTTAGGTCTTGCATAAGAATTTTGACATAAAAGTGGATGTTGCTTGGATGGTTTTAGCAATTGATATTTAGAATAAGTATCAAAATAGGGTTTGGGATTATGCTTCCTATATTTTTGAACACTTGCATGAGGATTTTATTAATTTTAAAGATGTAACCCCTCCATTGTCATGCAGACACTATTCTTTGTTGATGCATATGCTACTGTGGAAAGGAAGAATGGTTTTTAGAAAATTCATGAAATTGAGAGAAAGGGATAACATGGATAATGAGTTGCATGTGCAAATGTGGACCCATATCTAGGATGTGAACTATCCTTAATCTGATTATGCTATTTTTTGTAATATTTTCAAGTTTTTATTGTTGGAGCAGTTGGGCCTAAATCCCATTTACAAAATCTCAAAAGGTGTGAAATAAATATTGAGGCCTATGGACTATGAGGGAACTACATAGAAATTCAATTCGGGGGATTGGTACCTTCAATCTGACTATACTACAATCAAAATTTATGGATCCCCGATGCCACCCCACAAGCTATAAATATATATGTCAGACCAACAAGCCTTCATGGATATAATGTGGCAACTTGATACTATGGATAAGGCACATTTTAGAATATCAAGGAAGGCATCCCTGATATACTCTTACTATGGTTTTGCCTATTTCATTTTCACTTCAAAAGAAGGCATTGAGAGGTTTGGCTTTGTATTAAACAATCTTAGAATGAAACAAGATAGTATAAGGTTTTGCAACCTGGAAGGGGTTATTTTTGTTGAGAGAAGAGCTAGAGGATTATCATGGAGACATCATCAATTCCTCTATCAAGAGGATGTGATCATAAACTTGTCTTTTAATGAGGAAGTTGCAAAAAGAAAAAGTACATGGAAGAAAATTTGTGCGATTGAGGAGATGTTAAAATAAAATCCTTTCTATGTTAGTCCTTACTCTGAGGTACAGAAAAAATTTATGCAAGCTAAATTAATGCTTGGAGATTTTGAAGACAAAATTTTCTTTGAAAAGGTTAAGCAAGCTGAAATAAGAGCCAATGTGGCTAGAAAAAATCATGAAGCACAAATAAGGAGCCATCCGGCTCAATCTTCTGCTCAATGCATTGAAGTGCAAGCTAAGGAGACAAGAAAACAACCTGCAGTCACCCCATTGGTGACTTATTCTGAAACAAAGCAAGGAGGTGAAGGATATGCACCTGAGGTATCTACATAATACATCCCAATGGAGGAGGAAGTGGATCATATATTCCCATCTCCTATTAAATAAGATGCTTTAAATATTGATGTTCCTCATAGCAAAATTATAAAATGGTAGTATAATGAAGTCGAGGATGATGATGTCAAGATAAAGGCTTGTGACAATTTCATGTGTGCTGATTCTTTTTTTCAAACAAAATAATTTAGAGATTTTTTTATCCATTTGAAAGTCACTAATATAAAAAAGAGAATCGAAGAGGCAAAAGGTTGACCCTTCTTTGCAAGATGAAGCTAAGAAGGAGGAGGAAGGCAAAATAATACAAGAAAAAAAAATTATGTCACCAAAAGGTGCAAGATCCCTAGTCAAAGGAAATGGGATTCTACTATTTCCTAGATGGGAACTATCATTAGCCATTGCATTAGATGCAATTAGGAAAGATCCAGATGCATCCATCTTTGAGGATATTTTTTATAACAAAGTTTTTTTTCTCAGGATTTAGTCCTAAGTTACATACACTTACTATTTGGTCTATGGCACCAAATACTGGGAAGCCTGAAGTGATAAAGTCTGTGGAGAAAGAGATTGGAGTTGTGGTTGTTAAAAGGGCTATTGCAATTGCATAGTTGACAATGCATGTTGCCATGTTGAGTGTATACACATCCCAGATCATAGAAGCTAATTTAAAAAAATTGTTGAATAGGTACAATAAACTAATGGATGAGCACAACAAGGTACTTGCCACTCCTGCCAGTACATCTAGGGTTTTTCCCTCTCCAACAAGTTATGCTTGAAATTTGTTAGCACAAGATAGAGAAACCCTATCACTGAGAATTTTGAGCTTGAGGTAGGAAGTGCAAGCAAAGAAAGAAAACACAAAGAAAGAAAAAATGGAGACAATCAAAGTGGCTAACAATATTTTTGATGTTGTGTTAAAGCATATAGTAACAAAATCACTAAATAAATATGATAATGTGTGGGATTCCTACAAAAATATTCATGAGGTAAATGTGAAATACTTGCAGGTTCAGAAAGCATTCCAAGTTTAGTGGAATAAGTGGAGTTCTAGGGTGAGAACATTGAAAAAAATGATGCCTCAGATGCAGGAAGACCCTGAATCTCCCACTAACATTCTGTATTTATTGAAGGCCATTGATTTAGTAAATGAAATCACAACTTTTCATGGAAATTTGGGAATGCAACTCCAGAATAAATTGAGAATGTTTAGAGAAATGGAATGGTTTACTATGCCCAATATATTGAATGATAAGGGTGAATTAAAGGAGTTTTCCAAATGGGAGCAAAAGTTGGGAGAACTTCTTCCTCATTCTAAGATGATGTTGAGTGTTGTTGATTATTCTATGTTGAATCCTAACATAGATAATATGACAAAAATAGAGATGAGGATGGACACATTTATCAAAGAGGTGAGGGTGCTATTTGATGCAAGGTACAAACAGCATAACATAAAAGTACAAAAGTTGTTGGATATGCAATGGCTAGCTGAGGAGGATTAGAACACATGGCTTGAAAAAATTACAAATTAAGCCTATGTTGAAGTATTATAAAATGCTGTATCCTCTTAGTAATGAAAAATGATGATAGGTGTGGTAATGTTTATTGGGAAATAAAATTTTGGGCCTTAAGTATGTAAATATGGTAACCGATGGGAGAAATACAATGCATTGCCTGGAAACATTACAGATTAGGCTTTTGCTAAAGTATGGATAAAATTTGTTTTCTCCCCAGTTTAAATTTGGTGACAAGGATGTAGACATGGAAGATATTTTGTCTCTTCTATTTTTCTACACTTTATTCTTTTCTCTCTTTTATGTTTGGTGTACATGGATACAATTTTGGAGCACGTGGATATTGCTACATCAGCCTAAAGATGCCTTTTGGAAGGTGGAATATGATCTCCATCGACAAATGAAAATGGTTTTTGTCTCATGTAACATTTCCCTCCATTTGGAAATGAAAATATAACTAAAAAGGGAATGTATTTTTTATTGGTCGAATTGAGAAGGGACATGTGTACTTTTTGGCCTGAAGCTTGTTTTTTTCCTCCATTTCTATAAGAAGGAATTCAAGGCCAAAATTACTAGTTTGTTGTTTTGTATTGCTCACAAAGAATTTTGTAAAGGGAATACATAGAAAATTTTAGATTTTTGTCTTAGGTTTTGAGTAAATCAATTTGCATATGTAATTTTGATAACAATACTAGAAATTGAATACCAAATGGTTCAAATTCAAAACCATTTCTCTCCTATGTACTTGTTTCATGAATTATGAATAATATGATCAAAGATTATCTTATTTATCAAAGATTGTGTGAATGAAAATGCATTAAGAATTTATTAGTAGTGTGATAAGTGTTGTTATTTAAAAATGATACAGAATCAGATATCAAATTCAATACCATGGAATACAATATAAAATATAAAAATATCACAATTTCATGAAATACAATATAAAATATCATCAACTACAGTTTGGAATATGACTCATGAAGTGCAATATAAAATAAAATATCTTGAAGTGCAATGATTCACAACTTCATGGAATACAATATAAAATATCATCAACTATAGTTTGGAACAATGGAAACTGATTCATGAAGTGCAATACATAAATACCTAAAAGCTTCTAATTCACTTCCATTTCCAAAATGGGGTCAGGTTCCTCAAACTAACATTCAACTTTAGATAAAGAAAAAGAGTCATCTTGATTCTGAGTTTTCTCTTCATTTTCTTCGGCCTACGTCTCAAATTCAACATTCATTTTGTCATTATCCCACTTCCTTTATTAGTGCCACCAGTACCAGTGTTTGGAATTGGAGTGTTTCTCAACCCTCTTCTTTTGCATGTGGACCTCCAAATTTTGAGTGCCCTTTCAAAAGGAAAATCTTTGACATTATGCGCAATTCCTTTCATCCTCAAGCAATTTTCCAAATTATTTTCTAGTTTGTTTCTTAGCTTTGATTTCAAAAATGCCAATGAACTGAAAACTCTCTCATCCTCCACTGACCCCAATATCATTGTTTCACATAAAGTAGCAAGTTTGAAATATTTTGATATCGTACCATGCAATATTTCACTCTAACCTAAGTTTATCCAAACCTTTGTTATTGATCCTAGTTCAAAGGCCTTCTCCATTCCCATGGAATCATATTGGTCCCTCATAGCTATTGAAAAATTCTTACATTGTTGTCTAAGCTTATCTGTATTTGAAATTCCTTCTACTGTCTACTTATTGTATGTTACAATTTTCAAAAACTGTTTGATCAAGATATTTACTTTATCATGAAAATATTTTGGGCTATCTTGGTTTACCCAAAATTGAGGATACACAATACCCATGGCTTCAATAATTTCATGTCAAGGGAATCTTTCATAAATCTCTAAGGAAATACATTTTGCAATTTCCTTCAAATTGTCACTAACAGATTTAACAATGTCATTAAAATCTTCCTCTCTAATAGGTACTTCTCTGATAGAATTCCTGGATATCTTACAATAGTACATTGGTATCTCATATCTATGTACAAAGATACATAAGTTTCCACTTTCATTAAACTATAAATAATTATCAGGTTTATTCAAATCAGTAATTTTCTGCCACATGAAAAAATTTAGGCTTTCTTGTGTTAGATCTAGATATAGATGATTCAGGTCCATGCATGTATTTCTACGTAGTTTGGAATATTCATAAATATACTTAGTTCTATCTAGGGATTTCTTCACAAGATTTTTCATTTCATTCAGTATGGCAAGAAGACTAGCTAAAGTCAAGAGTGTCTCTATATCGCTTAACTTATGTAAGAGGTCAAGAGCTTTGTCTATTCTGTTGTGATGCTCGTGCATTACTCCAATAAAGATTGATATTATAAAAGAACTCATTGTATTGGTCCATGCAGAAGATCCATCTGGTATCAACATCCTTGAGAAGCTTGTTTCCTACTGTTATTCCCTCAGCAAAAAATTTTAATTTTGTTAAACATTTGGGACTTTAGCAGAAGTATGCATAGAGCTCGCAGACTAGATTTTTAAGTTTTGATACTGTAGGAAACTTGCTTATAATTTTAAATGCTAAATTCATTTTGTGGGCCATGCAGTGAATTCCAAGCATGTATGGTACACAAGTAGTTTTTAACTTTGTGTAAAAATTTCTCCTTTGACCTTGCACCACTGCAACTCCATCAACTCCTACACACACCAACTTTTTGGAAATTGTCAACTCATTCATACCTACAATTTCATTCAAATATATCTTGACTAGTTCAAATATATTTTGTGATGTTGAACTAACCTTCATTTTCTGAACACGGATAAGATGAGCTTGGTGGACATGTTGTTTTATAGTATACACATGCATACAAACCCAAGAATTATTGTCTACCGTAGTAACTTCATCTAAAAATAATGCAATGAAGTTTGACTCTTTTACTTTCTCCTTTAAATCTTGTTTTTCCACTGCAGTAAGACTGTTTGCCCATTACCATCCAATGTTTACTGACCAATGTGAGCTAGGAATGTGAGGAACACCCAAAAAAGAATAAATTAAAATATTTTGGGTAGTCTATCATAGGACACCCTTTGGACAAAATATGAAAAACAACACTCATCTGGATAGTTTTTGATAGATTTATTGCTTCCATTGCTTTTCTAAATTGAGCCTCAAGTGTACCTTGACATGAAGAAAGCTTTGACATTATTTTCTTATGCTCTTCATATTCCATAGCATACTTGACATGAAGACATTCTTCCTTTGATTTCCATCATACGACTAATTGTTCCTTTTCGTCTATGATTTGTTTTTCATAAACTTTACCGATATTTTTTTCTATAGTGTCAAGATTTAGCTGCAACTTCTTGTCTCTTTTACATTTCCAACTACAAAATCATACACATGCATTATATTACAATTTCAACATTGGTTTCTTTCCCCACTGGTACAATGAATGGATACTTTGACAACCAACCAAGTTGAAAATTCCTTGTCATTTCCCACTTGTGTTCCACTTTTGATTTGCCTTTTCTTTTCTTACTACCAACATCATCCTAATCCAAGTCAATTATCTTATTTTGGCTAACCAAGGTATCCCTTGGAACATCTTCTATGGTATTTCCATCCTCATTTGACTCATTTAACTCAATGACGATCTCACGTTGACCTTCCAATGGCGGTGAGGTATTGTGAATGCCTTCTTCATTAATATTTGGTGGAAGAGTTGATGATGTAGCTCCATCTTGATCTGATGGATCAAAAGCATTGCCAATTCCATAGTAAAACTATATGGTACCTCTACATTTTCATTGTTTTTATCGCCTCCCAGTCCCTTCACCACCCCAAGGATTCTTACCCTTGCTTCTCAACATATTGATCTCTCACTTCAAATAAAAGTAGGAAAAAAATGTCTTCTTGTTTAAGAAGGACAAAGAATATAGATCACATTCCATACTCAATATCATCTTTAACATTGAAGAAAAAATGGAAAAGAGATAAATAAATCTTATAACACTATGAAGAAATGGTCACTCACCTTTAAGTTTAGGTTTTCGCTGACTTGTTATTCATTAATGCAGGAATGCATGTGTTGTAGGTTTGTAACTTGCCTACAATAAACTTCAAAGTTCCAAGTCCAACTTCTTAATCAAGAATTGAACAAAATGTGTAAGAATAAATGACAATTTTGATTGTATTTATATCAATCCATATTTGGTGAATTTTATGGAATTTTTAAATGGTATATTAAAATTTTGGAAAATCTCGTGTGCTTATACAACGATACATTGTAATTTTCAAGGCGATTATGGCCCTATGATTAGCATGGAGGTGTCATGATAATTAGCAAAATGTGTCCTCAAATGTAATTATTTTTTAATGTTATTGGTGAAATGGGTCCTCATAAGCAACTATTTGTAAATTTTAATTGGTGAAATGGGTCTTCACAAGCAACTATTTGTAAATTTTAATTGGCGACATGGGTCCTGATACAATTTTGTTTTAATAGTATTGGAAAATATGTAGGTGTTTTATTACATGCTTCTGGGATTCTAGGTGAAAATATTAATTAGTCCATTTGAAACGTGTAGTTTGCTATGGTGAATTTGTTGTATAAATATGCCTCATAAAAAAATTGATGGAAAATGGACATGAATTGGACCAATAATTCATAAAATATGGGTAATTTGGACACTTTGTTGGGTTCGATTAATTCACCAATTTTGACTTGGCCGATTTCTAAAATTTTCCAATTGATGAAGATCCGCCACTAAAGTTTTCGCTAAACCACATCGAATTATGTAAGTCATATCATAGTTTATTTCCAAGTACCATACCACATAATGATATACATTTAATGAGAATGGGAGTAGAATCACAAATCCAATGCAATAAACAGCATCAAAAATGGAGTCCTCTAGCCCCCAGTATGCTAGTTTCAATGAAAAGCACTTTTAACCCTAATATTCTAAAGACCAAATTTTAACAGATATAAGAGTAAAAAGTGAAGTAATTTGTAATCATTTTGTCTTTTACCTTCTTGTAGCTTGACTTCTTTGGAGAGAGATAATTTTGAGCATTTGAGAGTACGTACCCCCGAGACTCGATATCCTACATGAGGAGGTAGCGCGAGGTGACCTTCAACATTAGGTGAGTGAATTATTTTGTACTATAACCTTGTTTTTATGCATTTATTTTATTCTTTTATGCATTTTTAGATAGATTTAGGACCCTAGAAGAAAAATTCACAAAGCATCCCTTTTTTTGCAAAGTGTCCTACTTTTTCATGAAGTGTCCCACTTTTTTGCAAAGTGTCTAGGAAAATAGGGGATAAAGTGTCTAGGACCTTAGAAAAGCACCCTAGAGCAACTTTAGCATACTTTTTGACTGTTGATGTAAAGATTTAAGACTTTATAATGCTTATAGGTAATATTTTTTATTTTTTACTAGATCCCACCGTGATCACGACAACATCTTAGCAGCAGATTATTTTTTCACTTACAAGACCTCATCTCGACCCTATCAGAGGTATATACCTAGATTTTATAGGCTACAGGTATATATTGGGTGTAACCCATGCCTCCCATTAGGTACCATGATTTCATGCTCATGGCATTAGTAGAGGCATGGGATGTAGATACCTGCATATTTCATCTATCGACAGGCGATATGACAATCACTCTAGAGGATGAACATCGCATCCTTTGAGTTCCTATTCAAGGTGAGAGAGTATAATTCATAGAGGATCATTCATATGTGTATATGAGAGTAGACATAGGGTATTTCCTTGGAGGACCAATTTGAGAGGAGATCGTAGGGCCACGCATCAAGCTATAGTGGCTACTCCATGCGTGATCGCCACTTGTTAGATGGATTATGATATTCATCATAGAACTAGTACTAGTTCCATATGGTTGAGGAGAACACTTGGATGGAGGCCTAGTTCACATGATATGAGAGATGGAGAACCACAAGACTGTTTATGCATAGGGTCATTTTATGCTTGCACATTTGTATTATGATCTTGGACGGTTTGCATATCACGAGGTCAAGATCATGGTACATTATATTCTTCTATGGGTGTGGTGCTTAGATTATATCACATGCAACAAACTGACTGGGTTCCCTTCTGTATGTGCCCTCAGATACCCACATGCACCATAGTGTCCAGATGAGACCCAGTACTTGAGGAGGATGTAGATGGATAGGTTTCTACTAGTTAGGCACAATTAAGTAGTAAGAGTATTCTACTATGATCGTGTTATGCGGAAATTCAGGAAAATATAGGTAGCACAACCTTTTTATAGGTGATTAGTGTAGAGTGCTTCGAGGCCAAGAGATACGAGATCACTAGCAGTGGATGATGTTAGATCCAGTCATTCAGAGGACTTGGATCTTGACATTCCCCTAGTCTCTGATTTTTATGTCATTGGTGCTATAGATGCATATGAGGAGTGGTGGGTAGCAACATGACTAGATCTTGTATTCCCTATGGATTAGCCTATAGGCTTTGTAGGACCACTTCCAGATCAGAGAGATGAGGAGGAGGAGGTAGGTTAGGATATAGGGATTAGGGTGGTGGACTTTTTTGTGGATGAGGTAGAGGAGAAATACAATGAGGAAGACTCAGACTATGAGGGGGAGGAGGAGGAGGAGGAGGAGAAGGATGATGAGGTCCAGTTGATGAGTGAGGGTGATGAGATAGAAAATGAGGTTCTAGTTGCCCATGAGTGGAGAGATCCAGCTCCCACCTATGTTACTAGATCATAGTCATTAGCTATAGCACACACCAAGACTCATGAGCATGGAGAGGCTAGCACATCATCTATGCCTCCTACAAAGGATGAGGCTATTTTTACACAACCGAATGGAGATATAGGTGATGACATATTATTTATACTTATGCTTATTCTTTCATGATTATTCTTATGTTTACACTTTTGATTTATATATATGTCATAATGTGTACTGATTATCTTTATGATTTCTATCTTGCAAGGTCTATGAGAGAGTTGCATGATCTTTACCTACAAGAAGTTGTAGAGATAGTACCTCCTTCAATCTTAGATCAGGCTATTATCATAGACTACATGCCCCCACCTATCATGGAGCAACACCCAGATTTTTTTGAGCCTTATGTTAGATTGTGAGTGACATACGAGAGCACTACTAGGTGCACTAATCGAGTTGAGGCTGCATATGAGGAGTTTCAATCATCTTGAGATCTAGCAGAGGTCGAGAGACTTCATGTAGAGGTAGCTAAGCTATAGGAAAATAGAGATTGCATAGATCGAGAGTGTCTAGAGGCTATCGGACAAGAGACAGTAGTTTTTGGATGAGTAGAGAGCCTATAGTATGCATTAGATTCTCTTATTAGGTCACAATTGCATACTACCATCTCTCAACGGACCGTTTCTCAATGGAGGTGATCACCAGGTCCTGAGGGATCTAGTAACCATAGGCCACACTAGCATTGTATACTTGATGACATGTACTTTAAAACTTTGCGATATATATATGTCCATTTACATTTGGTTGACTTTTTATGCTTATATGTTTGACTTTAGATAGCAATGTGATTTATCAAATAATATTTGTAAGACTATTTAATAAATGTCTCCATGATCTAACATGTTTTATGTGATCTAATTAAAACTATCCTAGTTTAATTTAGATGCAAAATTATGATTAATTATTTTATGCTAAATTAAATGCACCTATGACCTAATTAAAGAACATTAAATGCATATAAGGATATAATCTAACACAACATAAAAGATAAACTTGAATAGTATGAAACCTAAATTAATCACCTAAATAAATAATTTAAATAATTACTTTAGTATTGAAGACACACAAATAATTGTTTTTCAAGAATGAAGCAATGCGAGAGAATATAGAATGTCATCTACTAACTCTAACACCCCTACTTTATCATTCACACTATTCAAGAAGATTAGACATAGTACCAACACAAACATGTGGCATTAATAGGTTCTTTAAGAGGTGTGTCATCCATTTTCACTAAAGTATATGCTCTAGACCCATAACTTTCATCAATTATGTAAGGTCCTAACCAATTAGGGTTGAATTTTCCTTTTTCAGTAGAGGTGGCATTGATGTTACGTTGATTCTCAAATAACACCAAGTCACATTTAGTGAATGCTTGAGGGAACATATTATCATTGTGTAATGTCGCAGAATTGTACCTAGGGGCGATTCCACATTTTAGCACTTTTCCTAGCATTTATGACACCCTAGAGCATTAATGAAAAAAACCCATAGGTCAAAATTTCACAATTCTGACTCCATGTGGACCAGTGGTAGAGAAATAATAGCCTAATAAAAAAATTCCCAAGAATAGAGGCCTTGGATGCCTACACAGCATGCAAATGTCTGTGCAGTGTACTAGCGTCCTGGTAGTTTTTCAAGTTTGAAATGAGGAATCTTGAATCTTGACTCTTGACGTGTGTCTTAGTAGTTAGGTTTTCGAGTGTAATGGCTCTTTTATGCCCTTGCATGCAACAAAACCCATCATTTTCTCTCATTTTGGGGGTTCAACTCATTCAATCAAGCTCTCTCTCCATTTTTACTCTTGAGTCTCTCTCCATTCATGACAAGCAACACTTCTACAAGTGAAGCCATGTCAGACTAAGGTCCCTCCAACAACTACAGCTCTCAAGGAAGAATTCAACGATGTGTTTGTGTGATTCGAAGAGATTTTAGGTCCATGGTTAATTCTCTCTCTCTTTTACACTTGTTCATTTTATACTTAGTGGTGTGGGTTCTACTCCTAAAGCGGGTTTCGCTTTCACCACACGCTTTGTCCATTTCAGTTACACACATTTTCTATCTAGTTGTCTGTGGAGGTGGGAACACCAAAATGGGGGTTTGACTGAGGTAGACCCCTATACAGCCCCAACACTTCCCCTTGTTCTTCCGTGTGTAGGTCGCAAAGCAGAGCTTGGAGTGAAGACTTGAATGTTCGATTGAGGGTAATTTTTCTCCAAGTTCTCCTTGTGATTTTCTTGAAGTTTTTATTCTCTATTTCAGTATTTTGTTTAGTAGATCCTAGATCCAAGTTAGAAAGTGATACTATATTCTTCCTTACTAAGCTCCTGAGCTTTTTTTTGCTTAGGACGCCAGTGCACCAGTTGGATGATATTGCACCACGTTGGAATCCTAAATCCGTGTTGCCATCCTTTAGTCGAGAGCTCCTTTGTCTGAGGTAGGAATATGGAAGTTTCACTCTCTCAGGATTTGAAATAGTTTTCTTTGAAAGTTAATGTACACTCATTTCCTTTTCAATTTCTTCATTATTTTTATGCTAAGGTGGATAAGGGTAGTTTTTTCCCTAGTGATCTCTTGAGAACAAAGAGACCCATGTGCAGTGAATCCCTCTTATCTCACATTTTGGTGAACCCGATGTGAAGGATGTCAGATATATTTTTACAATGTCTCCATGTTTATGATAACTCTTTCTCTAAGGAATATTTTGATATGTTGGATGATTCTCTAGATGGTTTCTTAGTAGTGCCCTCCTCTATCCATAAATATTTTGAGCAAACTTCTTCCCAGCAAGCTGAGGAGTTGGTAAACATTATGGTGGTCTTTGTGGCTCCTCCAAGCCCTAAGGAACCCATAATTTACTTGACCCTAGCTAGCCCTTCTCCAAGGGAGGATCATTCTATCTACGAGATTTCATATTGTGATGTTTCACTAGACTTGTACTCAAGGTTCATAAAAGCTATAGACTCTACGTCTTATAATGTTGTTGGGCACATATACAATACAAGAAGAAACAAATAGAATTTGGATCAACAACCCTCTATTCTTGTGCCTCAACCTACTCAAGTTCCTACCTCTTTACCACCTTCTTGACCAAGTATTCCTTCAACACCTAAACCTACGACTAAAGCACTGGGTGATTACGATCTTGTTGAGCAACTTGGAGTTACTCTGGCTAAGATCTCACTTTGGGACTTGCTTCAAACTACTCTAGTTTATCAGGAAATGCTTTAGGAAGCCTTACAGAAAATCCTCTTGCCTGCCTCTACTAGGCCTATGGATTTTAATGCATTTTTTTCTCATATTCATACAGATTCGTTGAATATTACGTTCCATCCGCAAAAAATCCCGCCTCTAGATGTGTAGAAATAAGAAGACCCTTTAATCATTATAATTAATGTTAATAATATTGGTATTAGGCATACCCTCATTGACACTGTTTTCGCCCTCAATGTTTGCAGTATTGACCTACTACCTAAGATTAAATTTGATTCATCTTCTCTAGTTGCTTCTTCCTTGTAAATTTGTGGGTTCGATAATGTTGGCCACCAAGCTCTAGGAATGATAATACTGCCTTTGCAGCTAGGTCTTGTTACCCTACCTACTTTGGTTTATGTTATTCCTAGCCTTTTACCTTACAATATTCTTTTGGGGAGACCTTGGATTCATACTATAAGTGTCGTAACATCTACTTTACATTGCTCTTTAAATTTTGTTGCAAATAATCGGGTGGTCATAGTCAAAGTTGATCCAAAAGTTTTTCACCTTTGTGAGTTAGTTGTTGCTAGTCAAGCTTCAGTTTTCTCCACTCTCAAGAATTGTATTACATATTTAACTATTGATTCTATGATGTGTTCCTTGGTGATACCCTCTATGGAGGTTTTCCCCGAAGTGAATTTCATTAAAGAGGAACCACCTAAAGCAGAAAGTCCTAAGTATTCCCCATCTTCTCTTTCTTCTTCTTCTTCTAAAACAAATACTTTCCTTGGTGATGATTGGGGATCCTTGGAAATATCTGAATTCTTCATTGCATAATACAAGGCAAGCCCACTCATCTAGGATTTATGAATGCCTCTAACGTAAAGGTTTTATGTGCTCTCGTTGAGGAAGAGAACTATGAACCTATCTAGGAGAATAATTCTTCCCCTGTTGAGGAGAGCAGTCCCACTCTTACAAAAGAGGGTAATATTTGTGAACCAAATAAAGGAGACATGTGTTCTCTCATGGATGCATTCAATGTTCACTGGTGGAACAAATCCCTCTACTTGGAGCCACCACCTCCCATGGTTTTACAAACTCACTATGGTTTTAGATATCAACTCGCTTCTTGGTATGGCTACAGGTAGAAAGGCCTAGGGTGTATTGAGAAAGGAATCCAAGTCCTCATTTAGTTTCAGCCACAAAAGTGTTATCTTGGTTTGGGGTGCTTTATTGAACAATTCAAGCAGAAACCTTAGTGGAGTTTCAATATGATCTTACCTAAACCACTTATTTTGGTCCATCCTAAGTTAATAGAGGATAGGTTAGGCCGAAAAAGTCCCTTTAGACATCTTCTCCTTAGATGAAACACTTGAGTAATTCCTAGGTGCCTACTCCCCTTTGCCTCCCTTCCATCACAAAAGATGATTCTTGTATTTCTTGCATGAACAAGCATATTTCGAAGAATCTATCTTAAGTGTTGATGATGAGGACCCTCTATCCAAAATTAGTGATGATGTTCCAATATCACATCTTGAAGATTGTAGTTCTCTCCTTAAGGGATAAACTATTGAAGTCTCTATGGATCCTAAGTCTCCTAAAAAGGTGATCAAGGTTGGAAAGTGCCTCTCTTCTGAAGAAGCTAAAGAACATTCTAACCTCCTACATTCTCATCCTGACATCTTTGATTGGACATAGGAGGACATGCCTTAGTATTGATCAGTCTATAGTGGTTCACAATATCATCTTTTGTCCCGACGCCAAGCTAGTTAAGCAAAAAAATTGAAAGATCAATCCCAGGGTGGCATTGATGGTTAAGACCAAGATAGAGAAGCTATTGAAAGCAAGCTTTATCTGTCCAATTGATTACTCCCCTTGGATTTCAAATATTTTTTTTATTACTAAACCTAATGGTCGTATTCACATATGCATTGGCTTTCATGATCTTAATAAGGCTTCTCTTAAGGATTATTTTTTGTTACCTAATATAGATATGATTGTGGACTTGATTGTAGGCCATGCATTTTTGTCTTTGATGGATGGCTTCTCGGTCTACAATCATATCTATATTAATCTGCAGGATCGGTATAAGACAGCCTTCACTACCCCTTGGGGTACTTTCTGTTATGTGGTCATGCCCTTTGGGTTAAAGAATGTGGGAGCTACTTACCAATGGGAAATGACCCTTATATTCCCTGACTTCATTCATAAGATTTTAGAATATTATGTTGATGACATCTTGGTGAAATCTATAACCCATCAGGATCATGTGAAGAACCGTCATCTTATCTTTGAGAGACTTTGACTCTATAAGATGAGACTCAATCCTCTCAAGTGTTTCTTTGGCATAGACACAAGAAAACTTCTAGGGTTCATAGTCTCTCACTATGGAATTGAATTCAAAACAAATAATATCGATGTTATTGCTAACATGCCTCCACCTAAGAACATTACTAAATTTCAAATCTTACAAGGGAAGATTCGGGAAATTCAAAGATTCATATCTCATTTGGTTGATCGTACCCTTCCTTTCGCTTGTCAATTAAATAAAGATGTTTGTTTCATATGGGATGAACAGTGCCAAAGAGCCTTTGAGTCAATCAAAGAATATTTGGCAAATCCTCCTGTATTGATGTCAGTTATGCAGGATAGAGCCTTTTTTCTTTATCTCGTAGCATCACTATATGTTTTGGCAGCTTTGTTGGCTTAGTATGATGATGCTCGGAAAGAGAGTGGTCTACTACATTAGTCATATTCTAGTTGATTATTAAATTTGTTAGTCTTCCATGGAGAATAAATTCCTTGCTCTTGTCTTTGCTAGGCAGAAGCTGAGGCACTATCTTCTCCATGTTGAAATGCATGTCATTATAAAAAGTGACCTTTTAAAGAATTTGTTCTCCAGTACTGACCTTGTTGGGAGGCTACCGAAATGCTTGATGTTTCTTTCTGAGTTTGATATAAATTTCATTACTCATAAGTTGATAAAGGGTCAAGTTATTAGTGACCAATTGGTAGATGCTCCCTCATCCCGCTCCTTCTCAGGTTTGGATATGTTTCCTAATGAGAAAATTTTTGCAATCAATAATGATCTTGAATGGAAAATCTAATTCTATGGATCGAGATGTCATATTGGTTATGGAGTAGGTGTGGTTCTAATACCACCCAAAGGTAAACCAGTCCCTCTCTCATTTTGATTATACTTCCCTTGCACTAATAACATCACTAATTATGAAGCTCTCATTGCTAGCTTATGTGACATGATTGGTTTAAAAATAAAACACCTCTACATACTGGGTGATTTTGAGCTTATCATGAATCAGATCATGGGAACCTATCAAGCTAAGAAAAGTAAGTTATCTTGATACTAAGACCTTGCTTTGTCTTTGTTGAACTAGTTCTCCTCCTTCACGATAGATAGTGTCCCTAGGAGTGAGAATAGACATGCAGATTCCATGGAAAGCATTGCTTCCCTAGTACCTTCAGATGAGGATATGAAAGAATACCACTTTGTGGTTTAGGTCCTTCAGACCCGAACTATTTTTGATCAATCTAAATCTAATTCCTTTAGTTGTTTTCATGTGGACTCGGTAGAATGGCTCTCTAATATTTACAACTACTTGAAAACTGGAAACTTTCCTGACGACATGATGAAAAATGACTGTACTCATATACGAAATCTTTTAGCCTATTATGTTGTTTTGTCTAATGTCCTCTATCAAAAATCCTATAACATCTCGCTTCTTCAATGTCTTGCTAAAGAGAATATACCCCTTTCCCTTAAAGAAGCCCATTCAAGATCTGGGGATGGAAACTTTGGTGGTAAATCCTTGGTGAGGAAATTGATACACATGGGGTACTTTTGGAAAATGATGGGACAGGATTCCTTAGGTTTTATTAAAAAATTCCCACAATGTTAGCAGCATAGTTGTTTGATTCATGCACCCGCACAAGAGTTACAAAACTAGGCCTCTCCTTGGCCATTTGTAAAGTGGGGGTTGGATATTATTGGAAAAATATCACCTCCTTCTTCTAAGGGACATACCTTTATCATTACTGCTATAGATTATTCCATGAAGTGGGTCAAAGCTATCTCACTTCATTCTACAAATGCTCAAGCTATTTGTATTTTTCTTCTGAATAACCTTATCTCTCATTTTGGATTTCCATCTACACTTGTTTATGACATTGATACACCATTCAAGAACAAGAAAGTAAAGTAATTCCTAGATAAGTTTTACTTTCAACATAGATTTTCTACACCTTATTATCCTCAATCTAATGGCCAAGTGGAAGCGTCTAACAAGAATCTTGAGCTCATTCTTCACAAAATAGTTAATAAGCATGGTAAGGATTGGCACATTCAATTAACATACACTTTATGGGCCTATTACACCAACATTCATACGAAAACGGGAATGATGCCCTACAACCTCATGTATGGTGTTGAAGCTATCATGCCTTTAGAATTGGAGATTTCATCTTTACGGGTTTCCCTTAAAGGGTTAATTCATGATGAAACCTATCAGGTTAATTGTTCTAATCAGCTAGAGATGCTCAATGAGTGCCAATTACAGACCCTCAATCATCTTAAATCTTATCAATGATCATTATCAAGATAGTACAATAAAAGTGTTCTTCCTAGGACCTTCAAGATGGGTGACTTGGTCCTCTATGAGAATCAGAGAAATGTAAATGTGCCGCCTAATCAGAGAGGGAAATTCAGTCCTAACTGGTTAGGCCCTTACATTATCATATTTGTGTATGGTTTGGGTTCCTTTGGACTATTGTCTATGGATGGAACACCTCTAAAACAACCTATTAATGTGATGCATCTTTGTTGATACTATTTGTAGTTTCTAATGTGTCGTGTGTGTGGTGCTCACTCTTTAAGGGTGGTAGCACTGTGTATATTGGCACTATTCATTAACACATTATAAAAAAAAATTGTGTTATGATATGACCATATGTGTGTGTGTGAAAAAAATACATATATGTGTCTTACTATGTTGTGTATCCATGCATCACATTACATCTTTTAAGGCAGTTAGATCATCATTGTATTTAGTTAACATACATCCATGTGTGTTCATTAAATTATGATAGCATCTAATGTAAGCATGCATCCATGTATACATAACATCCATAGCATCAACATACATGAAAATAAATAAGAATACATATCAAAATACACAATTCCATTATATTGAAATCAGTATGTACATATATATATCAAATTTAATGTACATGTATTGGGTCAATGTCATCAAAAATGAGTGGCTACTAAATATGTGTCAATTTCTATACAAAAGATTTACAAATATATATATATATATATATATATATCTTGCTACAAAATTGATGTACAAAATAGGAGCACCCTAAGGATGCAACACATGGCTCTAGCTATGGTTGTGGTCTAGGAGGAGGCTACACAGTGGTGATGGATCTCGAGTGGCATGACAGTGATCTAGATAGGGCTACATGCATCCCTTTGATCTCTCCCTAGAGGGAGGCAATAGTCATTTGTGTCTGCATCAACTCCTGTTGTAACTACTGATCACCTTTTGGGATCACAATTTCCAGCTGTCTATCAAGGTCATCAAGATGGCTCTAAAGGGCATCACACACCTGCTTGGTAGTGTTGGTCATTTTCACTATCACATCTCACTCTCCAAGCACCATCCACAACTCCCCTAATAGCTGGTCATGTTGCCCCGAGAGTGTGGTAGCATCTATGACCCCCTACACGATCTCTGCACCTCGCTCCTCATAAGTGGTCCTTAGATGCGCTAGTAGCTTGAACAAGTGGGAATTTCACCCCATAGAAATTGGTCAGTATGCCTCAAGGATCGTCCCTTGAATGGGCAGGTCAGGGTCCACCTCTGATATGCATGTGGCTATCAACCCATTCCATCCCTGTACACCATCTACAACCACAGAAATAAAGAAAAAGATCAGTATCACATGGCATATCTGTGAAATCATAAATATAAACAAATAAAAATACTAAAATATAAATGGCATGCTCAGTATACCTGGGTCCCCTGGCTGCCAAGTAGGGTCAGGGTGAATGGAAACATTGGGACCCACACCATCGGTATCTAAGGCCACTCTGGGTGCTTCTAGAGCTACTATCTCTATGACAGAGGGTGTTGATGGGGTTGTCAACAAGACAGGGGTAGATGTTGGGGGAGATGATCTCCTCCATCATTTCCTCAACCTTGGTGACATTGTTGGTCACTCCTCCTTTCCCTACCCCTGTATGCCTCCTCGCCCTCTCCTCCTATCTTGTGGTGCCTGCATTAGCACATCCCCCTATGGGCCAAGATCCTATATGGGGGCATCCTAACTGAACACTGGATGAGGATGATGCCTCACCCACCATGCTTTGAAATTTGTAGCTATACTGATGTTATCTATCAGTGCTATTAGTGACAGATCTTGATCGAGCTTGTCATCATCCAATGGAACAATGTTTGTAATGAAGGGGCGAGGATTTCCTCAGGTCTTGTAACACTCCTAAAATCTCGTGCATACGTGGGCACATCAAGGGTATAATCTATACATGGCCATGTTGTCACATAACCCGGCTCCAATAGCAAGGAATAATGATGTGATCATGATGACCAATGAGAAAATAGTCTTGTTGTAGGTTCCTAAGGTGCCTACTATCATCTACCCACTTGAAGTAATAGTAAGGTCTCCACCTCACCCGATGAGGCACAAGAGTATCAAATTGTAACCGCCAAAACTATAAATCTCCATGTCTCCACTACCCTATAACATTGTACCAATGGGCCATGGGGATAATTTACTATCGTCTCTATGGGAAACCGATCGGCCTTGTGCACTTGATGTGGGAAAACACCCACACTTGTAGTAGTGTGCATGTTGTGAGGCTATGGTACTCATAGTGTACATACCGCCCCAACTCCTAGTACAGGTGTGCCATCATGCTACGCCCCCAGGCAAAGACTGTCCTATGCTTGACCATCTCATGAATGGTATGGACAAGGCCCCTGTGCATGTGAGAGCCTCACCCATCTATAGTGACCCAGAAGGCCATAATCACTACCATCACTTAGTGTAACAGGGGTGCATTGGTCCATGCCTAATTGTACCAGTGCGTGTAGATGTGGATTGTTTCATTACTATCATTGGTCTACCTTGAGCAGTAGAGGACACCCTCCAACTGCTCTCATGTTGATCGGGTGTCATTGGTCACCACCCATCATCCACAGATGGGGAGTCCGAGAATTTGATAAACATCCTCTAGAGTAATCACCATCTCCACAGTAGGAAACTGGAAAGATGATGTGGTGGCATCCCATCGCTCCATCAAGGTTGTCAGCATACACTCATGATATCACATCTCTAGCATAGTGAATGCATGTTAGAGACCAACCTATTATAGATGTGTGACCTTGTCCTTGTTAAGGTGGTCCCTCTACTCACGGATAAGCTAGTATGCTCATTCATTGGGATGCTCCTAGATCTTGGGATAAACCTAAAAGAAGTGAAAAAATTCTAAGTCAGAACATGGGATTTTCAAAAATCTAAAAGCAAAAATTTATTAATGACCTTTGTACATAGTGCAGACGTCTGCGCATTGCACATATGTCTTCTTCCAATATTGATGCCACGAGGACACCAGTGTATACTCAGGACGATAGCACATAAGTGGCATGCTAGCATTTTTTTTAGATGCCAACGCAAAAAAAATATGTATGCACAGCTCGAAGTGGAAAAAATTGCTTAAAAAATGCTAAAAATGAGGTTTGGAGTGTTGCAAAGACAGTTGTTGTTGCAACAAAAGATCGACCTATTAATGCTTGATACAACCATTAGATTCATACAAGATCCAAGATCCACAGGAGGTGGTTAAACCATGTCATGAAGTGCGAGCACCATGCTGGCCCACGCCGAGGAGACCAAGGGCGACACCTTGCAACAATCCCCCCAGCGCAAGCAAGGGGTTCGAATCTGTGACCTTGGCTCTGATACCAATTTTTGCAAAGACGGTTGTTGTTACACCAAAATATTGACCTGTTAATGCCCGATACAACTATTGGATTTATACAAGATCCAAGATCCACAAGAGGTGGTTAAACAATGTCATAAAGCTCGAGCATTGCGTTGGCCCACGCCAAGGAGACCAAGGGTCACACCTTGTAACATGGAGGCCTACCTAGTCCACCTTGTATCCCTTGATGATGTCCTCCCTTAGTTGCTTTAGTCTCGATGCCTTGTACTCTCTCTTGTTCGGAATTTTTCTAACTTTTCTCTCAAAAAAGTCAATAATTTCCTCATAGTGAATAGTGAAGATGACCCTTCTAGGGGCCCTCCTAGGTATATATAGGCCCCTTGGGACCCATTTTTTCTTGGAGTTTGTGGCTCCCTGGTTTCTCATAAATTCACCCCACCTGGCTGGGGGAAAACTTTGGAGGGGGAATATAGTCACCTCTTTACCATATTTTTCTTTTGAATCATCAATTTTTTCTTGATCACTCTTCCCATCATGGTAGCTTCTTTCAATTTTCAAAACTGACTTAAATTTGAGTTTTGTAGATTGTAATTTCATGTGATTTTTCACAATCACTCTATCATTGTTTGTTGAGCTTGATTGTTGGGGGCACCTTTGGTACCTACTAGCTCGACCTTAGTAACCTTTGAGGGGCTTTCTTTTTCTTGGCATGCAAATCCATAAAATTTCAAATTTGGGTAAATTTTTTCTTCTCTACTTTAGTGGCTAATTTCTTCCAAAATAGAGCCCACTAAAGTGGGGGAAAAATGTAATGTCACAGAATTGCACCTAGGGGCCATTCCATATTTTAGCACTTTTCCTAGCATTTATGACACCCTAGAGCATTAATGACAAAAATCCCATAGGTCAGAGTTTTACAATTTTGACTCCATGTGGACCAGTGGTGGAGCAACAATAGCCTAATGACACATTTCCTAAAAACTGAGGCCTTGGACGCTTGTGTGGTATGCGGACGTATGCACGGAACACTAGCATCCTAGTGGTTTTTCAAGTGTGAAATGAGGAATCTCAAATCTTGACTCCTAACATGTGTCTTGGTAATCAAGGTTTTGGGTGTAATGGCTCTTTGCCACCCTTGCATACAACAAAACCCCTTATTTTCTCTCATTTTAGGGGTTCAACTCATTCAATCAAGCTCTCTCTCCATTTTCACTCTTGATTCTCTCTTCATTCATGACAAGCAACACTTCTACAAGTGAAGCCATGTCGGACTGAGGTCCCTCCAACAGCTACAACTCTCAAGAAAGCATTCAACGATGCATTTGCTAGCTCTAGAGAGGGTCTAGACCCGTGGGTAACACTCTCTCTCTCTTTTCTACTTGTTCATTTGCTACTCAGTGGTGCGGGTTCTACTCCTGAAGTAGGTTTTTCTTTCACCACACACTTTTTCCATTTCGGTTACACTCCTTTTTTATATGGTTTTCCATGGAGGTGGGAACACCAAAATGAGGGTCTGACTGAGGCAAACTCCTATACAGCCCAACACTTTCCCCATGTTATTTTGTGTGTAGTTCATAAAGCATAGCTTAGAGTGAAGACTCAAACATCAAATTGAGGGTAAGTTTTCTCCAAGTTCTCCTTGTGCTTTTCTTGAAGTTTATGTCCTTTATTTCAGTATTCTATTTAGTACATCCTAGATCTAAATCAAAAAGTGAGACTTTATTTTGCTCAATTGAGCTCCTAATATTTTTGTTGCTTAGGATGCCAGCATTCTAGTTGGATGATAGTGTGCCCTAGTGGCATCCTAAATCCACATTGTCATCCTTTGGCTGAGAGCTCCTCTGTCTAAGGCAGGAATTTGGAAGTTTCACTCTCTCGAGATCTGAAATAGTTTTCTTTGAAAGTTAACGTATGCTCATTTCCTTTCCCATTTCTTCATTTTTTTATGCTGAGGTGGATAAGGGTGGTTCATTCCCTCGTGATCTCTTGAGAACGAAGAGACCCGTATGTAGAAAATTCCTCTTATCTCACACATTGTAATTATGAACTTTATTTCACGAATTGCTAGCTTTTAAGGTTATCTTTCCCTCACAAATTTTTTATGTTTTCCATGTGGCCTCCTAATGGAGAATCCTACCACTCCGTATCGCTTTGCTTCTACCAAGTTTCATTTGTGTGACGCGTGGCTTTCTCTAGTCATTTCTCGAGCTAGGCCCACTATGCATTTATTTTCATTCGGTGTCACCCACATGGCTTCCTCTCGGAGATTTTCGTTGGGGTGTCACTCATTCTTTTTCCAGGATCCATTTTCTTGATGCGTGGTGTATTCTTGTGCGTCAGTTATCTGGGAGTTGTTGCCTGTGTCATTTGTTCTCTTTTACTATTGTGTTTTCTTCTTCGATGTCATGTGTCCTTTGCTATTGCTACATGGCCTTCTTTTCTCGGAGGACGGATTTGCTAGCGCGTTGTTGGGCGATCTTCCTATTCGATGTCGGCTCGAGGAGATTTGGAAAATCAATGTTTTCCAGTGCATCTTTCTCAATGTGGCTTTCAGGTGGTGGGCTGGCTTATTTAAGCAGCTCTTCTTCTCTTTTATTAGGTTATTGTTGGATAGCTAAAAACTTCTCGAGCACTGGGAATAGCCTTTGTAATATTTTTATTGAACTTGAAGTTTGCAGACTGTGTCAATCAATTCAGCCTTTTCTATTTTTCATATATTTGATAAGATTTTTAGACTGTTCTTTTATTTTCCTATAGCATATGAATGCTTGTTCTTCAACTTTTGTAATCTTCTACAGCTTAATAAATACAAATCATGTTTGAACTCTTATGTGTTGGTCAAATTTGTATTAGATTATGCTATGCAATTTAAGGGTATTTCTTATGCCTGAAGTGTTTCTGGATAATCTATTTGATAGACATCATTTTATGGTTTGAGCCTTTGCTTTTGGCACTGTTCCCAAGTAGTTTCATTCATGATTTGGTGCATCACCTTTAGTCTAGATTTTAATATTTCTTGTTGTCTTTCTAAACCTTTTACCTCCCCCACAATAAACAAAGAGCTAGTTTTGATAAAATCCGGAGGTCACTTAGCTAAGCGCACTATGTCCCCCTGTAGCTAAGTTTCCCATAAGACTACTGCCCCTTGCAAAAATTTTCATCAACAGTTCTCTTTCTAGCACATCTGGTGGGACATGAACTAGCACATTCACTTGATATATAAGTGTGTATGAGCCATAGGCCCATAACTAGGTCACAAACTACAGGATTCCCTGGCCTACTCATACCACCATTAGTTTTTATTCGCCCGAGAGGTCGACAAGGTAGTCCTTCACCTCCCCCTTCTCCTCCATCCCCTGCACCTATGGTTGCTAGAAATTATGTAGTCTAGGATGCTGGCAATCCTTTAGTAGCACCCTTGCCTCCTATAGTATGGGCTCCAATCACCACTTTTGTTTTAAAAGCTATCCCTAAGTATTCTAGGGATGACTCAAAGACACCAATAGAGCACTTGCAAGATGTGGCAGACATGTTTCTAGTGCATGGTGTTTCTAATGAAAACGTAGCTCTAAGATTGCTTGTTACCTCATTTCAAGGAAAGGTGTTGAACTGGTATAGAACTCTTTCGGCTAATACAATTGCTACTTGGGACGATCTTGGAACCCCGTTTTACAAGCATTTTTTAAATGCTGGTGATAATTCTTTGCTATATCATCATCTAGCTAGCATAAAGTGAGCTCCTCATGAAGCTCTACCTAACTTCAATGCACGGTTCCATTCAACTTGATAGAGATTTCCTGTTGGTAATCGGTCACCTCCAGATTTGGTGTTCATGTTCTATTTGAAGTCCATCAATACTGATATTTCCATGATGGTATAGGCTCTTGGCGGAGATACTCAACCCGATGCTTATGGTCTTGTTGTTACTGCAAAGAATAACCTTATTGCTGCTGGAAATTTGGCACCAAGACCCATCATGCCATTGTTCCCATAATTCAACACCGTAGAAGTTGAAGCCGCTTCGACCAGCGCTCCTGCAACTCCTCCCCAATCTATGTACATGTACCTAAGAATGACGTCAAGTGTAGCTCCAGTGCCTAACCCCCTGACAGTTGAGATGAACGAGATGAGAGAACAGATGTGGACTATGACAAATGAATTGACTACCATGAAGCGGCAACAGTATAGCTATCAGAAGCAGGCTTACCAAAATTATCAAGGCAAAAAAGCTCCTTACCTATCAAATCAATGGCAAGATAGATCGCGCAGCAAAACTCAAGCTTAGCTGAATAACCAAGTTGTTCCAATGACCCTGCCGATGCAGACCATCCATCCTAGTTCAAGTAAAGAGCTAGTGGCAAGAAAAAATAACCTAGCCGAGGACACTAATTCATTGTGTTTTCCTTGTAATGATGCACACATGCCCCAAAATTATCCATGAGGAAATTTGCAATAGAAGATTGTGGAGCAACGTAGCCAAAGTAGCGCACCTGATATTTGAAACCAATTATATACCTCTCAGTAGATGGATATTACATTCCTCGCTGCTCAAATGCAGGGGATGTCCATAGAGAAGGAGTTAGACATAGTTCTAGACCAAGCGCTCTTTTCATGGATGGAAGGAGAATCAGCATTTCCGAATGACATTCCTATAACTCAAGTGCCTCGAGTACAATCTGACTACAACACATGTTTGAAGCAAAGACTCACCGGAGAATTCACATCTCCGCCAACCAATGCTCCATCTCAGTCAACACCCAGTCCATCAGCAGGCCCATCATCAGTCCCACAGTATTCTAAAGTGGCTACTCTTAGCTCTCTAAATCAACCTCCTCCGAAGGCAAAGGCCCCTATGATCACTTCAGTTGTTGCCAAATAGCCAGATACACCAACTGTGAGGCTACACCAGCTTCAAGACCTAAGGAGCAAGAAACCATGACTCATCAATCGTGAACACAGTTCAATGTGGTGGAACAACTAAAGAAGTCCTCTACCAATGTTTCTTTGTGGGATATCCTAGCTATTTCATAGCAAAAGGTGTTATTACATAAAGCATTGTCAGGAGAGGAAGATGTGAAGATGCCTAGTCAGCCCAGTGAAGGAAATATATCCAAGTCGGACCTAGATAAAGTGCTAATGAATCAACCAGAAGAAAATTTGGAAATCGGAAAAGAGAGTAAGCCTAAACCTAAGCCATTCTTTCTAACACTTATCATTGGTGACAAGTTATTACATAATTGTATGATCGACTCTGGTGCTAGCACCACTGTCATGCCTAAGCAAGTAGCTAATGCTTTGGGGTTAAAATATGAGCCTCTTAACAAGGGATTCATGCAGCTAGATGGAAATAAAGTTGATACCATTGGGGTAATCAAGCGATTGCCTATGACATTGTTTGCCTACCCCAGTATCACTGTGAATCAAGATATCGTACTCATTCATGTCCCTCCTCTATTCGAGGTATGTTTGTCTCAAGAGTTCACAGCAAATGTTGGAGGATATCTAGCACTAGACTGGTCACACCTAATCTTGAGAACCAAACATGGAGCTAAGATGAAACTATTGTCAAAAAAATTGCATTCTGAACATGTTGCTAATGAGGCCTTGCTCAACTTTGAAGTGGAACATACTTCAATTACCCAGGAAGAAAGGTTCAATGTTGAATTTTTGGAGGAAGAAGAGGCAACTAGCTCTCGGACGGAGATTGAAGAAGTTCTATTGAATGATTTTATAGACACAGATCCTTTCGGATATTATCATGCAACAGGGCTCAAAACCTATGTCATACATGAGGAAGGACAGATTATTCCCAAAGTTACTAAAGAGTCCGGAGGTGAAACATCCTCGGAGTTATGGACTTTGCACTTTGATGGAGCAAGATGTAGAGTAGGAGTTGGAGCAGGAATATGTTTGACATCTTCATCCAAAGAAAATACCTTGAGTTCTTATTGCTTCTAGTTCGCATGCTCAAAAAATGAAACAGAATACAAAGGTCTTGTCCATGGTTTAATCCTTGCAAAACAAATGGGTACAAAGCAAATAAGACTGTTCAGAGATTCGTAATTGGTGGTCAACCAAATCTGAGGGATTTCTGCTGCAAAGAATGTTTGTATGCGATCATACCGACATCGGGTCTAGGATCTTATTGAAAGCTTTGAGGCATTTAATATTCAGGATATACAGCGAGAGAAGAACTCTGAAGCTGACCAGATGGCAACTACCGGGGCTCAGTTTGAGCTAGCCTCTAAGTTATTAAAGAATAAACATGTAGTGAGTAATTGTAAGACTTATTGTTTTGAACAATGATAAAGACTGGCAAGTGTTCGATAGTGATGCTCATATTGCATCATTTCTCCAGTCATCTAGGGAATTTTCTGACCAATTGCAACCAAAGTTCGCCAAAGCCTATGGGGATCAAGTAATCCAGTTGAAATCAAACAAGCTTCCTAGGGGCCTAGTCACTCTAGAGAGTCTTTTTTATTCTGATGATGCAAGGAAAGATAAAAGGAAGCTTATAGCTGACAAAGGTGACTACACCGATTTGCATATCGGAGAAGATAGAAATATCAAGGTCGCTAAGTATCTCAAAAGAACAAAGACAGGCTAAAGCACTTCTGCGAGGAATATCCGAGCGTAGTAGCCTGGTCATATGATGATCTTAAGGGATATGATCCCAGGATTATTCAACATACAATTGAGGTATCGAAAGGAGTGAAGCCGGTTCATGAGAGACAGAGGCCTATGAACCTAAAGATTGAGTCACTCATGTCACAAGAGTTGAATAAATTGATTGCATCCTAAATAATGTTCCCAATCAAACATATTACCTGGGTGTCAAACCTAGTGCCAGTCCGGAAGAAGAATGGTGATACATGACTATGTGTAGACTTCCGAGACTTGAATAGGGCATCCCTAAAGGATCATTACCCCATGCCTTCTATGGAGGTAATTCTACAAACCGTAGCTGGTTCTGAGATTTTTTCAATTTTGGATGGCTTTTCGGGCTACAATCAGATTTGTGTCAAGGAAGAAGACCAACACAAAATAGCGTTCACCAAAAAGTGGGGAACATATGCATATGCCAAGATGCCCTTTGGACTTTCAAATTTCAAAGCCACCTTTCAAAGAGCTATGGATATTGCCTTTAGGGATTTAATACATGAGATTATACTTATCTATCTGGATGACTTGACAGTGTTTTCCAAATCCGTCGATGATCACTTTGATCATTTAGAGCTTGTCTTCCACAAATGCCAGGAATTAGGGATTTCTTTAAACCTGAAGAAATGTGTGTTCAGAGTTCCCCAAGGGAATCTACTGGGATATGTTGTCTCAAAGGAGGGAATTGCCATCGATTCAGAGAGAGTTGATGCAATCTGGGAGCTTCCTCTACCCGTAAACAAGAAGGGAGTGAAATCTTTTTTGGGTAAGGTCAATTTCATCAGTTGATTCATTGCAGACTTTGCAAGTATCGTTCGGCCAATTACCTTGACGCTAAAAAAGGACCAGACTTTCAAGTGGACGGTGGAGGCCAGAAAATCTTTTCAGCTTATAAAAGAGGTTATTTCTTCAGCCCCTGTATTAATCAACCCGGACCTGTCGAAGAACTTTATCATGTATTTTTTTGGTGGTGGCAATAGTATTGCCACTGTGCTTATGCAGAAGGATGATGAGGATAAAAATTAATCTCCTATTGCTTTCTACTCATGCACCTTAAAGGAGTATGAGGTAAGGTACAATTTTGTAGAAAAGAAGGCCTTTGTTATTGTGAAAGGGCTTAAGAAGTTTTGGCACCTAATATCATGCAATAAGGTGATTTTTTGTGTATCGCATCCTAGTGTGTGGGAATATATTATGGAAGGAGAGATCACCGAGAAAAGAGCTAACTGGATTACCAAGATCCTTGAGTATGATATTGAGATTAGGCCTGTCAAGATTGTTAAGGGAAAAGGACTGTGTGAGTACCTCCCTGAGAACAATGAACCAGTGACGGAGCTCAAAGCCTTGGAACCTGTGTTACTAAATGAAGAAAGCTCTGAAGGCGATTAGCTGGAGGCTAGGATGAACTTCATGCAAATAGGAAGGTATCCAGCCAATCTCCCTTCCTTCAAGAGATGGTTCTATCGATTACAAAATAGCATTTATGTTCTCTTAGAAGGAGTAATTTTTAAAAGGAATTTTAATGGTGTCTTGCTAAGATGTGTGAATGAGGAATAGGCCAAAAGAATATTAGATCAATATCACAATGGCCTAGATGGAGGGAACTTTTCTGCAAGAACTACTACAATTAAAATCATATGTGCTGGTTATTTTTGGCCAACACTATTCAATTACTCATTTTCATTAGTAAAGTCTTGCAGTGAATGCTAATTTTATGTTGGAAAGAGAAATAATTTTGCTATACCATTAAGACCTATAGTAGTGGAGGAACCTTTTTCTCAATGGGGTCTGGACTTCATTGGTATGATTAACCCTTTTTCATCAGCCGAACACAGGTGGATATTGATAGCAACTGACTACTTCACCAGATGGGTAGAGGCAGTGCCATTAAAAAATGCAACAGAAGTAGAGATTGTTAACTTCCTAGAGGAATTGGTAGCCAGATTTGACCCATCGAAAATAATTATTTCCGACAATGCTAAAGCTTTCCTCAGCTCTAAGATGAGCCAATTTGCATTGAAATATGGGATTTTCTTGAAAACCTCTTCTAATTATTACCCTCAGGGGAATGGCCTCGCGGAATCCACAAACAAAAACCTCATCAGGTTAATAAAAAAGATAGGATCAGAACACCAAAGGGAGTGGAATAAAAACCTCCAAACAGTGTTGTGGGTAGACCATATCATGCCCAAGCAGATATTAAAGACATCCCCTTATGAGATGTTGTATGAGAAGGAGGCATTGCTACCTATTGCTATGGAAATCCCTACTCTCCAATTGCTCAAATCTCTTGAAATCGAGCAGAACAGAGCTATGGAGGTACAGTTTTCTGAGTTACTGGAAGTACAAGAGAAAAGAGAGCATGCTCTCGAGGCCATCAACAGCTGCCAACAGGTGGTGAAGAAGTGGTTTGATAAAAAGATGCATGACCAGGATCTTAAATGCGAGGACTTGGTGCTCAAGTTCAACTACCACGAGGCAAAGCCCGGCCAGCACGGAAAGTTTGATATTTTATGGGAAGGGCCTTTTAAGATTGTTCAGTGCAAACAGTTTAACTCTTTCAAGTTAGAAGACATGGAAGGTAATGCCTTGGGTAATCTAGTTAATGGAATACACCTTAAAATGTTTAATTAGCTATGCTTATGCAGTGGGTTTGTAAATTGTAAATATGTAATTATTTTTCTTGCTTTAAGTTCTGGGTTTTCTCAATGCTTTTTGAAAATGACAACAGTATTGCAAGAAATTGAGATACATTGTAAATGAGCCAAGATATGAAAAACATGAGTATTATATTATTTCTGGAACATTTACATTATATACGGTAGAGGCCAATGGCCTTGTATCAAAATATACATATATATTCGCTAAAGGGTGGGAGGCTGACAAAAGGGGAAAAGCAAAATTGGGATTATTTTTCTTCTCAATTCTCAAGCAAAGGATTGACCAGCAACAACAGCAACTGGTGGCGCAAGGTGAGGAAACACCATTCTCTCAAAATCCTCATACCACTACATGTTTCAGAATGGTTCAATATGATGTATCTACATGAGGAAGTAGCAGCTAGCATGAACCTTGGAGCGATGTTCTTCATGGGTCTCCAGCTCAAAGCCAAACAGAAAGGGCCTAGTTGGCATGGGTCCTCCATGCAGCAACAGTCGACGCAGGTTGTGAACAGAAGGGACCCCATGATCAAATACGGTGGCCCACCACTTGCTCCAATCCTCCAAGGTAACGCCGAGGGAAGACTCACTTGGTCAGCTTCAAAAATTTTCATTTGGAAACGCCGATGTCCTGAAGCGAGGTGACAAAGTGAGAGTAGATGTTGGTGTTTACCCCGTATTGATCCTCGTATTCTATGCAATCTTTTCCTAAGACCCATCTGATCACCTTTACATATAACAGGTTTTTTATGCCTATCATGTGCTTCAGGTGCCTACACCTAACCTTTCCTAGAAATGTGGCATGGGTCTTTTTGCAAACTAGTCTAATTGGCATCTCCATTATTTCTTGCTGCTCTAACTTGACAATGAAATTGTTGAGATTAACTAGGGCCTACTAAGTTAGAATGTTAAAGGTAATTGTGATTAGAAAGGTTGCTAAGGGCCCTATTTATAGATTGGTCAAGGTTCGCCCGACGAAGCAAGCTATGATTACATCAAAGGAAAATGGTGCTATCAAGCCTTGATAATCAGTTTTGTGGCATGTGAAGTGATGTGAATGATCAAATATAGTTGCAACTTGCTTCGTTTAAGTTGTCGAATTAAAAGAAAATAGGCCAAGTGTCTGCATGAGGAGCTACCGTCCTGATAGAATCAAGGAAAATCTTTTGATAGAGTCATTGGGTGATGTGCTCAAGTATAATCAGGAAATCAGTAAATGCAAAAGAACTTGTGAGAGATATGGCAAGGTTGTCTTGGTATGTTGTCAAAGAAAAATTAGGTGCCACCTCATGCGAAGTCATGTCTCTTAAATATGAAGAGTATTTTGGCAGGTTGGCGATCTCTTCGCACACACAAAAAAGTTGGTGATGCATGTAGCAACTAAATGTGAAATGTTGTCACATAAACTTGCTAAGCCATTTTTCATGAAAAATCAAAAAGCAAGTTAGGCATGCAAAAGGCATTTATTGTGAGAACTTGTCAAAAGGTGAAAACAGCTAAGTCATTCACAAAGAGAGAAAGCGTTTTCAGAAGCTAAGTCATTTGCAAAGTTTGTGAAGCCTCTTACGGATACAAAGAAATGGATGAAATTGCAAGAAGTTCAACACAAGCCCTGGTCCTTAAGAACATTAATGAGCAAAGATTGACGGCACCCTGTGTAGACATATATGGCCAAGAGTCTTATGCTACTCCAGGCATCCCAACAAAGCCATCCTGGCCCTTTACGAGTAAAGTGGACCAGAAAATACTTGGCAGGTTTCTCCTAGAAATCAAGCCCTAGTATCAGAGGATTAAGATAATGTTTTGGATCCTGAGTTATCTCATAATCCCAAGAGCCTAAGGGAGGTTGCATGTGAAAAGATGAAGAAACTGTCAAACCCTTTCCACAAACGTCTATGGAATTGTGGGCTTCCCTAGTACATGGTTCCTTTGGTGCATTATTGCCCAAAAATTGTGGCAACATGCGCAACAAGCTTTCATCTTCAGACTAAAGTTATAAGTGGCCCTAATTTGAGGGTAGTTATCAGCCCCCGAGCCCTGCAAGATATGCTATGCATCTTGTTTCGCTTACCCAAGAATGTTGAAGATTTTGACATTCAAAGGATGTAGGACTGCTGGAGAATGCTCTAGATGGTGCAGCAATTTTATCACACTGAGACTGCTCAGCCGACAGATGTTTCAACACCTCCCAGATTCTCAATTGCTCTAGGTGATTTCAAATTAGGGTCTTCTTTTGTCTGTTCTATGTTAGCATTGGTTTGTGGGCTGGATATAGACAAGGAGGTTATTGAATTCCAAATGAGTCTCAGCTTTATGCTAAGGAAGAACAACATGCCTCCTCTTATGGACTTCGCAAAGGTTATAGTTGATGGGATGATCCAACAACTGCAGGAATTCAAGGTTGGTTCTACATTCGGGTATTCTTCTTTCCTAGTCTACTTGATTTTGCATCAGAATCCTAACTTTTTCAAGCAATTCATGGCCCTGGCCATTTTTGACGAAAGTGGCAAATGGAGGCCAGTCTCAACATGGACTCTCATCCTATCAAAAACTTTTTATTATTATGCATTTTTGGATTCGTTCCTAGCTCTGACATTGTGGGCTTTGGATAGATCTGGGAGTAGCATGTCAGTGCAATTTTTGCCTAGAAATCATGGTTAAGAGGCCTCTTGTCGCCTTGCGATTGGTTCTTTGGTACGGATTTCACTATGCTCCGTATGCAAGGTTTTGTCCAGGAACCCTTTTGCCTCCCACGCATTGTTTCCAACAAAGTGTTGGCCCTAGAGGCGTTGCGGCAGCTGAGTAACGTTGAGAATGACTACCGAGGAGGAAGGAATTTGACTTCCTATTTGATGTTTCCTGTCATGTTTGGCTTGGTATCGATGGTGAAGAAGAAGAGCTCGAAGGTTAACAACTTGGAGGTATTGTACTCTAATTTTGGTAGTCTTGGGCTGGTAATTATAAATCACGCATGGCAATACAACCTAGAAAATAATCTGTCAGATATTGGCATAAAAATTCCACACCATCCTCGGCCATTCTGGGACCCTCGGAGAAATGTTGAAGAGGGGAATTTGAAATTTTATGTAGGCCTTGGATATTTTTCTACTAAAGAGGGGCAACCGCTGTGGTTGAAATTTTACCATGTTGTGGGGAAGCCCAGACAAAATTAGAAGATGAGCCTGTACCTATGCAACCAGTTGAGTAAGCTTGGATGAAAGCCTGAAAGAATTAGAGACTTCTAGATATACAGGTAGGAGATAAAGACAACAAATGGAATTTTCCATGAGGTAGATTTAGACAATCAGTTTCATGACATTTGGGTGCACGATCATTTGGATAGAGAGAACTCCCCAAACCCTTCATTTTCAGAGAAGTACTATGAGAAGGGAAGAGCTGCCATGGAACCCAGAGAGGAGGTAACCCAGAACACCCTTGTTGCTGAAAAAGATCTAACACATGAAGCAACTATTAGTAGAAAGCATTCGCAGTGGGAGGACTCTTCAAACACACAAACATCAGAGCCTTCCAGCTCCTCTAGATTGGGTAGGAATAGGCCAAGGAGTTTCGGTCGTAGGCAGAAGGTTATTGTGAACCTTGAGGATTCTTTGGAAGAGAAGCGGCCGCGAATGAGAGAGTCTGCTAGATCAGAGGAGTCGCAACATGAAGAAGCTATGGTATCGGTTGTAGTTCTTTAGGAACCTGAAGTATTATTTCCTCCCTCTTCTCTCTCTTCTATGTCTTTGGTCTCCTCCTCATTTTCCCCTACTATTTCATCCGCACCAGCTATTCCTATCACTGGGTATTCGGGGCAGTCAAATATTTTCCCTCTCGGTTTTCCATTTCCATCCCCTGCTTTTCATTCCACCTCTGGAACACAATTGATTGCCAGTCCTAACCTTATGATCCAACAGTTTTCATCCCCAAGGCTTGGCCTTTTAGTTGGTGCTTCCCTAGCCTTTCCCCATATTGTATTGCCATTATCTTCGAGTGGCTAATTTATTCCACCCTTCTCCCCAGTAGTTATTATGAGGCCTAGCAATTCCACCGATGCATTGAGCACACTTTCCTTCCCACTAGCAATCCCTCGGGAGTTTCCTTTTGCTGGTGGACTAGGTATTTCTTCCCAAGAATATTTTTTGTAGGCAGATGCAAACAAAAGCACCCACGTAAGATGAATTAAAAAAAGAAGAGAAAAGGATGCGGGCAGACAGGCAGAGCCTCTTTTGTAAACGGTATTCAATGAGAGTTGGAATTCACTGATGTTTGCAAAGATCACCCCCAACATGATCAAACCATTCAAAGAAATGTTGTCGAGTGATTATTCTATCAATGCCATTGGGTTGGACTTGCATCAAGCTCGTCCATAGGAAAAGGTCGAGCTGATGGAGGAGACTTGGAGGGTAGTGACCACAGACTTCCTCAACCTCAATCACCAAGCAAAGAAAAAGGAGGATCAATTGAGGGAGCTGAAAGGCAAGGTTGATATTTGGGCAAACAAGTATAAGTCCCAGGAAAATGAAATTAACCACCTACTGTCCGAGAGGAATTCCTTGGAGGGAAAAGTGAATGAGCTTCAGGATTTGGGCACATATATCATTTTGGCCCTGCAAAATGAAATTGAGCAATACCGGGCGAACGAGGCAACTCTTCATGTTGATTTGAAGCAGAGGGATAATGGTATCAAGCAGCTCCAGCAAAGCACAAATGACAAAGTAAATGAATGAATGCCGCTCTAGAGTTAGAAATCGAAAAGAGGAAACAAGACAAATTGGCCTTGGAAGAGAAAGAGAAGGATTTTTCCACTCTAAGGAGTCAGTTGTCCATTTTGGATGGAAGCTTATCGAAGCTAAGGGAATACATGAGCAGTAGAGTTGCAGAGTTAGATCTTTTGAGAGCCCAACCTCCTGCACCACAAATGAGCTCGTTGGAAATTGCCAAGGAGTTATACACATTTTACTGGGATAAGGTCAAGGAATTATTCCTTACTTTGTAGCCCAGCCTAAATTTTATGGAGTAGGCAACCAGCCTATGTGGAACAGTTAGTGAAACAATACAGCAGGTGCAAGAGAGGACTTCCGATAAAGTTCTGGAAGCCAGGATTTTGTTGGGAAAGTTGTATACGGCTTCCGATGAGGCTCTGAGTGGTGTAGGTATTGAGGACCGGACAATGGTGGCTATGGGCATGAACATTCTCATTTCCATGCATGAGGTCATCCAACATGTAGCAGAGTGCAAAGCCAGATTGAATCAAATTACCAGTGACATGTGGGCAAAATTTTCCCGCTTAACTCAGTGAGGCCTCCCGTCTCCCTTCATCGCGGATCAGGCGGTAGCAGGTGTCGAGCACAAAATTGCAAGGATCGAGGAGAAGAAGCAGGACCTCTCTATTTTCCAATATATTGATCAATCTCAGACCGTTGAAAATATTGAAGGTATCGTGCATCAGTTGGCGCAACTCTTTTTCTAGCTTGAATTGAAGGCGAAGGTATATGGAAAATTGCCTTTTAAGGCAATCATCGATCTCAAAATGGCGCAAGAAAATCAACGAGCCCTCTCTACATCATCCAATGAGGTTTGGGCCGGTCTACAAGCTTCCCTCTCTAAGCTCTGAGTGATAATGGGATGTTGAACCAAGGTTTCTAGGGTTCTTCATTCCACAGGTGAAATGTCTGTGTGAGTCACCAAACTATGAACTTTATTTCACAAACCGCTAGCTTTTGCGGTTATCTTTCCTTCATGGCTTCACCTTGTCTTTTATCGCCCATAAATTTTTGGTGTTTTCCACGTGGCCTCCTAATGGAGATTCCTGCCACTCCATATCGCTTTACCTCTACCAAGTTCCGTTTTGTGTGATGTGTGGCTTTCTCTGACCATTTCCCGAGCTAGGCCCACTATGCAGTTATTTTCACTCGGTGTCACCCACGTGGCTTCCTCTCGAAGTTTTTCGCTGGGGCGTCCCTCATTCTTTTTCTAGGATCTATTTTCTTGATGAGTGGTGTATTCTTGTGCGTCAGTTATCTAGGAGTCGTTGCCTATGTCGTTTATTCTCTTTTACTGTCGTGTTTTCTTCTTCGATGTCGTGTGTCCTTTGTTACTGTTGCATGGCCTTCTTTTCTCAAAGGATGGATTTTTGGCATGCTGTTGGGCGATCTTCCTATTTAGTGTCAGCTCGAGAAGATTTGGAACATCGGTGTTTTTCCAGAGAATCTTTCTCAATGTGGCTTTTAGGTGATGGGTTGGCTTATTTAAGCATCGCTTCTTCTCTTTTATTAGGTTGTTGTTGGATAGATAAAAACTTCTCGAGCACTGGGAATAGCCTTTGTAATATTTTTATTGAACTTGAAGTTTGTAGACTGTGCCAATCAATTCGGCCTTTTTTGTTTTTAATGCATTTGATAAGATTTTTAGACTGTGCTTTTATTTTCCTATAGCATATGAATGCTTGTCCTTCAACTTTTGTAATCTTCTACATCTTAATATATAAATATCATGTTTGAACTCTTTTGTGTTGGTTGAATTTGTATTAGATTATGCTATGCAATTTAAGGGTATTTCTTATGTTTGAAGTGTTTCTGGATAATCTATTTGATAGACAGCAGTTTATGGTTTGAGCCTTTGCTTTCGGCACTGTTCCCAAGTAGTTTCATTCATGATTTGGCGCATCGCCTTTAGTCTAGATTTTAATATTTCATGTTATCTTTCTAAACCTTTTACCTCCCCCACTAAAAATGAAGATTCGGTTTCGATAAAATATGGAGGTCACTCAGCTAAGTGCACTATGTCCCCCAGTAGCTAAGTTTCCCATAAGACTGTTGCCCCTTGCAAAATTTTGCATTAACAGTAATTGCATTGCATTCTTCTAGAGTAAGCTTGGAGATGCTCAAGAGCATTAATGTAATGTTCATCAATAATTTCAATTTGATGTAGTTTTTGTTCCTTATAATTATTGTCATCAATAAGTCCTTGAAGATCAATTCTTAATGAAGGAATTTCCAACTCCAAGGGAATTATTGCTTCGGCACCATAGACAAGGTTATGAGGAGTATTTTTGGTTGGTGTTCTAATACTAGTACAATAAGCCCATAATGCATATTTCAATTGTGTGTGTCAATCCTTATTATGTTTGCTTACTATTTTCCTTAATATTTTCTCAAGAGTCTTATTAGTTGATTCAGCTTGACCATTAGATTGCAGGTAATAAGGTGTTGAAAAATGGTGTTGGATGTTAAATGTCTAAGAATTTCTTCACATCATTATTCTTAAATGGTGTTCCATTGTCCAAAATTAATGTGGAAAGAATTAAAAAGTGATCAATAATGTCTTTCAATATGAAACAACATATTACATCGGTAGTTGTTGAACGAAGGGGAATAGCTTCAACCCATTTTGTGAAATAATCTATTGCAATAATTATGAATGTATGTCTGATGGAGGAAAGTGGTGATATTTTTCCAATGAGATCCAAACCCCATACTGAAAATGGCCAAATACTTATTTGAGCATTAAGTTCAGAGGCAAGAGCTTGAATCAAATTGCTATGCTCTTAAAATTTTATGGCATTTCTCAACATATTCAAAGCAATCTTGTTCCATGTTCCTCCAATAATATCCTATGTGGATTAAATTTTGAACTAATGATCTTCCTCCAAAATGTCCTCCACAAGCACCTGCATGAGCTTCCGCAAGGGCTATGGGGATTTTTTATTTTTTAAGACATCTAATTAAAAGACCATCAAAGGACCTTCTATACAACACATCAGCAAGGATTATGTATCTAGACACAAGTTTTTGAAGGTGAGCTTGAATATTCTTAGTTGTCGGCTCTGGAAAGGTATCGTCTTTTAAATAATTAAATATTGGTGTGTACCACTCACTTTATTTTCTAATGGTGTTCTAGTGTGCTTCTTCAATTTTATCTTCTATTGATGGTTTCATAATTGTATGGGCAACAAATCTGAAATATTTTGAAGGATCTTGAGGAGATATAAGGGAAGTCGCACTCTCCATTGCATCTACATGTTTCTTATCTTTACATGGGATGTTACCAATGGTAAATGAATCAAAGCTTTCTAATAGAGTCATTGTGAGATCCTTATATTTTGATAATTTGTCATATTTTTCTTGATACGATCTATCTATTTTCTTAATGACTAATTTTGAATCGCCAAATACCCTTATGTATCGAGCTCCTAGAGTTAAATCAGCGCGTAATACTGTAATTAATGCTTTATTATCTATTGTGTTGTTTGTGCATAGGAATCTTAAGCGATAAAATAGGGTTATAGGCTTCCCTTCAGGTGGGATTATTATAACCCCACACCAGAGCCTGTTCTACACCTAGAGCCATCAAAGTATAACTCCCATGTATCAAGTTCAATTGTCAACACATTATCATCAGGGAATGAATCATTATTAGGTGATGCTAAAGAAGGAGCATCAACTAATTGGTCAGTTAAGGCTTATCCTTTAATTGCCTTTTGTGAGACAAACTTAAGGTCAAACTCAGTTAACAGCATAACCCATTTACCTAAACATCCTGATAAATATTTTTTAGCAAAAAGATGTTTTAAAGGGTCGAATTTCATCATCACATGTATTTCAGCATTCAGTAAGTAATGTCTCAATTTACTAGTAGTGAATACAAGATCTAAACATTGTTTTTCTATTTTTTTGTATCATGTTTTATAATCAATTGAAGTTTTCCTAATATAATAAATAAGGTGTTATTTTCCATTTTCATCTTTTTGAGCCAACAATGTTGTGAGAGCATGGGCCAATACTGATGTATATAGGATGAGTGGCTTGTCTTGCATAGCGGGTTGTAAAATAGGTGGAGTAGCGAGGTAATCTTTCAAAACTCTCAAAAGCCTATTTGCAATCCTTATTCCAATAAAATTGAACCTCTTTCTTAAGAATATGTGTAATTGGGAATGTTCAGACTGCTAGGGACACTACAAAACAACGGATAACCTAAATTCTTCCTTGTACAGTATGCAATTGAGAAATTTTTATAGGAGGTGGCATGTTAATTATAGCATCAATTTTCTTCGTGTCCACCTCAATGCCTCTGTGAGATACTATAAAACCTAATAATTTTTCCCTATTTATGCCAAAGACACACTTTTTCAGATTTAATCTCATGTTATATTTTTGCATTCTCTCAAAGATTTTTTGAGGAATATTCACATTGTCTTGTCGATTTAAAGATTTTTCTATAATATCATCAACATAATATTCCAAGATCTTATGTATGTAATCATGAAATATCAATTTCATAGCTCTTTGATATGTTGTGCTTGCATTCTTCAATCCAAAAGGCATGACTACCCAACAAAATGTTCCCCAAACTGTAGTAAATGTTGTTTTGTATTGATCTTGAGGGTTGATGAAGATCTTGAAAATCCATCCATGAATGAAAAGAAAGCATGTCCCACAATCGATTCTACTATCATGTTGATATTAGGAAAGGGAAAATCATCTTTTAAAGACTCTTTATTTACATCACAAAAGTCTATACATATCCTAATACGATTATCAAGTTTTGTGATTGCAACGATGTTTGAGATACAAGGAGAATAATCTATAGGGTGTATAAAACCAGGCTCAAGAAGTTTCTCAATCTCAGTCATAACCAATAAGGCTATCTTAGGATTCATCTTTTGTATCTTTTGTCTAACTAGTATAGCATTTTCGGTAAGCACTATGTTGTGTTTCACTATCTTAGCATCAATTCCTAACATGTCTGAATAAGTCCAAGCAAAAAAATTTGGAAAGTCATGAATTAAAGTTGCATGGTCTTCTTGTTCATCATCATCAAGGCACTTTCCTATCTTAATTAATTTCTCCTTATTTTTAATATCCATTGGTATGTTGATTGTATCTCCTAAAGGAAGTGCACTTTGTTTCGAGAATTTAGAACTGTATTCTTTGTTGTCCTTATCAATCTTATTACTTTCCTTTTCTTTGTCTTCTTGCTTAGTACTAATCATAGCACATGTAACTCATTTATTTTTAGGAGTAGATGGTTTGTCATAAACTCCCAACATTTCTTTCAATTCTTCATCACCTTCGAAGTATTCCCATGATGGTTCACAATTTGTATCAAGCAATTCAAGATGCTTCAAGGTGAGAGTTATTTTAGGATTACATATGATGGAATTGATGTTCAATGAGGGTCTTTTGTTTGCTTGTGTTATCTTAAAAGGAAAAATTCCCAAACCACTTTTTGTTTGTTGTGTGTTACACTCTATAGGATGCCTTTCTCTTTCTTTCCACGCCCTTTCCACTATAACCCAGTTGTTTCATAAGCTCGTAACCTTTTCCATAAAGTTTCACCATTTCTTTCGGATTTGGTGGTTTTTGGTAATATGTCTCATCAATTTTTTTTGTATAGCTTTGTGTCTTCTTCTAGAGTAGATGAGGTAGATGCTCGTGATTTTTCTTCTTAATTCTGCATTGACATCACCATTGGTTGTTTTTGTTTTTTGATTTCTTTTGTTGTGATTATGAATTCTCCCATAAATGAAGATGTGAACTCTAAGGAACCCCAATCATCTTCCAATAACTTCAACATCATTTCCATCTCTTTTTTTCCTTCTTCTAAAGGTTCTATGTTTGATGTTGTAATTAAGTGTTTAGAGGAATTGTCATTCCTTTTTCAACTTGTAAGAAACTTTTAGGCTCAAGGTCTATTTCAACATGCTATAATTTATTTTTATAGACATACTTCATTATACGATGAAGAGTTGAAGGAATTGAATGCATCTCATGAATCCAAGGTATCCCTAAAAGAATATTGTATGAAATATTATCGAGCATGACATGAATAGGATTTTGTAAGGTGGCCTTTCCAACTATAATAGGCAAATTAATTACTCTGAGCAGTTGTTTTCCTACATTATCAAATCCTCGAATCAATAAGGAATCAAGTTGAATTCTTGATTTATCCATGTCAAGCCTATCCAAAAGGGTCACACTACACACATTGAGGGTGGAGCCATAATCAAAAAGGGTTATTTTTATTCCTAACCTATTATAGATATCTACTATCATGAAGGCATCATTTTTATTTCTCATTTCCAAAGGAGGTAGCTCATTTTGATGAAAATTAATGTCTATGTTAACTACATTCATTCCTCGAATTAGAGCTATCACATCATTTGCATTTATACTAGAAGAAACCACTACTTGTTACAAGGTGGGTTGAAGCATAGTATGATAATTAGGTGAATTTTGAATTAGATCCCATAGGGATATTCTTGTGAGAGTATTCTTAAGTTTTTCAACAGGATCATACTCCTTCCCACTACTCGAAGGCAAACAAAGCGCACTAGGTAAGACGAGGTTAGGCAAGGGTAAGGATGTCAAAGTTGGTTGTTTTGGTTGCGGATTGTTTCTAGTGTTATATGTATGATCAATGGTATTATAAGTTGATTATTGTGAAAAAATATTCTTAGGTGATTCAAGGGTGAAAACGGGTTTTTTTTTAATTTGAGATTTGTGTGAAGGTGGGTAAAGGGTGAGTTGAGGTTGAATTACATTAACTCCTCTTGGTTTCAGTTGGTTATAGCAAGCCTTAGTGGATGAAGCTTGTGAGATGAAGTCCTCAAGGGCTTCATCTAACATGTCAAATTCATCACTACTAAAAGGCTTGAGCATTAAGTTAACTTAGAAAATGAGATTTGACATATTCAAATAACTATGCTTTCTCCAAGTGGTTCATCGGTTTTATATGTGTTTTTGGTTTTGTTTTCTAATGAATGCCAAATTTAATCTAAGCTTATCAATCTATGAACTAATGTTGGAAATCAAAATTATAGTAATATAATTCTATCCACAATTGAAATGAATCTAAATTAAGCTAAATGTAATGAAATGCATAGAATAGTAATTCAACAAACAAAAACATAAAACTAATGACAGTAAGTTCAGAAGCACAGAAACAGAATTTTTAATGTTGTAAAATGTAGTTTCAAATCTGAAATGGGACTAAATCGCCCAAAGGGGTGTATGAGTCCTAGTCAAGGTTTTTCAAGGGTTTCAAACAGTGAATAATGGTCACCACAAAATATCCAAAAATCAGGCAAAACCACCTATATTGGGACTAAATCACTTAGAGGGGCATATGAGTCCTAGATTAGGGTTTTTGCACTATTTTCAGTAAATTATATTTGAATGTTCTATTTTTTGTTTTGGATGATTTATAGACTAAGTGAAAGTGCAGATTTCAAGTGAATTTCAATGATGTAAGAGGTGAAAATGAAACCTATATACACTTTCACCAATGCAAAATTTAGAAACCCTATATTAAATTTAAGTAATGCAAGACCTTATGCAAAGTTAATGCAAGCTAGATCTAGGGATATGATGCACTCCAAATCAGAAAATGAAATTTTCTAAAGGCCAGGTTCACCAAAATGAAACAAAGGAAAAATAGGGGGGCTCTACCCTTTGGGAGATAGAACCTAGGACCTATTTCACTTAGTTTCACTCAAGGAAACCCTAGAGATCTCAATCCAAGGATGGAATAAGGAAAATATATCTACTAGAAGGGTGTCCTAGGGTGTGATTAAAGAATAAAGAGGGGTTCACCACCAAGCTAGAGATTAGAAAGACTAGTAACATGCAGGATCTAATGACAAAACCTAATGATATGAAAAACTCAAATAAATGACCTAAAAATGAATACAAATCAAATAGTAAATTGAGAAACCAGAGAGGTGCACCTAGAAACCTGTAGAAGCTTGAATGAAGATTTAAAATACTAAAAAAATTGATTTTAATGCACACTGGGACTCATACGCCAACCTGGGTGATTTAGTCCCAGATTAGGGTTTCTGGGCAGAAACATAAATCTGGCAATGACAAGTCTAGAACTCTTGAAATCTAGAAAAATCACCATATTGGGACTTATACACCACAAGTGGCGTATCAGTATCATTCTTATTTTTTGGAAATTCAAAGTCTGAATCTACTCTTCAATCTCTAATCTTTCTCCCCAACCTGAGTTTTGGATCCTAACCTATAAAAAGACCTGCAAAACAGAATATTGTATTGATTTTCTAATGGGGGGTTTACCTTGGTCAAACCCCTAGTTCGATAATTAAAACTTGATAGAAACAACGGATTTTGACAGTAAATGTGAACATAAACTCTAACCTTAAGTGTGTCTAAGATTAGGAAATCTGAAATGCAATGCAACCCTTTTCTAATGTGTTAGAATGAGATGCATGAATTAAGTATGAAGATGATGACTCACTTTGGGAGATCTCTAATCACCCTAATAAGCCACAATAATGTGTGTACCTTCCCTTAGGCTAAAATTAGAATGATAATGGAGGATGGAATCACTTAGGAAACAAGTCATTAGGCATGGCTTAATGGCTAGTTGCATCTCCCCAACCTAGAATCCATCATGATTCACCATAGGCAACCATCATCAATCCTTGAAAATGCTAGATCTTGAATAAAAGGAGCTTGAAGACCTACAAAAACACTATTATGTTGCTCCAAGACTTCAACTTTACTTGCTACTTTCTCTTTAATGGTCTTGTGAAAGAATGCTTGAGTGCTTGTGGATGCTTAGATCTTGAATTTCTTTCTCTAGATGAAAATAATGATTTGGAACCTTGTTTATATAGGCACTTCATCTAATTTACCCTTATTTAGATCTCAAATGCCGACATCAACCAAAAATTTGAATTAAAAACCTTAATTTTCCACTCAACCCTAAAAAGGGCCCACATGGGACTCATACACCACTTGTGGCACATGAGTCCCACCTAGGGGGACTCATATGCCCAAGGTGGTGTATGAGTCCCACCCTAGTTTTTCGGGGTGCACCAATGATGGGTTTTTGGAAAATTGAATGCTTTTGTTGAGTTTGTCGGGATAATAGTTGAAATAAGCCTTGATATCTGAAATAAAGGGTCTTAAGGGCTTGTTAATGATTATTTAAAGGGTTTTAAATGCAAGGCTACTAAAATAGGTCCAAAGTAAATGTTAAATTGTACCATCTCTAAGAAGGGGGTACAATTTTCTACACTACAAGGTGTCAGATGTGGCATGCTTGTGTGTCACAATAGTCCCCATGGGACAATGACATTAGAGGAAGCATCTAGCTTAGATGTTGAATGAATAGCTAGCAATGGGATTTGAAACATCCAACACACAATCTTGAAGAGTTACCAAGGTCAGATTTTTTACTTACTGGGTTTATGTGAACTAGCTACAAAAGATACCCGGGTGTGGGTAAAAAAAAATGATATGGTTAAAACCAAACTCAATTCCCATAACTTATGGTTTCTGGTTTTGAAGAAAATAAAATTCATTACCAAGCTTAACCAAAGAAGTGCTAACGCGCGCACACCTTGGAAAACTTCTCCTGGGTAAAAATTTATTGGGAATAATGACTAGTCGGGCACAATGCGAGTTTTGCAAAAGATGCACTACACTTAAAGAAATAACACCTGACACTTGAAAAACCTAAGAATTGGGATAATTAATAAAACTACAAGGAAAAATATTTGCAAACACCCCAAGCCAAGGAAGACATCAATTTGAATGGGAACCAGGAATTTTGGAGTAAGACATTAATTTTATCATTTCCTACAAAAGAAACACACCAACACAAGCAAAAAACAAAGAAAGGGAAAAAAAAGGGGCGGTCTATATTTTGCCAAGGGAAAAATGGGGTGTGTTGTGAGACCACACAACAGTACCTAGGAGGAATAAAATGGAATTAAAATTTTCATGGGGGGTGTGGGTTGGCTTCTCCAAAAGGAGAAAGTAATCAGTAAAAGGTTGACTTGGGGATATGCCATAAATGGCATGAGGATTAGGTTTGACTAATCTTATATTTTGATTGTTCAAGTAGAATATTAGGTGGGTGATTAGGTTAATGGAAAGAAATCAGGAGCCACTTGCATATATTGGAGGATGTGACACCTCCTAATCAGGGATCTTAGGAATGTGCACATCCCAATGACAATATTGGCAAGGGGTATTAGGACTAGGAGTGGATTATGGAGGATGTGACTACGTGAGAGAAAAGGGTTATGAACTAAAAATTTAATTTAATTCATGTGGGATGAGTGAATAAATTAAATAAATTAGTCTATTTATTTAATTTATAGAGGAAAGGTAAGGTAATAAAGTATTTAATTAAAGAATTAAATATCTTAGAAGACCTTATTAAAATGATGGATACCAATTAAATAATGATGATAATATTTAATTAATGTAGACAAGAAGGTGAAATAAATGTAAATTTTACCAAATATAAATGGTCAAATTTGTTGTAATTATGAAGGTGTTTTCATTGATGTCAACAGGAAGCCTACTGACTGGTGTTATCATTGATGTCAACTATGTGTTAAGGAAGTTGTTGCATGATGAAGTTGGGGATATTGAGAAAATTGTGAAAAGAGGAGAACAAGTTGTTGCAGGTTGTGCATGTGTAGTTGAGACTTTGAGGAAGTGTTGTCAATGCATGGATCTATCCTTTTTTTGTAGTGTTTGAAGATGAGTTGGAATAAAGTAATGAGCTGAGATGATGTCTTTGGTACTTGGTTTCCAAGTGTTTTTGAGAAAATTTGGTAAAAAAAGTAAACAATATTGTGTAAGTGTTTAGAATGTGATTTGGTATTGTGCTCCACATTTCTTCTATGTTGAGGATATGCCTATGTGGATCCGATAGGTTATTAAAGGTTGTTAGAGATTTGGTTTATGGATAGTAGTACAAAGTGAGATATTTTCACTAGTGTGTGAACCAGTTTTTCAGTGATATTTTTTATGGCTTAGAAGAAATGTTTTTGCTCCACATTTCTCCACTGTTTGGCTTCAGGTTGTGCAGATTTGGGAAGTTTGTTATATTGCTTGTATCTTTCTATATTCAAGGTTTTACTTGACTTGGTACAGTACAAACTAAGTTTCATATGCCAGTGTGCATATTGTAGACATTGAAAGATGTCCTAAAGTCTACGAGCAACTTTTTTGCCTTAGTCATCATCCTCTAATAATTAAATAATTTTAATTATTAATTATTCTTGATCATATTCCTTTATTAATTATTTAATTAATTCACTTTCTAATCTCTATTCTATCCTGATCAATTAAAATAAATTAATTGTCTCACTAATACCCCCTTTCTTCAATAATTAAATAAATCATTATTTATTTAATTATTTATCTTTCATCGTCGGTCCATAGTCAGATAATAATTATTTGACCTATTATTCTTCTATAATTAAATAATTGACGAAATTATTTAATTATGTGTCATTCTTTTCTTTTAAATAATTGATCCAAATCAATTATCCATATTTAATTTTTATCTCCTCCTTTAATTAAATTTATGAATTTCATTAAATCTCTTTTTCATTTCCTCCAAATAAATAATTTAATTTATTTTCCACTTATCATTCTCTTCCATTTTTGAATAAATAATTTAAAATCCCTCCATTTTCGAATAAATAAATTATATTTATCCCTCCATTTTGATCAAAGATCCCCTATCATATTTCATGTCATAGTCTGCATGTCTTGCATGTATGTCATAGCCATCAGGCGTCATAGTCATCAGCGTCATATCTTTTCCATGCATGGCATATTCTGGTTGCATCAATTTTCAACCGTAGATCTTGGCATCTTTCTAGAAACTCGATCTTGGTCATTCATTTTGTAACATCCCTCTTATGAATCCTCATCCGTTGATCTTAGAATCTTTCTAGAAGATCAATCTCGTCATCCATTCGAATGGTTGTCTATAAAAGCAATCTTTCTCCTCCATTTTTAATTTAATAGCTAATTATCTCCAACTTTCTACTTACTATTTTGCAGGTATTTACACATGTGAAGCAACAAATCTGAGGGCAAAGATTGCAAAAAGGAGAAATAGGAGAGGAAGAGAAGTGATTCAAGATTCAAGCATGGGGAGTATTATGATTTAATGTTTTTATTTTTCTTATGCTTTCATTGTTTTCTCTTGTTTGGATGAGGTTAATAGTTTAGAAGTGTTTGGTTGTCACTTAGTCTACGTTATTTTATTTTCCTCATCTTACATTGGTGAATCCGACGTGAATCTTACAATTTTGCAAAGAAATTTGTTTGTTTTCTTGTTTGTTTTTGTTGTTTTGCAAGTTACAGCTGAGAGTTCGTACAAAATCCCGTCATATTATTTTGAGCACAGAAAAATGGGCGCATAAAATATTTAAAAACTATTATCTAGGTTTTGTAGGCCTCGTTCTTAGCTTTCTGGAACTTCAAACGGTTTATAAATTTCGTTAAGATTTGAGAAAGTTATGGTTGTTCTAGTATTTGTTATTTTTTAAGTTTAGCTATTAAAACCTACATTTTCTTTTACCTATAACATTTTATTCATGCAAAATCTTGGAAAAATAATTTATGGATTTTGAAGGTTTGAGTTTTAACTTTCCGTGGATTCAAATGATATAAAATTTTGTTAAATTTTGAGAAAGTTATGGTTGTTTAAATTTGTTGTTGTTATTAAACTTTTCTTTTGAGTTACTAATTTCTTATTTTTAGCAAGTGGCACAGCTTGGAGGGAGTCTAAAAACTGTTTCTTTAGAAACAAAAATCGATCTTTTCATTTCTTTAAGCATAATCAATTTTATTTGCTTTCAACAACTACAAAAAATTGTATGCACACTCATTGGTTAAAATGAACACAATTTGCATGCACAATCATTGGTTAAAATGAACATGCATTTCATGTCATTGGCTTAAAATGGACTTTGTTTGTTTCATATCAAGTTAAACTTTTAAAATGAACAAAGTGTCCTATGTGTTCTCCTCACATTATCATTTGGTAATTAAAATTTTACAAGTGTCTTCAATTTTTTGCCACCCTTTGATGCAATAATCGAAGTATCCTCTCCCCTTGCGCATTCATGCGATCCTGGGTGTAAGAGAAATGGTTATTGGCTCTAGAACTTGGGTCTTCCTTGGTGGGAAAAAGTACTTACCCCAAGGCAACTCAAACCAACAACGAAGCTCTTTGGAGCTACCCCCGAACGGTATATAAATGTGAATCCTAAGAGAAAGCCTAGGATTACGAGTGTGGATGTGTCATACAGACCAAGTAGTACTCCCCAAAACCCTATTGAGTGTAACCTCTTCAGGCCTGAGTACCTCCTAAATGGAGCTTAATCTTGTGCCCCATGTATGGCCACTCAAACAGGGGTCCCGAACTAAAAACCTTTGTGTAGTTGCCAAAATCCTTCTATTTGCTAGCGCAACAACAGTCGTTGTGAAGGCATCCACATTCTCGTAGTTCTTGGTAGAGGTGATCAACTTTCCATGGTATTTTTATGGGGGTTGGAAGCTTGGTTGGCTTAAGAAGTGAGTGCAATGTAAGGGGAGCCTGTGCGGCCAAGCTTCTGGATTCACACGCTAAGAATAAGTGTGGTTGGGGAAACCCATGTGGAATCTAGCGAATATTGTCCTTGTCTAACCTAGGATCGTGCTTGATCAAGGACAAAATATTGTGTTTTCGAAGTGTTTTCTCAAACATTCAAACAAACAAACACCATTACACAAATCTGGAAACATACACATTCAACTTGAAACAATTCCAAATTTTGCAGTCCAAAACCCAAGACCAAACTTGTCCAATTTGATATCAAACAACCTTTGTCGAAAACTAGAAAGAAAATTGCTCAAATCTTCCATTAGTGACATCTTTAGTTTGCATTTACCCATAGTTTCATCCTTGAACATCATCATCTTCATAAACCAGTCCTTGCATCCTCATTTCATTTTCAGATTTTGGATTAGGAAAACCCTACCATTTTTTGCAAAATCTTTGCCCTCAAAGAGTAGGTTGACATTGGACTTATTCAACATCATTTTCCTTATTCATTGTCCTTTTGTGAGACCTTTCCAACTCAAGATTCTAGTTAGGAAAACTCACTTTATCATCTTGTCCTACCAACAAGTACTTTGATGACCCAAATTGAGACATAGATCAAGCTTAGGGTGGTTGAGTAGCTGCTTTTTCCAAATCATTTAGGCCTTTTCATTTACTTACTTTAGACTTTCAAGTCATTTTAGTCCTCACCTTGCATATTTTATCCTTGAAAATCCAAAAATATTGTCATAACTTCTATCTTAGTCCTCATTTGGCATCTAGACTTTGCATTGGTCATTACCTTAGTCAACATTTTTTTTTCATATTAGTCCTCATTGTCACCTTGGCATTTAATATCTTCTCTTAACAGCTTTATCACCTTGCATTAGTCATCTTCCTTAGAAAAACTTCATTATCACCTTGCATTAACATCATTTATTCCAAAAACAAAAAAACATAGTTTAGTGCCACCCACATCTTGCATTATCCCTCAAACTTGCAAACATCTCACATGGTTGAAACAACTTGGTCAAAATCCAAAAGAAAGGACATGGAATATTCAAGTGACCTGTTTCATGACACTACCCTTGGGTTTAATTCAAATCAATCCACACCTCACAGAGAGGTGCCACAAAGAGATCAGACCAACGATCGGGACAATCTAAATCATGATGAATTCAACAAGAAATGGGAAAACCTAAGCATAGAATAATTCAACAAACAATTTACTCCTCAAGAAATTGAAAGAGCTTATCAAGATCCAAAAAATTTAAACATGATTGATCAATTTGTTAGTGTCGATCCTAATAGATACTTATATGCACTAGTTAAAAAGGGTGCCAAGCTACCTCAAAGTTTTGATGTATCAACCCTTGTAGAAGAGGAAACTGAAAATCCATTTACACTTGGCATGTCATCGTCATCACAAACAACAAATATACCCCTTGGGACAACCTCACAAATGATTACCACCACCACACATATCCAAAATATCCCAACATTTGGAAACAAGGTAACCCATACTGCTACACAAGGAAAAAATTCCACACTTGGAAGCAACTTCAACTCCTTGGGTAAGACCTTTACAAATCCCCTTTTCCAAAACACACTTCAAGGTTCTACCTCACAAGGTTCTACACCTTTGACTCAAAATTCAAACCAAGGTCCCATTACTACACTTCAAAACACAAACCAAGGATCCTTGTTCCAATTTTCAAGTCAACCTAGAAAGGTCCACATTGTCTCACGAAAAATCAAAAAGCAAAACAAGAATCAAGGATCCATCCCATCATTCCAAACTGTGAATCAAGGGTCCCTCTCACCATTCCAAAACTCTAACCAAGGAAACATTCCATCACAAAATTTCAATCAAGGGCCTACATCTTCATTTCAAAATACGAACCAAGGGACCCTTTCTTCATCACAAAACATCGGTCAAGGACCAACACCTTCATTTGAAAACCAAGGACCTAATTTTCAAAACCAAAACACAAATCAAGGGTCTACACATCAATTCCAAAACACCATACCACATGCAAACATGACCTTTGGGACAAACCTAAATGCCAATTTCATTCCAAATCAAACCAACACAAATCAATATGGCAATCAAGGTCTCACATCACAAGGCACCAATCATAATTCAAATCCAACCTATGACCTCAATACTAGCATCATGACACCAAGTCAAAGCAATTCAACACCATCACTTGTAGACTTCTTCATACAACAAGTGCAAACCCTTCAACAAAAAATGACTAACATGCAATTGGGGACCAACAAAAAGACCTATTCCATGGAGGAATTATGCCCCTTTCCATTCGATCGCAATTTATATATGCCACCCTTTCCCCCTCATTTTACAACACCACCTTTGCCTAAGTATAAGGGGATAGGGGATCCAATAGAGAACATTCAAGAATTCAACACATCATGCATGGAAGTCTCATATGATCCAACTTATTTAATGATACTATTTCCGTGAAGTCTTATAGGGGCAGCTTTAGATTGGTTTTCACATCTTCCTCCAAGAATAAGAGCATGGGGTGAACTAGCTAAAAAATTCATTGACAATTTTTCTTTCAATATTAAAAATGATTTCACCCTTGCAACATTAAGCACCACTAGAAAATAAGAAGGAGAATCCCTTACCTCATTCTACCAAAGATGGCGAGGTTTGGTTAGCAAATTCCCTTGTCACATTCCTGAAAAACAATTGTTCACCATGTTTGTGGAAAATATTAATGGAGAACTCATGAGCCGAATTCAAATCCAATGTTTTACAACCTTTCAAGAGATCTTTGAGAAAGTTGCCCTTATTGAGAAAGTTCTTATTGCCAAAGGACTAGTCAAGATAAATAGAGAAAATCAAAAATCTAACAATGATAAGAGTGAATACTAGTCTCGAAACAAAAATCTAACAAATGATGGAGTTGTTGATGCCAAACTGATAACTAAAGGTCCAACCATTCAACTTAAAGGTCCCTCCTCATCGAATACATCAACCATGTCAGATGCACGAATCCAAAGTCAAAACCAAACATTAAACACTATCCAAAACAATCAACAATGAAGAGGACCTCCTCATGCCAAGAGAACCTACACCCCCTTGGGTGAACCTATCGAATTAGTTCTCAAATGACTCTTTCAAACCAATACCATCACACTACCTAACACCAAGAATCATGAACCTTCCTTGATCAAACCAGATTGGTGGAAAGAAGATGAATATTGTGAATACCACCATAGCAAAGGACACAAAACAACAAGATGTTGGACACTCAACAACATTATTCAAGACCTCATTGAAGATGGAACTATATCAGTAGGATATTTGCAAGGAAAAACCAATGCTGATCATACCATATTCAAAACTCCCTTGCAAGACCATGATAAAGGGAAATCCTCGAGTTCAGGGAACAACAATAGTGCCAACTATGCCACAATCAAACATGAATATAGCACTATCATTCTTAACATAACACCCTTTGATGATTGCATTGCTACCATCACCATAAACAAGCCAAAATTGAACTATGTTGTTGCTACTCACAGAACCAAGATAACTATTCCAGGACCTCCACCCAACCCTCAGCCCAAGAAACAATATAATCTCCTAGAGCAGCTAGGAAAAACTCTCGCATAAATCTCTATCTTGGAGCTCCTTCACACATCCCCACAACATAGAGCTATACTTGACAAAGCATTGCAAGAAGCATCTATCCCTACCAACCTAGATGTCAATGCATTTCAGGCCATGGTCGGATACCTAGCTATGCCACATCATGTCATATTTTCTAAGTAAGACTTTTCTGCACCAAAATCTAATCATAATGACCCCTTACATCTCGAAGTTTGCATCGATAAATGCAAGATTAGATGAATCTTAGTAGACGGTGGAGCGGGTCTGAATATTTTCTCACTAAAATTGGTGAAAGCATTGGGATACTCTGAGAATTGTATAGACCGAGTAAATAAAATCACTATCAAAGCTTATGATGATGTTGAACGTTCATCTGAAGGTGTCATTTCACTCCCTATAAAATTTGGCCCCACAATACAGCATACATTATTTCATGTCTTGGATCTAGATCTACATTATAACCTTCTCCTTGGTCATCCTTGGATTCATGCTATGAGAGCTATCCCATCCACCTACCATCAATGCCTCAAATTTCCACACAATGGCACTGAAATCACCATTCTAGGCGACCTTGATCCTTTTCAGTATTGTTCAAACTTAAGAGGAATTGTTGAATGTTAAGTGCCCATCAATCAAGAGGCCTCACCTTCCACTTCATCCACCATGTCACCCCACTATGTTGACCCATCTATGCTGGTCAAATCATCCATTCCATTCACCACCCCCTCCATGCCTAAGATCCAGATTCAAGACAAAGGATGTGGAGAATATAACATGAAGAGTCTTTTTTTCATTGGAAAATTTCCTAAATCACCAAATTCTTATGGAAAACCACATCCCATGCAGCCTAAGGTCATCTTTCATAATCCCCCTACCACCTTCATCAAATGGGGAGAACTTTCCAAGGAATCTCTAGATGATCACATTCTCACATGGTTGTACAAAGAAGAAGAAGACACTAAATCTAAGAGGTTGCCAGTTGAACAGTATCCAAAAGGGTTCCCAACAATGAAATGACAAGGATATGATGGGCACAGTGGTCTTGGTCTAAATAAACAAGGAATGATAGAACCCTTGCAACCTCCTAAGTTGATTAAACATCAAGGGTTAGGTTTTGTACCTGTAAGAGTGACTATCCAAGGTATCGGATTACCTTCAAGTGAGGTTGCTAATGCTTCAAATGAGATTGAGACATATGAGGACCCTTGGGATTTTGATGCCAATTCTAATGAATATGAATGGGATTCCCTATCCTCCACTACCTTTATGGACTTATATAAACTATTCAAAATACTTGATGAGCCTCCTCTTGAAACACAATTCAGTCAAAAGCTTACAATTGGATCCCTGCTAAGTCTACCAAGCCCTCATCCCAAAGCCCCCTTAAATAAAGAAGAATGGATTAAACACTTTTGGGAAACCATCGACGCTACCTCTTGGTAACCTAAGGACTCTACATCCATCTTTACCCTCTCTGCCTACACCATGACTCTTGATAACAATGATGATGGCTTACCCCTTGTCTACCCACAACTCATAGATTAGGATCAACAAGAACCACCAAGTTTGGACACTTTCGAGAACGATGAAGCAATCACTAAGTTTATGGGACTTCGTGAAGGAATACCATGTGGGGATCATAAGGTTGGATTTTCCATAAAACTTGATTATACAGCATACTTTGGTGAGGTTGTCTTATCCTCTAGTCGCAAAAGTGAATATGATAAAACAAAAAATAGAAATAATAGGTCTTCAGGTGAAAACCGAAAGGCGCCTGTTGACCATGAAAAAGTAAAAATAAAGGATGTATCCAAAGGTGAAAACCTCCCTGAGGCACCTGAGGATGGAGGATTGGACTATCTCCCAATAGACCAAGAGAGATCACCATTTTTGATAGAATAAATAGAAGAGGTGAATATTGGAACACAAGATAATTCCAAAATCATATAGTTAGCAGCATCTTTGACCGCCAAGGAAAATCTTGAGTTCACAACATTCTTTGCAGAAAGACAAGTCAATTTTTCCTAGTCATATGCAGATATGCCTGGATTGGATCCCGAATTGGTTTTACATCACTTACCACTTCTACCTAATGCCAATCCATACAAACAGAAGCTAAGAAAAATGCATCCACAAATCACACTCCTTGTCAAGGCAGAGTTGAAGAAACTTCTAGATGTGGGATTCATTCGTTCTATTGATTATGCAGATTGGATATCAAACCTTGTCCCTATAACTAAACCAAATGGTCAAATTAGAATCTGCACATATTTTAGAGATCTCAACAAAGCTTGTCCCAAGGATGATTTTCCTCTGCCAAACATCGACATCATCGTACACCTCATAGTTGGGTACGAAATGCTATCACTCATGGATGGATTCTCAGGTTATAATCAAATAAGGATTGCTACTGAAGATCAACCAAAAATAGATTTTACATGTGCTTGGGGAACTTTTTGTTGGAATGTAATGTCATTTGGATTGAAAAATTTTGGAGCTACGTATCAAAGAGCGATGACCACAATCTTTCATGACTACATGCATGTGATGATGGAAGATTATGTTGATGACCTTCTCTCTAAATCCCTAGAATGAAGTGGACATTTAGCGGTATTGGACAAGATTTTCACATGACTAGAAAAATACCAACTCAGATTAAATCCAAAGAAATGTGTTTTTGGGGTCCAATCAGGAAAACTCCTTGGATACATAGTATCACACAGAGGAATAGAAGTTGACCCCACAAAAGTCAAAGCTATCTTAGAAATTCCACCACCAACCAATATCAATCAATTGAGGATGTTGCAAGGGAGACTAAAATCAATCTACGGGTTCATTGTTCAGTTAGCAGACAAGATCCACCCATTCCAACATTTGTTAAGAAAAGGCATTTCCTTTAACTGGACAAAAAGGTGTCAAGAAGCGTTTGATTAGATCAAAAATTATCTACTGACTCCACCAGTTCTAATACCTCCAATCAACAGAAAATATTTGATATTATATGTGACAACAACAACATCATCACTGGGGGCATTATTAGCACAAAATGATAATGATGGAAAAGAACAAGCTATATATTACATCAGTTGCACCCTGGTTGGATATGAGTTGAATTATAGTCCTATTGAATGAGCATGTCTAGCAGTGGTATTTACAGCACAAAAATTTAGATATTACATGTTGAATCATAAGACAAAGTTGATTGCCAAAATTGATCCTTTGAAATATCTTCTCAGCAAAGAAGCACTGACAGGAAGACCAGCTAAATGGGTTATGATGCTAAGTGAATATGACATTGAGTATGTAGATTGAAAGGCAATAAAAGGACAAGTGATAGCAGACCAACTTGCAAATGCACCCGTAAAGGTAAATCATCCTTTGATATCTAATTTCCCAAATGAATCAGTCTTTGTCATAGACACACTAATTACATGGAAGTTATATTTTGATGGATCTTACACAAGTCATGGTTCAGGAGTTGGAATTATGTTCATCATACCCCAAGGAGACTCCATTCCCAAGTCATTTCAAATAGCATTCCCTTGCACTAATAACATAGCAGAATATGAGGCATTATTGACAGGACTTCAAATAGCAATAAAATGGAAAATCAAGGATCTTCAAGTCTACGGTGATTCATAGTTAGTGATAAAACAAGTTAATGATGATTATGATACTAAGGATGAGAAATTGATGCCCTACAAACACATGGTGGATAGCTTCAAACTATACTTTGACAATGTTTCTTTTGAATAGATCCTGAGAATCCAAAATAAAGTAGCTGATGCAATGGCTACCATCAGATCTCTCTTGGACATTCCCAATAATGCATCACAATACGAGTTCTTGGTAGAGCAGCTATTGATCCCTATGTTCAATGTCCCTGAAATTGAATTTGTGTGTGAACTTGTTGGACTTGTTTCACCTTGGTACAAAGACATTTATGCCTATTTACATGACTAGATTATACCTCATGACTTGTCCCTTAACCAACATAAGACCTTTATCCAACAAGCATCTAAATATGCCATCATCAGAGACACCCTTTATCGTCATAGCCTAGATAGTACCCTCCTTTGATGTCTCAACTCAAATGAAGCATAAACAACCTTACAAGAGGTACATCATGGTATATGTGGAGCTCACTCTACTGGTCCTACCTTAGCCAAAAATCTCATGAGAACAGGATATTATTGGCCTATGATGGAATGTGATGCCTATCATTTTGTGAAGAAATGTCACCAATGTCAGGTTCATGGAGATCTCATACATGCACCAGCTCACGAATTGCAGTTGCTTACTTCGCCATGGCCATTTTCTCAATGGGGACTCAACCTCGTAGGAAAGATCCATCCCACCTCTTCCAATGGACATAATTTTATCTTGTCACCACTAAGTACTTTAAAAAATGGATTGAAGTCATTCCATTGACTTACATTATTGGTAAGCAGATAGCCAAATTCATCCTGAATTACATCATTTTTCATTATGGTATCCCACACTCCATCATTACAGATAATGGCCACCCTTTCAAAAACCAAGATGTTCATGAGCTCTGTGACAAATTCCATATTCAACATCAGTTTTCTACTTCATATTACCCCCAGGGTAATGGTCAAGCTGAGGCATCTAATAAGACTATCCTAAAGATCTTAAAGAAGACTATCAATGACGTTGGTCGTGACTGGCACTTAAAACTTAACCCTACTTTATGAGCCTATCGCACTAGTATTCATACCCCTATAGGAGCCACACCATATTCCTTTATTTACGGATCTGAAGCAATACTTCCTATAGAGGTCAAGTTACCATCCCTACGAGTCTCTCTCCATGACTTGATTGACCAAGAAGAATACTATGTATCCCGTCTACACGAGCTAGAGTTACAGGATGAAAAGAGACAAAATGATTTGACACACTTACAAGCATATCAGAACTGCCTTCGACATAGTTATAATAATAAGGTTCATCCTAGAATTTTTGGCATTGGTGATCTAGTCCTAAAGGAGAATCCAAAGAACCAAATAGAACGAGAAAAACCTGGTAAACTTGAGCCTAATTGGTTGGGCTCGTACATTGTCACAACAGCATATGGATCTGGTGCTTATCATCTTTCTACTCCTAAAGGAGAACCATTGTATGAACCCATCAATAGCACTCACCTTCACAAGTATTATACTTGATTCTCAAAGTATCCCTTAAAAAGTCAAAAATTTAAAAAAAATCAGAGAAATAATTCATCCAAAAGTGAAAACCACTTTGGTGGCGCTTTGGATAAGTAACATGGTGAAAACCTGGAAATAGGCACCATGTGTAGTCGGTCTATGCTCCTTCGTCTACTTTCACTCCATCTGGTCCTTTGTCCATTCACACCCATTCCTCATCCATAATAAAGCTTCGTCATCCCATGGCCTGAAAACCACCGATATTTAGCATCCTTCACTTTCATATCCACCCGTCACATTCGTCGCTTCCCCTCACACATAGTAAATTGGTCCTATACTTGACTAGGGGTAATTCCTTGACTTGCATCTTCATGGGAAATAATACATGGTATCAACCCTTTAAAACCTTCAAAATCCATAAAAAACCATAAAATGTCGTGAAAAAATCCAAAAAAATCAAAACATTTCAAAATCCAAAAAAACCAAAAAAATTTCAAAATCCAAAAAAATCATAAAACCTTCAAAATCCAAAAACATCATAAAAATTCAAAACTCCCAAAAAAATAGAGTCTAAATCTAAGTCTGAGTTTGAATCGGTTTTGTTAGAGTGGTTGAACTACGTTGTCTCTACATGTTTTTTTACGTAGGCAAGGCTCATCTTAAATGAGCCCCCGAGGCATTAGGTCAGTCCCTTTAGGTTGTCCAGGTATAATCATGACTCAGTATTTTGTCAAATAAGATTAATTCAGGTTGTGTCGAACTATGAGGTCTCTGTGCACTGCTACATAGGCAAGGCCATCTATCGATGAGCCCCCGAGGCCCCCTAGGTCAAGTCCTTTAGGGTTCATCGAGTTGGGTCGTGTCCTTGGTCTGGAAGAAATCATCATTCAATAACCAAAACAACAAATGAATGAAATCTTTCATCAATTGATTATCTTATCATCCATCAACCTAGTCATTCGGCTAGAATGGGGCATTGTGTCATTTGTCTCATTTGGTCTTATCTCTTGTCTTTTATCAGGATGCGTCCTTCCTGGGATTAGAATTTTTCAACCTTGTCATTCACCTTAAGTAGGATGTGTCCTTGCAGTTAGGTGTCTTGTTAACACTCATCACTTGGTCAACTTTATCATATGTGTCCTCTACCTCAAATAGGATTTGTCCTTCTTGCGATTGGGTATCGTCACATCGCTTGGTCATATTCATCAATCTTTGTTAATCAAACAATCTTTTCAGCTTTGTCAATCAATCTTTCCTTAATCAGGATGTGTCCTTCCTGAAACCGGGCATTATCATTATCAATCAACTTTCTCACACCACTCAATCTTATCAGCTTTTTCATTCAATCTTGTCTTCATCAGGATGTTTCCTTCCTGAGGCTAGGCGTGGTCAATAAAATCACTTTATCAATCCTTATCAACCTATCAATAAACTCAGTCATCTTGGTCAACCTAATCAACCAATCAAATAATCATCATTATCATTGGAAAACACTATCTTGGCAAACACTTTGTTGGTTTGGATTTTCTTATCTTTTCGATTGGTTTTGGGTCATGTTACTAGTCTCCTCGAGGATGTCCTATCAATGGATTTAGAGGGATGATGATGGATCATGGCCTCTTTTCTTTGTTTGTTGCCTGTGGTTTGTCTTGGCAAAAAGACTGGGACAATTGGGTTCCTAGTATGAGCTGGGGCATTCCTTATCTTTTTGACTGTTTGTCTCTCCCAAATGGTCACCTTGCACACCTTGGTTTATGTCATGCCATGGTGTTTGTGGTCCATTTGTGACATTTTCAATGCCCAATGATGATAAATATAAAAACATAAGCATGAAAGTTGGTTCCCTTATCATTTCCTATCTATCTTCTTTCCCCTTTTCACGTTAACATCCCATCTCTCTTATTTTTTTCCATGCCAACATCCATCTCCTTCATGCTAACATTTCTTCTATCCTTCATCCTCTAGTCTTATCTTCCATTTTGAGAGCACATTCGCATTCTTTGAACCCACATGTCCTCTCGAGGGGGCATACCACAACCCTCTTGGTCATCCTTCCCCTTTCTCTTTACACTGGGGCATATTTCAGAATTAAATTTCTTTGACACAACACGATGAATTGCATTATGTCAAAGGGGGGCAAAGTAGACACTGAAAAATGTCCTAAAGTCTACGAGCAACTTTTTTTCCTTAGTCATCATCCTCTAATAATTAAATAATTTTAATTATTCTTGATCATATTCCTTTATTAATTAAATAATTATTTAATTAATTCACTATCTAATCTCTATTCTATCCTGATCAATTAAAATAAATTAATTGTGTCACTAATACCCCCTTTCTTCAATAATTAAATAAATCGTTATTTATTTAATTATTTATCTTTCATCATCGGTCCATAGTCAGATAATAATTATTTGACTTGTTATTCTTCTATAATTAAATAATTAACGAAATTATTTAATTATGCGTCATTCTTCTCTTTTAAATAATTGATCCAAATCAATTATCCATATTTAATTTTTATCTCCTCCTTTAATTAAATTTATGAATTTAATTAAATCTCTTTTTCATTTCCTCCAAATAAATTATTTATTTGCCACTTGTCATTCTCCTCCATTTTCGAATAAATAATTTAAAATAAATTATGTATCCCTCCATTTTGATCAAAGATCCCCTGTCATTATTTCATTTCATAGCCTGCATATCCTACATGTCTGTCATAGTCGTCGGACGGCATAGCCGTTGGCGTCATATCTTTTCCATGCATGGCATATTCTGGTTGCATCAATTTTCAACCGTAGATCTTGGCATCTTTCTAGAAACTCGATCTTGGCCATCCATTTCGTAACCTCCCTCTCATGAATCCTCATCTGTTGATCTTAGAATCTTTCTAGAAGATCAATCTCGTTCGTCCATTCGAATGGTTGTCTATAAAATCAACCTTTCTCCTCCATTTTTGATTTAACAGCTAATTATCTCCAACTTTCTACTTACTATTTTGCAGGTATTTGCACATGTGAAGCAACAAATAGAAGTGGTTATACCGCTTCTATGTATGTATAGTCCTTATCCACTAGGAATGTGATTGTGTTGATGTATCGTTTCACAAAATCATATGGAATTCACTATTGCACTTGTATTTATTGTTGGAAGCTCTTGAAGAATCCCTAATATGTTGTGGTATATGTTTCTTTGTACAGAAACTAGGGGGTATGCATTTTTATCTGAGCAATGACTAACAACTGGGTTTTCCAATGACTAACAACTGGGTTTTCCATGCTTTTCCCTTGAATCTTGGTGGCTCATTGAGAAAGTAGAATACTAGGAATATTAGGATGTTTTGTAGAGGAATGTGTATTAGGAGAGCTTTATCTTCTCTAAACTCTCCATCGATTTCTCATGTATCACCTCACAAAGGTCAAAGTCATTTCCTTCCACCACCATCTGATATGCGGTATGAATTGTTGTGGCAGTGGCAGAGTCATCTCTATTAGCATAGTACATCTTATACATAATGCCCATTATTTTATACCGTGCACTCTTAGGTTTTTAATAGCTTGCACACTTAAGTAGTGTCCATATGGTGTTGTGCGCATGAGTTGGGTAACAACATCATTTTTAACCACCTTCTTTGTTGGGACTTCTCTAGTCGTGCTTAATCATGTTACCACATGGATAGCCTCCCTTGTTATGTGGTATGACTTGTCCAGATAAATAAACTCATCATGGAATCTACTTAAGATCAATATCACCCACTCATGTTCATCATAGAAATTAGGGTAGTCTTTCCATCCATGTAGTTGCTTCTATCCCACCTCTTAGTATTTTGGTAGATATGAACTTTGGTCCTAGGTGAGTAGGGTTTGCCTCAACTCAAATTTTGTATGATCTATCTCAATTATGGGCTCATGAATTTATTTTCTCATATCTTTTGTGTATACCACATCTATTGGAATGCTTGATAAAGTGCCATATTTGTCAACCTCCATAGCTTTGAATGGGTACTTCTTGTATTTGGGTTTTGATTTCTTTGTTACATTCACCAAAATAGGGATTTCCATTGTTCTTGGTTTTGAAAGGTATTATATAAGAGCTCAAATTATCACAATTATTTTGAATGCAAAGTGAATTAGGTGGAGTCGTGAGGTTTTTAAATATCTGTTTTTGGTGGCCGCATTGATCTTGCTTTCCCATTAGCTTTCGCAGGTTTTTGTAGTCATTTCAAATTCATGGTTGCTAACAGTTTGATTTTTATTTTTTAGTAATGTATGTTACATATGTTACATAGTATACATTTTGTGTCTTTTCAGAATTTATGGTTCTTATCCATTTGGTAGGTGGTAGTGTTTAATTCGTGTGATATTCAATACCTTGGTATGTTATTGTTGTCTAATCTTTTTAATCTCACTACCCCTAAGTCTACAATTTCATGAATAGAGTATGGCCTTAGCCATATCACCTTTAATTTTCCTTTATTTTTAAATTTATTGTCATGAAGTAATACTAAATTCCCTACTTGAAATTTTTTTTATGTGGAGGTTCTTTCCATGCCAATATTTTTGTCTTTTTTCGTTCTACCTTTTGATTGTATAGTGCTATGAACATATCCTCATTTATTTTTTCTAGTTCTTCTATCCTTTGCACCAAGGATTCATCATCATCAAACCGTAAAGTTAGTGTGGTGCATAGATTGGGGATTATGAAGTTCACTAGGTCTACCACATCAGTCCCATATAGTAATTGGAATGGTGTGAACTTAGTACTCCTGTTATATGATGTGCGCTAGGCCTAAATTACTGCAAGTATTTTAATGTCCCAAACTAGTCTATTTTCTTCACATATTTTTGTAATTTTTATGCCAAGTATCTTATTCAAGGCCTCACTTTCTCTATTTTCTTGTGGGTGGTATGTTGAGCTTCTATTGTGTGTAATCATGAAATTCTAAAACTCCAGAATTACTTTATTAACAAAGTGCTTCCCTTGATCACTTATTGATCATTAGTGGGTAGCCATATCTAGTGATTATATTTTCATATAAGAATCTTGCAGTAGTTTTTATGGTACAATCCCTAGTGGGTTTTTCCTCTGCCCGTTTTGTTAAGTATTCAACTCTTGTGATGATGAATCTTTCCTTAGAGTGCTTGGCAGGTGGATTGATTGGTCCTATGAAATCTATAGCCCATTTTTCAAATGGGATTGTGTTAGGACTAGTTTTAATGGAATCTTATCTATAGCAATAGGTTCCCCACCCTTTGACATATGTCATGTAGCTCCTAGTGTATTTTTTAGCATCTTTATGTAGGGTTGGCCATCATAATCCAACTAATTTAACCCTCTTTGTTGTTGTCTCACCATAATTATGCCCCTTGCTATTCCTTCATGGGATTCTTTCAGTATAGATTCTCTTTCATGTTCAAATACCACCCTTCTTATTATTTCACTTTTCTCTATGTGATGTAACTCTCCTTCTATCAGTGTGTATGGTAGAGACTTCTGCACAAGTGATTATCTATCCTATGATGAGACATCTGATGGAAATTCACCTTTTGATAATAATATAGTAATATCATGGGTTTCCTCTAGTACCACATTTAATCTGAATAGGTGTGTGTCAGGTAGATCTTCTAGATGATATTTTGGTTCCTCCACTATCTCTATCCCTAATTATGTTTTCTAGGTTTCACCATTATCTTAAACTTGAATTCTTAAAATAGAAGTAGCTAGCAGCATATTCTCCCTTGTATGATAGGTCTATTAAGTAGATATTTTAATGGATCGTGATCTATGAAGAATGTGAATGGTGTTGGTAGAAGATAATGTCTAAGATTTTTTAGTGCATAGACATAGCTAAGGATTCTCTTTCAGTGGTGGTATAATTCTTTTTTGCCTTAGAAATTTTTCTACTTACAAACACCATAGGTTGGTTTTTGTTTCCCTTAGGTTGAGCTAATACTGTACTCCTATAACAATCCCTAAGGCATCTACATGGACATGGAAGGGTGTGTTCCAATATAGGAATATAAGTATTGGTGCTTCTGCAATTATTTTTAGTGTATTAAATTCTTGTTGGCATTCCTCATTCCATTCAATGCTTCTACAAGATTTCTTTTTGAGTAGTTCCTCCATAGGAGCATCTATTATGACATGCCCTTTTATAAACTTGTGATGATATCTAGTGTAGCCCACAAAGGTTTTTACTTCTGAAGGTATTTTTGGTGGTGGTAGGTTCATGATTAGTGTGACCTTCATAAGGTCTACCATTAACCCCTCCTTACATAAAATGTGACCTAATAAGGTTTTTACATCTATTTAGCATCATCCTAAATACTTGGATGTGATCTTTGACGAATACATAAATTATCCAATCATCTAAACATACCTCCAAGAAGTCATGTATAAATTCTTTGAAATCGTTTACCATAATTATGTTGAATGTCGTAGGTGCATTCTTCAAACCAAATGGCATCATCTTATACATGCAGGATCCCCATTCTATAGAAAATATTGTTTTGGGATGGTCTTCTTCACTTATTCTTACTTGATGATATCTTCAAAATACATTATTAAATGATCATATTTCCCTCCCTACTACTGACTCAAAAAATTCCTTTGTAAATAGTGTAGGAAAAGGGTCATGGATGCATGCTTTATTCAATTCTCTAAATTCAACGTAAATCCTTATTTCTCTTGTATTTTCTTTTGGATTACCATGGGACTAATCCACTCTGCATCCTCTACGGGTTTGATTATTCCAACCTCTAACATGTTGTCTAATTATGCTTTGAATTTCTTCATCATATTAGGGTTTAGTCGGTAGGGCCTTTTCCTTACTAGTTTCACTCCTTTCAACTGTATTTTCATAACTCCTAGTTCCTCCTTTATGCCCTTCAAGTCTGTAAATTTCCTAGGGATAATTTCTTCAAATTTAGATAACATTTTTGTAATTTGCACCACTAGTCTATCATCCTATTAATCTCTTATCTTATCCATTTTAGGATCTCCTTCCTTGGAAATATTTTCTTCTTTTATTGAATTAGTTGTTTGTATTATTTTTTGTTGGCCTCAGTGGGGGATTCTAACTCTCTTTCCCCTTGTACTTCTATATCTATATTATTGATATCATCATCATCCTTATTTGTTGGAAAACATCTTCTTTCTAATATTCTAGTCTCCTTATCCAAACATTCTATATATATCCATATACCTTTCAATTGTGGAGGTGGTTTTGAAGTTTTTGGTACCGCTATTTCTTGAATTTATTCATGTATAAATATGATCTAATTTATTTTGATTAGTGTGTTGTGTATGTTTGTGTTTTCATTGTAAAAGGAAAAGGTGTAAATAAAATATTTTGACAGTTCTTCCTGATTGTTGGTTTCTCCTCTTTCTTCTTGGTTGATATGCCAAGTTTATGCCACCGATGTGAGTGTCCAGTAAAATAATTGTATGTATATCTAGTCATCATATTCATTTTTTTCCATATGTTGATGCAATTAGTATGGTGTTCCTCTGGTGGGATCTACCCATTATATTATTGTATTTCCTTATATTCCCCTTCCTCCAGTAGGTACCTTGTCTTGATCAAGATCTTGAATATTTCCTAATGTGTTAAATGATCTTTTTGTGCAGTATGCCAACATGCAGCATTACACATAAGTGTGTGTTTCAGTATGTCCAATCTCCTTTCCTCTATTTGAAAGGAATGATAGCAAGTCTCCAATGCTTGAGTATTTGGGTAATTTAATATGTGATATTCCTTGTGAAATGTGATTTACATGGTTGGTACTTTTAGATATAGGTTATGTGTTACCTTATCTTCTACCACAATTGTTGTGTGATTGATTATTTATAAATGCAGTAGAATGTAGAGCATTATCTGGGGCCTTCCTAATCATACAAATTTTACAAAAGTCGATAATTCTCTTGGAATGGAGTTTTAGTTCTTCATGCATTCAAGAATCTAGCACTTCCTCACTGTTTGTGGTATAGGTGGTGCTCTCATTTCCAATCTCTCCTTATGAATTTGGATTTTCTACATTGTCATTTGGTGGTAGCCTCAAAATTATATATAAGTTTTTGTTATCAAATTCAATATACTCGTTTGGGTTTATTTCCTCCATGTATGTTTCATCTAGGGGTTTTCCTAGGGGAATATGGACTATCCTATTTGTATCAACAATTGATATCTCCACTTTGTGGGAGCCTACAATTCTATTGGCATTCAAAAACCATTGCAGTCCTAGTAAGGCATTGAATTAATCAAATGTTTCTTTTATGGCAACAACTTCAAATTTTCTACTATTTGTTTTACTCCCTTGGCATTAACTTCCACCTATCTCCATGTACCTAAGTTTTTCATTGTACTTCCATTTTCTAGACTAATGTTATATGGTATTTGTTCTAATTTTGGTTTTATTATTTGTTCCCATACTCATTTTGGTATCATGTTGATATTTGTGTCGAGGTCTACCATTACATTTGTTATCTTTTTATGATCTATACTTATTGTTTCTATGATTGGATGAGTTCTCCATTTCTATCCTCTTTGTTTATAGCTTTGATATGTGGTACTTTACCTTTTTTGCTCCAATATTTATAGAATTGTTAAAGTTTATTTGGGAGGTCAGATTTCTTATCCATTTTTATTAACTACTTGAGTATTCCTACTTCTTGGCTAGAGAAATATTGATTTTTTTTCTCTTCTTGTTGTTTTGTGATCACTCATTTTGTTTCTTTCACTATATGGTCATGTTATTTCTTAGTAGGGTGGAAGGCCTCCTCAACTGTAGAATTTTCTTCTATTATGTTTTGATTATCATTTGCATTGTTATCCGCATGTCTTGTTATCATTGTTGCTTTGTTGGAAGGCTCTTTATCAGAGTTACTAGTATCTACATTCTCTTCTTTATAGATCCCTTCATTTGTATTTGTAGGTTCTTTTGGTACCTTTCTTACTAACATCTCTCATCTTGATGGATTGACATTTTTTTGTTCATTACTCTTTGATTGTGGAGCCATATTCTTATAGTAGATTTTGGCTCTATCACAATAAAACACATCATGCTCCATACTACCACAGAATCTGCAAGTTTCTTTTTGTCTCCCCAACACTCATCGCAAAGTGTCCTGATTTACCACATTTAAATTGTGTGGCATCATTATGTTCTCTCCTACCTCTTCCATAGCCTTTGTCTCCAGAGAGTTCGCCTCTATCGCTATAAGTGTCTTTGTTTGATTGATTTTGTACAAAAGTAATATTTTTCTAATTATACCATGGCGATATCTTATACCCATGATCTTGTTGGCATAATAGTCATTATATTAATCCTTTAACATATCCCCTCATTTCTTGATCTGTATTGCCTATTGCGGTAGAATCTTCTCTTAACCAAAAAACTATGGGGGACAATCTTCGGTGTCATGGTCTTCCCACTCTCCATAGGTATTACAATAGAGTGATTTTATATTTTTAGATATTGTTCATAGGTCTACTCGTAGTGTATTGGATTTATTTTCCCCTACTTCCTTAGTGCACTCATTTATAATGTGGCCTTCTCTACCATAGTAAGTACACCAAATATTAGGTCTTGGTGCAAACATCTCTTGTTTCGCCATTATATCTTGCCAGAGTTTCAATTGTTCTATTCTTAGTTTAAAATTTTCCATCTCCTTGTTCTCTATTTCCCTTATTTCTTTCTCCTTAATTGGTTTTCAATTCAGTATGCAATGTAACTATTTTAGGATAGGTATTAAAGTGTCTTCCATCCAAAGCTATTCTAATTTTCGGTATCACTCCAAAATTGAACCATTCTATTTTTTGTTTGTCGATTAGTGGCTCTTCTAGTCTTCTGGTGATTTCTTTAAAAAAATTGTCAAATTCCTTTATCGTCTCATCCTTATTTTGGGTACGTTCCCGAAGCTTACTAACCCCTTTTGTAGGTAAGTCTAGAGTATCAAAGTTGGTGAGAAAATATTTTTTTACTACTTCCCATTATTTGTCACTATTAGGATATTTTTTCTAGTACCAACTTAATGTATCACCATGGATTGATCCAATGAAGTCAAATAACTTGGTACCATCTCTTTTTTATGTTGTCTTTTCCATATAGATTCTAAGATGAAGATGTGTTATGCGGCTTCATATGTATCTTTCCCAAACATTAGCAACTTCCTGATAGTATTCATTCATGGTTCTTTTGAGTTGTTATTTATGTATCCTATATTAAAGTTGTATCCACTTATATTATTTTCTTCTCCTTTTTGTTCTCCTAGGTTTTGCTTCCATAAAAATCCTTCTTACTTTTAACGGTATTAAGGGTGACTCGTGGTTCGAGGTTTGTGTATGTTTGAATAATCATTTATGTTAGAGTAATAAGTTATTTCGCTTAATTAATTTAATCATATTGGTTAATTAATTAAGTCACTTATCACTTTAGTTACTTAAGCTAAACTTAGGCACATTAATAATTAATTATTTATTAATTATTAAGTGTGCACAATAGGGTTTTCCTTATAGGTTTCTCTTTAGGGGTTCTTGATCTCCTTCATAAGGATTGATCTCTTTGTAATTATTTGATTCTCTTAATGCATTTTTACACCTTGAGGCTTGCAGAACATCTTATTTGGTTTTCAATATCTTTTGCACATGATAGGTTATTGCATGTAGGTGATTCTTGGGGCTTGTGAAGTTGGGTTTCTCAACTTCTACATGGTATCAGAGCACCAGACCTACAGCTGCATGTTCATCTTTTGAAGATATGGCCTTACAATGATTTTTTTGTGCAAGGGTTTCCACAAGCATCTCATTTTCTTGATTTGGGGGTAGCCTTTTTTTTGGGAAAAATGGACCTCGCCATCGAGTTCGCAGTGCCCAAAAACCCCTATTTTCATATAAAATTTGTCCATTTTGGACACACTCGACCCAAAAGGCAAAAAAAAAATTATTCCAGAAGTCGTACGGCCCCTGTGCACACAATACGAAAAAAAATCAGGTTTTTTGTCAATTTTCCTACATGCAAAAAACTTATTAGTTTTTTGGAAAAATCAAAAAATCAAAGGAAAAAGATTTTCTTAAAAAAATTAAATAACAATTTCAAAAAATTTTGGGGCGGCAGTTTTTTAAAAACTTGCAGGTGCAATCATGGAGGTGGTACCTACACCCGCAAGCCTACGGGCCCCCACCCCTAGCACCACCCGCCTCTTACCACCCTCCGGCAATTCTACCGATCGACAACAGTCTTCACCGGTAGCCCTTCCAACCCTGGTGGCCAACTCCTCTTCCCAGCGGCCAGTCCTAACTAGCGGCTCCTTTCTCAATCGACGGTACAGGGAATATTCCCTGATAGTTCCAGCGGGCCTATGCAGATTCCGGCGAACCCAGCAATTTGGCGACACCCGAAAAAAAATTTCGAGGGAGCAATTTTTTGCCCCGATGGCCAGATGGCCATCAAATTATTTCTTATGAACTGATTACATCATCATGACGTCAGCGGTCATACGGCTCTCCAAGCCCCCCTCTTAGCCTGATTTTCCCTAAAGGAGTAGTTCTTTTTTTTTGGCATAACTTGGGCATACGGAGTCAAAATCTGGCAAACAAGATATCGTCGAAAAGTTGATTCCAAGCACTACCCTGTGGTGTAGTTTTATTTTCAATATTTTTCTGTTTAGTTGTATTTATTGTTGTTTTAAGTCATATTTTCATTTATCGCTTCCGAACTCATAATTTTTTGCCACGATCTCTGATTTTTGCAATCTTTGTGGCGTTGGAAAGGTATTGAGGAGTTTTACGTTGCTATCTATGCACTTTTTTCTGTATCTATCCCAAGTTGATCATTATTCCATATTTGGCCTGATGGGTGTTTTATAGATTACTCTGATAATTTGGCAATTGGGAGGGTGCAACGTGAATCTTTGCACTTCATTTCAGTAACACATCATTCAATAATCTACTGTTGCTTCATAGATTCCAGGGTTGTTCCAATTTGGATTTTTCAAGTGTTTCATGGCATCGGGTCTGTTGTTGCTTTATCATGATTCCTTGAGTCAATTAGTGACTCTCATCTGGTTTCAAGTAGTAAACAAAAGTATCTTTCCTTTCTTGTCGGATTCAGGTTCCAGTGTTACTCCATAGTGTTCTTCCAGTGCTTCTTTGCAGCAGGTCATCTCATTGTAGGGGGTTTTGTCCAACTAGGTTTTCTTCTCTACCTCATTCTTGCATTTGTACATGGGTACTTGATCAAACCTTTTTTGTCGGGACCCATCTTTGCTTTCATGCATCTTTTCCTAGTGTTTTAGCTTCTCCCTAAGTTCATCTTAAGGGGGGGTTTTAAACTAATAAGTTATTTCACTTAATTAATTTAATCATATTGGTTAATTAATTAAGTCACTTATCACTTTAGTTACTTAAGCTAAACTTAGGCACATTAATAATTATTTATTTATTAATTATTAAGTGTGCAAACTAGGGTTTTCCTTTTAGGTTTCTCTTTAGGGATTTTTATCTCCTTCATAAGGATTGATCTCTTTGTAATTATTTGATTCTCTTAATGCATTTTTACTGTTTGAGGCTTGAAGAACATCTTCTTTGGTTCTGAATATCTTTTGCACATGATAGGCTATTGCATGCAGGTGATTCTTGGGGCTTGTGAAGTTGGGTTTCTCAACTTCTAAAATTTCATTCTTGTAGATATCCTTTTGTCATTGAGTGTCATTTGGTTATGTGATAGTTTCATTTTGTTAGGGGTTGTTAAGCTCATATAATCCCCTTATTTTGTACCTCATTTTCTCCTCTTATCTTCAAAATTCTTCTAGTTACTAACTCATCTAAATAATCAATGTCAAATATTATGTTTGGAAGGTGTTGTATAGGATTTTCCACTAGTAACCAATCTTCATTTATTCTTAATTGAATATACCTCCATTCCAAGTGAGGAGTTGGTGTTTTGTTAATGGGAGGTGTCATAATTATTACTACTGCTTGTTCAATTTCCTTTCTGGTGTTTCCATATTCTTCAATTTATCCTTCTAAATTTTGGATAATTTGGTCTATGCTAGGACCTAGTTTCGAATCCCTTTATCTATATTCTTCAGTAGCACCCTTAATGGCGCACTCTACTTATTCGATAGCACCCGCAGTGGCGTGCTCAACCTCTTTGTTTCTATTCTCTTCTAAAAACTCTAAATCCCACTCTATTTCCTCTTTTCTAATTCTTCCATCCTTTTGTGGTATCTTTCTTGTCTTTCCTGAATTTGTTTCAACCTCCTTTATTTCACACTTATCTCCATTCCCAACTTAAGCCTTTCAATTATCTCCCTTCTCCTTTTGATATCTCCTATTCACATGGGTATTTTTGGTCAGGACTTCCATTAATCCTTATATATCTCATGGGTGGTTTAAATTTTTGAACAATTACATCTTTTCATGGGTCTTTTCAAATCCCTCCCCCTTTCCATTTGTCATCCCTTAAGTGTCTACAAAAAAAATCTTGTGTTATTTTTATCCTTTTTCTTTCTCTAAATTTCTTCATTGTCCTCTCTAAGGTCTCGACAATGGAACCAATGTTAGAAAGAGGGAATGGGGAATTATAGTCCAAATATTTGTACCCTAGTATATCTTATGTACTCATTTTATACCCCAAAGGTTACAGTGGTAGAATGAGTAAGTGTGGTAAGGACCTCTATCTAGCAGTAGCATATATATCCCAAGCATTAACAATAGCCATCCATAACACATATATCCATTGAATCCTTATAGCTCCTTATATATTTAGATAATCATTACATAAGTAGGTCTTAGTCTCTACTTTCCATTACAGTTCTTTCTCTATTGAATCTATGATATCTCCTATTTTGTTATCTATTACATACATATATCAATGCCTAGTCTCTTATAGAGATGTGACCATTATAGGGTGCCCCTTAACCTATCTCCCTTGTCAACCAAATGCATCACACATGATTTATGATGGATTGTGGTAAGTTCTTCTCTATGTCCTAATGTAAGAACAAACATCAAAACTCAAAAAAACAAAATGAATATTGTAGCCCCGCAAGGAAAATTCAAACAACTTTAAATCTGCACTTAGAGCTCATGGCAGACCTTCCTTCAAAATTTAATTTGAACCATTTAATGAATTTATTTTCTAATTAAAACTTGGAGAATGAAATCTCGCACATTCATCTACAAACATATAAATAGATCATAATTTTTCTCCCAATAATACCCCTCTGATTTCATATCCAAAAACCCAAAAAACCCATAGTTTCACACATTCAACAAGGAAAACCAAGCTCACAAAAACTGTTAGAGTAATAAATTATTATGCTTAATTAATTATATCATACTAGTTAATTAATTAAGTCACTTATTCATCTAGTTGCTTAAGCTAAACTTAGGCACATTAATAATTGATTAATTATTAAGTGTGCACACTAGGGTTTCATTTAGGGTTTCCCTTTTAGGGTTTCTTGATCTCCTTCATAAGGATTGATCTCTTTGTAATAACTAAGATTCTCATAATGCATTTTACACTTTGAGGTTTACAGATCTTGTTTTTGTTCTGAATGTCTTTCACATGTGACAGGTATCCATTTGCATACAGGTGATCTTGGATTCTAACATGGTATCAGAGCTCCAGACCTACCGCTGCTTGTTCGTGATTTGAAGATATGGCCTCTCTGTGAGTTTCAAGTGCAAGGGTTTCCACAGGCATCTTTTCTGCAAGATCTGGGGTAACTGATTTTTCGGCACACTATGGGCTCAAACGGATGTCGCCATCACGTTCGCAGCCCCCCAAAACCTTAGAAACGCCTATCAAATCGTCTATTTTTGAACAGTTGGTTTCTGAGGCAAAAAAATTTTGCCAGGGAAGCCGTACGGCCTCCCCAACACGCTTCACGAGGCACGGTTTTTGAAAAATAAATAAAAAAAAAATCAATTTGGTGCATGAGGTTTTGCGCGGCCAGTTAAAATGGTCCCACGGCCACCGCAGCGCCACCCGCGCGCCGCCAGCCACCGGTGGCTCCCCCATCCAGCTGTCGGTCTCCTTCAGCCCCCTAACCCTTATTTGCCTTAAAAGAGCAGTTTTTTTGTTTTTGGCATAACTTGGGCATACGGTATCAAAATTGGGAAAACGAGATATCGCTGGAAAGATGGTTCCGAGTACTTTCTTTTGGTATAGTTTATTTTTCAGTATTTTCCTGTTTTACTGCATTTATTGCTGGTTGAAGTCAGATGTACTTTTTATGCTTCTGAGCTCATAACTTTTTGCCACGATCTCCGATTTTCGCTATCTTTGCGGCGTTGGAAAGGTATTGAGGAGCTCTATGTTTCTATCCATGCACTTTTTTCTCTATCTGTCACAAGTTTTTCATTAATCCAGATTTGGCCCGATGGGTGTTTTGGAGATTACTTGGATATTTTGGCAGTTGGGACAGTGCATCTTGCATCTTTGCACTTCGTTTTCAGTGATACATCATTCAATAATTGATTGTTGCTTCATAGATTCCAGCATTGTTCTCGTTTGGAGTTTTCGAGTGTTTCGTGGCATCGGGTCTGTTGTTGCATCATTATGATTCTGATATGGTTTCTTGTAGACAGAAGTATCTTTCCTTGCTTGCCAGATTGTGGTTCCAGTGTTACTCTACAGTGTTCTTCTAGTGCTTCTTTGCAACATGTCATATCATTGTAGGGGGGTTTTGTCCCACTGGGTTTTCCTCCTCTACCTCTTTCTTGCATTTGTAAATGGGTACCTGATCAGGCCTAGTTGTCGGGACCCATCTTTTCTTGCATGCATCTTATTCTAGTGTTTTAGCTTCTTCCTAAGTTCATCTTAAGGGGGGGTGTTAGAGTAATAATTTATTATGCTTAATTAATTATATCATACTGGTTAATTAATTAAGTCACTTATTCATCTAGTTGCTTAAGCTAAACTTAGGCACATTAATAATTGATTAATTATTAAGTGTGCACACTAGGGTTTCATTTAGGGTTTCCCTTTTAGGGTTTCTTGATCTCCTTCATAAGGATTGATCTCTTTGTAATAACTAAGATTCTCATAATGCATTTTACACTTTGAGGTTTACAGATCTTGTTTTTGTTCTGAATGTCTTTTGCATGTAACAGGTTATTCCATGCAGGTGATCTTGGATTCTAACAAAAACTACTGACAACCATTGTGAGATCAAATACAAATTTCCAGCACTAAAACAACAACAATTTCAAATTCAAGGTACTAATTGTATTTCTTCATTCCTCATGTTTATAATCTTAGCATAGGGAGATAACAATCCAAAAGCTTGGCTACATGCAGGAATTCACTTCCATCACTATCAAATCTAACTCAAGAGGTCACAATCAGCCTTCTGAATCAGAAAAATCAGCCTTAAATCCTCTGATCATCCTCTTAGGCATGGGCATATTCTTCTCAGTAAGTTTTCCTACAAAAATCAACGCATTTTCCTAAATTTTCCCTCATAGGATCACTCCACTAACTCCACCAAGTGCCCACATTCCTCCACCATCAATTCAAAACTAATTTTTAAATATAAATGGGAGTACACTAATTAAAATAAATGCCCACTCACATTCCTGGGCGTTGGATTTTTTTCTCCTCCAATTTGGTGAGCAAAAATTCAATTTTTGAGCCACTACACATGAAAATTAGGCCTTTGGTGCCACATGTCCAATAGGTATAATAATTTGATTTTAAATATGTTTAAAATGTGTGAAAAGTTCTCTAAAATCATGCCTAAAAGATCTAAAATCAAACACAACCAAAAATGAGAAATTAAAGACAACACACATTTTTCTTGGTGTGCAAGATTGCTTGTGCACCTAGATGCTCCTGCATCAAACAAACCATGTAAGAGAAATTTTTCATGAGTGGAAACTCATGAAAATTTGAAGATCCTTATTTTGTTCTTCTTCCATTTTTCTTCCTTATCCTCTTTCCTTTTTTCCTCTTCTTCCAACATCTTTGCTCACCATTCTTCTTTCCTCTCATGGATTTGTATCCACCATGAACCATCCTCCTCCCCCAATGGTTATCTCCTTTCCTAACCTCTTTCATGGGATTTAACCCACCAAAATATGACCACCTCCACCAAATTCCTTCATCATACATATCAACACCTACAACATACACGTACAAATCTACCCCTATAGATTCATGGAAATCACAAAATGCAGACAAATTTACCTCCTCTTCATTGCAATGTTTTTGATGTTATCTTCAACTGCAACCATTATCACATCCTTCGCTATGAGGTTTTCATCTACCCCATCTACTTCCACCATAATCTTCATGTATTCAACCACTCTAACATCTTCAACAACTTCTTTACACAAACATGTTGCATAAAAATATGCATCTTCATTTATTTTCTTCCCATCTATTTGCAACTTCATATCCATCTCAGCAACAAACGAATCCCCATCAATTTCCTCTTCCTACAATTCTAAGAAATTAGAAGTTACTTCTCCACTTAACAACTTTTCTATACCTCTTATCTCCTCTTTCAATAGGAGATCTTCTTCACTAATTTCCTCATCAAAGATGGGACCGTCAAATAGCCCCTCTTTCACACCTCCATCTGTCTCACTTTCTTTACTCACAAACAAATTAAACTTAGAATTATCAAATTGCACCTTATTTCTTTTTGTTGTCCCAATTTCTCCTCTTTCATCTTTTGTTGTACCTTTCAACTCTTCGTGGCTCTTGACTATCTCTCCTTGTTGTAGTAGTTCCAACCTATCCAACCTTGCATTTATATCCATGATCATCTAGGTGATCCTCCTCTTTTGATACTTGCTCCATCCTTCCCATATCACAGGCTTCTTCCTCATGTGTATACCCATCTCTCTCGTTGCTACAATACATCACACACTCTACAAAAATAATTTCTCACAACACACTACCCTCTACCCAGCAAAGACTCTAGAAAAAATAAACTCTCACAACTCTCTCGCGGCTTCACTCTTCACCATTCTTCACCCGCAGGCCTTGGTGTATACTCTACACTCTCAAGATCTTCTAGCTCTTATAGCATTTGATGCAAGAAAAAACATAAAAACTCCAAACAACAATGTGAATATTGTAGCCCCACAAGAAAAATTCAAACTCTAAATCTGCACTCAAAGCTCAAGACAGACCTTCCTTCAAAAACTAATTTGAACCTTTTAATGAATTCAATTTCTAATAAAAATTTGGAGAATGAAAGCCCCCACATTCATCTACAAAACGATAAATAGATCATAATTTTTCTCCCAATAATACCCCTCTGATTTCATAGTCAAAAACCTAGAAAACTCATAGTTTCACATATTCAACAAGGAAAACCAAGTTCACAAAAACTATTGGCAACCATTGAGAGATCAAATACAAACTTCTAGCACTAAACAACAACCATTTCAAATTCAAGGTACTGATTTTGTTTCTTCATTCCTCATGTTTATAATCTTAGCATCAAATTAAGAGATAACAATCCAAAAGCTTGGCTATAAGAAGGAATTCACTTCCAGCACTATCAAATATAACTCAAGAGGCCACAATTAGCATTCTACATTGGAACAATTGACATTAAATCCTTGATCATCCTCTTGGGCATGGGCATATTCCTCTCATTAAGTTTTCCTACAAAAATCAATGCATTTTCCTAGTTTTTCCCTCACGAGCTCACTCCACTAATTCCTTCACCAAGCGCCCAGATTCCTCCACCATCAATTCAAAATCATTTTTTAAATTCAAATGGGAGGTCACAAATTAAAATAAATTCCACTCACATGCTTGGGCGTGGATTTTTTCTCCTCCAATTTGGTGAGGAAAAACTCAATTTTTGAGCCACTACACACATGAAAATTAAGCCTTTGGTGCCACATATCCAATAGATATAAGAATTTGATTTTAAATATGTTGAAAATGTGTGAAAAGTGCTCTAAAATCATGCCTGAAAGATCAAAAATCAAACACAACCAAAAATGATAAATTAAAGACAACGCATTTTTTTGTGTCCAAGATTGTTTGTGCACCTAGATGCTCCCGCATCATGTCTTGTACCCTACCAATATTGACCATTATTCCTCCTTGGACCCCAGCCCCTGAGTGGAATCTAGAACTTGAAACCTTAAAGTTCTAGTTCCAAGTCTTCACCCACTCTCGTACCCCAACCATTGTTCCTCCCATAATCCTAAACCTTGGGTGGGACTTGGAACCTCAAGGTTCTAGTTTAAGGTCCTCACTCGCTTCTATTTTTCAACCCATTATTCCTTACTAGAAATTGGGTAGAACCTAGAACCTAAAGTGTATATTTTCAAAATAATTTTGAGCACAAAAACTAAAAACCATGCTTTTCTCCCAATTTCCATGATTAATGCAAGTCTCCCAATTACCATAAATCAATGCTCAACCCATCATTTGATCTATGATACCCATTTTAGGTGGGTTTCATCCTTGGTTGTGGATTTGGCATTGCTATAGTGCCATAGGTTAGGGTTTTATTCTCAGCAATGGTGAAGTGATGTTTTGGGATTCATTTTTGAAAGGAGGTTGCTTTGGTTATGGTTTCCAGATGCTAAAAAGTTAAAAATTTCAAGGCCACCATTGAATCCGAGTCTAGTTCAATCTTTGGATTACAATTTTATAGATATGAGAGGGATTTAGTAATGCAAGTGATTTATGTTCCTAAATGTATCTAAATCAATATGTATATCTTTTAGATGGTTTTGTAGTTACTACTAGGGATTTTCATATGCAACATTTACTGGCATGAGTGTAACTATGGATGGGCAACATTTACTGGCATGAGTGTAACTATAGATGAGGTGAATGTAACAGAATTATGAAACTATTATAAGTATTTGTTGAACTTCTATCTTGCTATGTGTTTCAGTTTGACATCTCGGTGGTTGATTCCTCTGTTAAACTATTTCCATTCTTTCTTTGGCATACGTACTTCATTTATGATATTATCTTTGGTGGAACTGATCTCTTGACTCCATGTGCAGTTCACAAGGAATCTTGGGTATAGGTTTATGTTCTCTTGTTCAGGTGACATGTTTCTGATTTGACATTTTGTGCTACAGTGATTCACTTGATATTGACTTATTCGGTTTTCTATGAAACACTTGATTATTTGGTGTTGGCTTATTTAGTTCCTCTACCATCATGACATTGATACAATTTGTTTTGAACAATATCGAAGGTGGGCTTCTCTATTAGGGAATGATTTCAGTTGGTTCTTTGTCTTAAGAAAACCCTATCGGGTTTCCTTAAAAATCTGTTAACGGCTTGGGCATATGATATTGTGATATTGGCATGGGTATATGTGAAACACTTGATATTGGCTTGAGCATTCGGTATACTGAATTTGGCATGGGTGAAAGGAATATTGATTTTAGCATGAATATTAGCCTTTATTATATTTCATAAGGCATTGGTTATATCGAGCATTATGCCAAGGCAATTGTCTTTGTATTAAGGCAAACAAATTGATCATTATATTTGCATACGACATCGGGTCTTATGGTTGTTAATTAATCAGGCCTCAAGGCCGACAGTAGGTATAAGGTTGTGGTTATTTAAAATGTCACCATGGAAGTGACATGGCCTTGGTTACTTGGAAATAAGAAAAGATAAGGTAATCGGCATTTGGTTTTTAATGTGGTCCTAGAAAATGTCTAATGACATAATTATGTCAGCATTCTTACTTGAGTAATTTTTTGAACATTGTTAATGATGGCGTCGACTTGTATGCATTCAGTGGTAATGAGTTTGTCGGCATGCATTGGATTGGTTTGGCCACGGATTTCAAAAGGCATTATGAGTTTTGAATTATTAAGTCAGTCCTTTCGGACTTCAAACTCCATCAAATTTGGTAAAGGACATCGGTTGGTATGCGTTGGTAAAGATTAGGGCAATCTTTTTGTTTCATTGTTCATGGGTTTCAAACCCTATTCTAGCCGCCACCATGAAAACCTCCTCACAGTCGTTTCACTGTGTAAGTTGGCTCTTTGCTTTTCTTGGATAGCGTATGGGGAAATTTGTAAGACCATTATAATGGTCGATTCTTCTGTCAGTCTCTTGTCATTGGGTAAGAGCTCGTAACTGGAAGAAGCATGTGATGCTTTGTTGTTTCAGTTGGTCTGGTAAATTGCTACATGGAAAATTATATTCCAGTCTTCTCAAGTATTCATCTCTTTAACTACTTTGCAGAACCATTTCTTCTACTGGCTCAAAATGTTGAAAACATGTCTTGGCTTCTTTCTGAAAATGGTAAACTGGGTTTATTCGTTTGTGATTAGAAATGTTGCATGTCAATTTCATATGCTCAGAAATGCATATCAAATAAGTTTACTATATTAAAGCTGCTTTGTTTTAAGGAATGTTGCTTTTGGCATGTGGGTAATCATGATATCTGTAAATCTTCTTCAGTTACAATGCATTGGGGTTTCGGTTACACTGCTATTGCAGTTGGTTTTTCGAGGGTATTGTTCATGAATTACATACATGCTTTTATGCTTTTTGGTTTTAGCACTACCTGCACAGGCTACTTGACAGGACAGGGTTAAGTCACCTTTTTGTTTTTGCATGTTGCTTGGGTATTCTTGTTAGAATAATTTCTACATGTTGATCTTTCCCACAGGAACACTGTTACATCTGGCATTGTTGCTTGGCAGAAAAATGGGTATTCTGATAATCACCTCTGTTTTATTCTTTGAAAAATAAAATCGAGCTACTGTTACAATATCAAATTATGTAATGATAAAATCTGTTTAAGCAGGAAAACAGAGAGATTAGGGCTTTGAGTTTTATTTTGAAAATTGAGTGAGAAATAAGTGTTATTATTTTTGTTGGGAAAAATTGAAAGAGAGAGTTAACTATTTTGTGAAGAACTATGAGAAAAGTATGAAACAGAAAGTGAAGAACTAGTGTGAGAATATCACTGTGAATGTATTGAGGAGAAGTTGTGTATTGAAATTGAAAATCAAAATCTATGAGCTATTTCCTCAAGCTGTCTTAAGGCTTGACAATTAGTAGAATTTTGAAGGGTCATACGTGAACGTTGAGGATTGTAAACACTGTCTGTCAAGAGGAACTTGACAGAAATTAGAGAAACAGAGAGATCCTTTGTATCATTGTATGTCTTACTGAAAACAGAAAAGGGGTTGGTGCTCCTTGAAATTGGTGTTTCTAAAAGAGGGGTTGGTGCTCCTTGAGTTAGTGCTCAGAAAGCAACCTATGAGGCATTGTCAAAAATGATTATTAAAATGGAAGCCTAAAAAGGCAACAGTTTAGGAGTGGTTTTTCTACCACAGGAGGGTTTTCCACTCGGCATATCTTGTGTTTATTTGATTATTTGTGGTTCATCTGATTCATTGCATGAATACTTTAATATGTTATGTTTCCCTATTACAATTCTCATTTCAGTTTATGTGATTGCATTCAATACATGAATGAGTTTATCATTGATAAATGAGAGCATACATCTGGTTTATTTCAGTTTTATTAAAATTGTGAAAACAGTTAAAATCACTGATTCACCCCCCCCCCCTCTCAGTGTCTTTTTCACTCCAACAGTATTGTAATAATCTCTTTCATATTACACATGAATATATGAATTTTTGTTTTAGATATATAAGTATGCTTGGTCATTTTGATTTCACAATCTTTGGTGTATGAGAATATATAGCCCATTGTTCCTCTTGTTTTTACTTTGTTTTTTATTTAATGGACTATGACTCTGTTTCCCAATAGATAGGCATCAGTCTGGAACTATCATGGCCAATCTAAAATCATTCAAAATAAAATGTTAATCAGTAGTGGAGTAGGAGTAGTTTCTTACATTCATGATCTCATATTATAATTAGGGGCTTATCTTTAAGAGAACTATTAAAATAAATCCATCTCGTGTGTTTGTGCTTGCACATTTTTATCAGCTATATAGAGGTTTTGAGACCGCTATTTGTACTTGGTTTAGTGACAAGTTTTGGGGCCAAGTCAATAGATTGGGTTTGGCTATTGATATTCAAGATTGTCCAATTTGTGTGATTTTAATACATGTTAAGTTATGCCCTTGGGAATACCCTTTCAATTCTAAGTTGAGCTCAAAGCATAGGAGATAAAACACACTCTTGTTCAGTTGTCCTTTAACCCTCCACAATCCATTGATGAGTTGTGTTTACTGTCATGATGACACCCCTGGCCTTGTGAGTGAGATTTCAATCTAGCAAGTGGAGCAACAGTTTTGGGACCCAAACAAATGGCATCATTTTTATGTATGAAGTTACTTTAGCCATTACAAATGGCATCTCTACAATTTATTTTCTAGTTGTATCCAGTGGAATTTTGTTTGGGTGATCGTGACATCATCTCAAATAATTCCAACAAAATAGTCTCATTGTTGGGGAAGAATTAGTTATTGTCAAGGTTTTGGTAATTAGAGATATTTTCAACACCTCAATATTAAATAAATTTATATTTATGCAATTTATTATGTGTTTAACTTGGAAACTCATTTAGATATATGTTTAACTTAGAAACTCGTCAACTTATGCCAATAGAATGGTGTCGTAAATGATAAGGATTGCTAGGTTGAGAAGACATTAGAGACTCTACTAGTGGCTCCAACCCGGAATCATAATTTTTCCTTGGATGTTTGTGTGCTTCAAGTATTTCCTCATTTTTGTGAGGTGGATAATCAACTATCAAAGGATAGAGTTTCTATTGTTGTTGTTTGTGTTTCATGAACACAAATTAAAATGACTACAATTGAGGATAAGGTGCCTCATTTTTCTTCCAATTTAAAGCTTGGTTTCTTTATTGGTAAAGAAACAAATTGTTTATCCTATATTTTCTATGCTAGGTAATTAATTGTAACCATCCATGGATAGCTTGAATGGATGCTCCCTAGGGGTACTCAACAAGTGCAATGTATAATTCTAACCCTAGATGTTATGATAGAGCATTCTTCTTAGAGTATTATGAGGATGAGCCCCCATGTTGTTCATACGGCCTAGCATAAAACAAAAATTCGCATTCAAATATATAGATGTTCATAGTTGAAAACAAGTTAAGGATAGAAGAGCTTGAGAAGATCAAAAAGCAATGTGAAGAAAGAGGTAAGGCCCTATGATCACAAAAGTGCTTTGTTACAGAAAAACAAGTTTATTAATCCCATGTGTCTCCACTTGATCCCATTTACATGTATCTTGGCCTCTCTTAGGTCAATTATGAAAGACAATGATATCTTCAATATATGATTTGATGCCTAGGTTTGATTGGTATGATCTTGAAGAGGTCGATACACATGTTGGAGTGTCTTAAATATTATGGAAAAATATCACTAAGTGAATACATGTGGATGATGGTTTTTGTTAGGTAACCACAAGACAAAGAGGTGGTATGATGGTTTCCCTGATCATTTTTTTTCCTCTTAGAACCATCGTGTGGTTGCATTTGAAGATGTGTTTTGATTACATCTATACCATGTTGCTCTTGTCCAAGTACTAGAAAACTTTGAGTGGAATCGGGGAGAGTATACCATGGACTTCAGTCACTTGTTTTTTTCTATTTCTAAGATCCCAAATGATTTCTAACATAACACACCTACATGTATTGGTATGTTTCTTGGAGCCTATGATTCTATTATATGTTTCAATTCAATATAGGAAGAGTTTATTTTGATGAAAAATTACCTCAATTTAATTGGTGGTCTGATAAGATATTATTGAAAAATATTTATCCTCAAAAATAGAGGTTGTTGGTGGTGAACATGATGTAGACAGTGATTGTATGGAGGTGGTATTAAGTAGAAGCACAATTTCAAGAGATGATTGTGTTTATAGGCGGTTAGAAGGTCTTGATGCACTGTGTGACAACAATACAAAAGATAAAAGAAATGTTTGCATCTAGATTCAGTTGAATCGGTCTTTCACGGATGATAATAGTGAAGGAATCCAATCTAAGAGTGAGGATCATGACCTAGTTGTTTGTTGCAATAGTATGGATGGTGAAGCTGGTGTATACAAATGATTTAGAAAATAAATTGGCTCATGTAGCTGATTATACAAGGCATGGACAAGTTAGAAATGTAAATGGTGAGCAATAAAATGTTTTTTTGCTTAATATCTTGCCTTCATATCCATTTCTTGATTTTAAAGTTGATGTGATTGTTTGCATGAGGAAATCATATGGATGCATATGAGATCCTATTTATTTGGTGTGCAACATGCAATCTTCCTCATGTATAGTGCACTTCAATGGGATCATATGAAAGTGGTGTTGCAATAATTAAGGTGGAAGGAGATATATGTCGCAAGTTAAATTATTGCAACACATGTGCCACTACAAGTTGCTAAGGTTTGCTAAGGTAGAGATGAAACAATGAGACAATTTGAAGAGTGCAACTCTTCACAAGAAGTGTCTCTTGATCCAAATTTTTGTGTTGATGAAGATTGCATCAGTATAAATGACAATAAGGTATGTTGGTCATATGTTGCCTTAGATGTGAGTAATTGAATATGAATTTTTTCTTTATGATGAGGATGTAGCTTCTCATAATGTGGATGACAATGTATTTGAGTTTGAGTGTTTCACTTGGGCTCAACATATTGTTTTTATGGTATTGAGTAGCAACAAGCTCCCTAGGTTGATTATCAACTGGCTACTCAAGTTTCTCATATGTTTGAGCTTCAAAAAATTTAGTTTGATGTGCATGAGGAGTTTCCTTATGCTAATAATATAATGAAGCATATTTTTCTTTGTATTGTGAGTTGGAGGCATTCTCTTTTTGCTTTAATTCACCTGAGGTTAGCAAGTATGAAAGTACCATGGTTTATTTTGGAGTTGACTTAGTTTTTTAAGTTCTCACCAATTGTTATAGAAAAAGATGGTGCAATACAAGGTAGTGTGATGGCCTATGTTTAGTGATTATCGTACAATGGAAAGATTGACGATGGAGCTAGTCTTTACTTTTTCAAAGGCAATCACAAATTTATGCATGAAAAAGGAAGCATAAATTTGTTGCAGATGTGTGAAAGAGATAACTTTGAGTTGAGGGAAAATATTTTCCTTTAGTAGGATGGTGTTTGATAGAGGAAAAATATTGCAACAGTTTACTTGTGGTCATGTTCCATGGGTGTTCATGCATGGTTTAACATGCAAATATTGTTGTAAGTATACTTGGAATCATACCTCCATTGTGTTCCTACTTATTTGTCTTTGGTTGCAAGTTTTTATTTCTATGTGCATAGTTTTCCTTGTTTTATGCCTAATACTTTATTGTTTTTGTTGTGGCAAATTACTCCTAGAGATTTGGATCCTCAATGTGCCTACAAGAGGCACACATCCCCAACAAGAGCCATTGTTGGAACTTGCTAAAATTTTGGAGTTGGCATTCTAATCACCCCTTAGTTGTTTTGTCCTTTGATTCCTATCAAGCTTCAAGCCCTAGTAGGAACTTGGAACTTCCTCGGATTTTAAATCTTTAGTGGAACCTAAACCCTAAAACCTCAAGGTTTCAATTCCATGTCCTCACCCACCCTCTGCTCCCTGCCCATTGTTCCTTCTTGAAATATGAGCCCTGACAAGAACCTAAAACCTTGAGGTTTCAATTCTAGGTCCACTTCTACTCTCAAATCTTGACCCATTGTTCATTCCCAAAAGCCAAGCCCTAATGGGAACTTAGAACCTCAAGGTTTCAATTACAAGTTTGCACCCACTCCCAACTCCCAACCCATTGTTTCTTCCTTAGATCTCAAGCATCGAGTTGAACCTGGAATCTAAAACTTTGAGGTTTCAATTTCAAGTCCTCACCCACTCCTGCTCCCCAACCAATACTCTTCCCTAGATTCTAAACCTCAGGCGGAACCTAGAACCTAGAACCTCAATGTTCTAATTCTAGGTCTACACTCCTCCCACTCTACGAACATTGTTCCTTCTCAAAAGTCAGGCCTCAATAGGAGCCTAGAACCTAAAGTGCATATTTTCAAAATGAGTTTGAATGTTAAAACTAAATGTCTATGTTTTGCTCCTAGTTGCTACCATTAATGCGAGAGGTCTCCCAACTACTAGAAATCAATGCCCAACCCATCATTTGATCTTTGATCCCCATTTTAGGCAAGATTCATCCTTGGTCGTAGATTTGGTATTGCTACAGTGCCACAAGTTAGGGTTTAACACGTAGCAATAGTTAACTGATTTTTTGGGATTCATTTCTGGAAGGGGGTTAGTTTCCTTGTGGTCTCCAAAAGCTGAAAAATGTTAGAAATTTTTTGGTCCATCATTGAAGCTAGGTCTAATTCATTTTGTAAACTACAAATTTATGGATATGAGATGGATTTGGTAATGCAAGTGATTTGTGTGCCTAACTATCTCTAGAGTAGTATGTACATCTTTTGGAGGGTTTTTTAGTTACTGCTAGAGATTTTACTTTCCCATATTTGTTGGAATGAATGTAACTATTTATGAGATTAATGTAACAGTATTCTAAAACTATTGCAAGTATTGTAATAATCTCTTTCATATTACACATGAATATTTACAACTCTTTTTTGGATAAATAAACTTATGCTCAATTATTTTTATTTCATAATATTTGGTGTATGAGAATATATAACCCATTAGTCCTCTTGTATATGCTATGTTTTTCATTTAATGGATTGTGACTCTATTGTCCAAAAGATAGACATTGATTTGGAACTTTCGTGGTCAATCTCAAATCATTCAAAACAAAACATTAATCAATAGTTTAGGAATAGGAGTAGTTTTGTGCATTCATAACCTCATATTATAATTAGGGATTTATATTCAAGATAACTATTCAAATGAATCTCTCTCATGTGGGTTGTGCTTACACATTTTTGTCAACCATATAGGAGTTTGGAAACATAGTGTTACTTGATTTAGAGACAAGTTTTGGGGCAAAGTCAGCAAGCTAGGTTTGGCTATTGATATTCATGATTGTCCATTTTAATTGATTTTAATACTTGTTAAGGTATAGCCTTGGGAAAACCATTTGGAGTCTAAGCTAGGATCAAAGTGTAGGAGATGAAATCCACTTTCATAGAGTTGGCTTTAACCCCCTAGGATCCATTAATGAGTTGATTTTACTTGCATGATGATAACCTTGGCCTTGTGAGTGATATTTTGTTCCAGGAAGTGGAGTTGTAGTTTTGGGACCCGACTATATGTTCCTTGAAGTTGTTAATACTAAACAGCTTGGTTTTGTTACTATAGACTAAATATGAAGGCACTCTATATTAACCCATCATAATTTAGCAAAATGTTTGGTAGCTTAACTAGGGTAAGAGTGATTGAATTCTTTGACTTAAATATCTATTTGGATACTTCATCTAGAAATAATGTGTGTTCTTAAGTTTGAAATTGGTTGCTTGTACCTATGTGGATCACAATTCTATATATAGGGGTTGCTATTGTAGTTGAGCCTTCAATTAATCTTCAATTTGTTCTTAAATCACTGAATTTCCTTAAGTTGGCCAACAAGCATCTATGGAGTTATGTTGTGGTTCTATATTGTTTTTTCAAGATTATCATGAGTATAATTTATCCTACATAGGTTGTAAGCTAATCTTTGCTAGCATTAACTAAGTCTATGATAAGGGAGATTACTAACTTTATTTGTTGAATCCATGCTACCCGTTCTATATTTTGAATGTTTAATTTTTTATAGTTATTGGTAAAGCCAATCATTATCACTGATATTGATATTCTTGGTATGGTGATACCAAGTTGTGATGTGCCAAGTAAATAATACTATTGTTAGAAATTAAATGACTCTTAACCTACATGTACTCTTAATATGCCTATGTTAAATGTAGCTCTAAATTGATATTTCCACTAAGCGCTTGTTATTGGTTCCATCTAATCATAAAATTCAAGGATCAAGCTTTCAAAGTGACTCATGACATTAGATCGTTTGAACAATATCACCCATTGAAGCCATCGGTTGAACCCTTAAACCTTTTCGACATCAATTCCTATCTTGGTGCCTTTGTTATTGGCATCACAACAAAGTTAAATGGACTTGTGTTGATGCTTATTCTTTTATAAATTCCTAGGTTGTAATTTTGTGTCACCTGTAAAGGGCCTTGGTTAACCTCCAACCCTTCTATGTATCAATTATAGCCTTTGTGCCTTTGTCTTGGCCTCATGATAAGGTTCAATGGCCTTGTGTTGATGTTTTCATTTCTATAACCTTCTTGGTTGTACTTTTAAATTGGCAATGAGAGTCATGGTTCTTGATCTCACTATGATCCAATGAGCCATATATTTGTTTGCTTGATTACATGCATTTCAATGATGATAACATTAGCTCTTCAAACCCCAATGATCATCAGTGTTCTTGTGTTCTCAACTTGCAACAAAGATCCAATTAAAAATTTGGTCCAATCCCTCATGGAAATTATTTGTTGTTACCATAATAATGTTAAAACAAAATTGTGTTATTGGTTGCAAGAATCCAAGCCAATAGTGGTGGGTCATCTCCCTTTTATTCAATAAGCTAGTGAGCCAACTAATAATGATGTCAAGTGAGCAACATGTTAACCTCTCACACTCTTGAGGTGGTATTAGACAAAAGATTTTGAGATTGCACCAACCATTCAATCAAAGATATGTTAGAGCATCATATAGTTTGTGCACTCTCACAAGATCATTATAATGTTAACAAGCTATTGTTGTGCCATTGGTTGGTTGCCACCATGTCAACTTGGTGATGGGTCTCAAATCAATGGCTAATATGTGGCCTATGTGTGGAAACTTGAGCTATATCCAAAGTGGGAGGATGATAAGTCATTAAATTATGGGTTGTGAGATCTTGTAATGAGTTGGATGATCCAAGGGCTCCCACACATTTAAGGGGTGTGCTCTAATTGTGTTAGAAGAGTTATTTTACTGCATATTTTGATAAATAGAATGGTCAATAATTATGTCATTCACTATATAAAAATATTCAATTATTAAATAATACATATCTTTCATCCTTTAAAAAGTTGTTTATCTTCTCTTTCACACTTTGGGTAGCATGCAATTTCTCTTTTAGAGATGTAATTCTTCAATGTGAAAGATTTAATGTACTTGGTTAAATTTGACTTATTCATTTTAGATTATATATATTCATTCCATAGATTTAAGTAGAGGCCCTAATACTTCATTGTCTCACATTCATTATTTATTTGGTTTAAATTTTGTTCAAATATATATTATTGTGTTTTATTTCTTATTTTCTTTATATATTGCTTATAAAGGACTACAATTCAACTCTCAAAACACTTTCTAAAATGTCAACTTCATAATTGTCATAATAATTTATGTCCCCTCGAATATGTTTTTGATTAGAATAGCACAGAAATGGCTCAAATATGTTTCTCCCTATAGAAAGAGTTTCAATTTATAGGTGTCGCCCTAGTACATTAGAGATGTGATAAAACAAATATCAAAACGCTACCAACATGATTACTAAAAGTATAATGTAAAGCGATTTTTAAAATAACAAAACAACATTCCCTACACTAGTAATGATGATTGAAATGTCTTCCCGCAGTACTAGCCTACTTATTGCACTGATCTATCACATCACATCTTGGCCTCAACAAATAAGTAGAAACTCTCTTCATAAACTGAATTCCAGATGCCTTTAATATCAATTTGTCAATAACGTAAAATCTTGATTCGCCAGAAAATTTATAAATGATATATCTAACTTTGGTATCATAGAACAGGAGATCCCATCAATTCAGCATAAAGACCAATAATTCCCTAAGCATTTCTAGTATTACTACACTAGAATTTACTTACTCATCGGCTTTAGACCATTGATACCAGCATAAGCATCCCCCAGGATATTGTAAGTTCAGAAGTGTGAAAAATATTATGCATTAACTTCTGAACTTGCGTACGAACGAAATTTTCTTCACCTTTTTATGGTATAACAACTGGTTTTTAGCCCTGACTTGCTTATCACAATCAAAATCAAGTTAAATTGAAAAGTTAACTAAATCTTTGCAGAAGAATCGTGATAGTTCTTGTGACACTTCCCAACAATCATTCTATTCCAAAATGACGTCCAAATTAAATAGAAAAGTTAATCCGTCTTCACTTAAGAAACTGATTGTTCTTGTCAAACTCCCAAAACTACAATCATTATATTTCTTCATGCCCACGTTTATTGCAAAGATACCAAAGCATCATTATATTTCACCATGGTCAGTGCATGCTGTCAACAAACCCTGCAATACAAATGCACGCCAAGCTAAAACAGCATGAGTTTCTCTACAAAGAAAAACAAGTGTAACCTTTCCTTCCTCTGCAAGAAAAAAAGTCAACATTGTGGTTACAGGAACTTGTCAGAATAAAGATGTTCGTTCATATTCAACTTAAGAACATGACTAATAAGTGGAAAAAGTAGCCGATAATTAATAAATACCAACTCATGCATGCCAAATGTCGTGAAATAAGACTTGCACGTATTAAGTGCACTCCATATTTCTACTCCCTGCTCAAATATTAAAGAGTACTCTTCCATCCCATGCTAGAATACAGAAGACTAATGCTTGTACTGTAAAAAGAAATTGCAAGATTATACCAGAACAGTTTGGTGGAAAGTAGCCTGTAAACAATATGAGTTGCCAGTATCTGGCAGCTACAATATACATTAATGGGGTCCCATAATAGGCTTCCAATTGAAGCCTATTTGAGGGAATTTCCAATGTTTGATTTTTGAACCTATGAGCAAATTTACACAAATGTGAACAACATCCTCCATAGTATGAATCAAGTATTTTACATCATTGGTAGCAATCATTATGAGATCCACGTATACATCTTCAATTAAATGTGTATTTCTCTTGAACCTCTGGTAAAGGAAAAACCCAATCAATGGCCTAAAAGTAATCCTTCATGGCATGCATTTCCACCACCCTCTTACAGGTCAAAAGAAGAAAACACAGCAAGAATGTCATATTCTTCAGAACATTACTAACTGCCTCATAGGAACCTTCAGAACCATTCACCAAAACTGCTCCAAATATTACGAGGTTTAAACCCCTCTTTAATTGATTGGCACCATATCCTGTTTTCTCAAATTCTTCAATTAAGTATAGCTTCTGTAGCACACAAGGAACCCTGGTAAACAATAAAATCAGTTTTTACTAGTTTCCTCATTGCTAAACAGGTCTTGACTCCCCATTTATATTTCCTTCAGGAGGGGGGAAGATAGACACAGGGAATGTGACAGAATTGACACCATTTGCAAGAATACTGTTAATAGGCAAAATATCTTTTGCATTTGTATCATTATGTATATCCTGAACAGAAACACCTGTGTTAGGGGTAGGCCTTTCAGGTACACTTTCCTTGTCATGATGCCTTAGCGAAGGGATATCTCCTTCACAATACCGGTGCCATAAATATCGGTATTTTGACTCCAAACCTTGAACAAAGTTAGCACCATCACAAAGCTGAGACCTCAACATTTGTTCCCGAAGACTTGTTCTCAGAGATGAAAGTGATGAAATGTCAGAAGCCAACTCCAATGCCTTGTTGATATACTCATCTTCATTTTGAGCAATTAACCTTTCCAAACCTGCAGAAGCACACCGAAAAGAAATCAAATAGTGAAAGCAAAGGCTGTTCCTTCAATAAACAAACATGCATTCAACAAAATAAGGACTGCAAGCTGTTGTTATAAAATTACAACAGGCTACAAAATCAAGTATAACATCAAATTCTTAGAGTTCCAGCAACAAATCTTTAGCAACTAAATCAAAAGAGAAAAATCAATGCTCAGTAATATAGTTTAATTATAATGATTCATGTTTAGAACTCATTTTTTATTTTACCATTGGTTGTGTGGCCTTGCTACAGAATTTGCCCCAGTAAACAGAAACATGACCATATAATTAATTATAAAAATGTGCATGAAAAAACTGCCTGAATAATGCAACTTTGCGAATCACCATAGTTTAATTATACTGATTCATGTTTAGAACTCATTTTTTATTTTACCATTGGTTGTGTGGCCTTGCTACAGAATTTGCCCCAGTAAACAGAAACATGACTATATAATTAATTATAAAAATGTGCATTAAAAAACTGCCTCAATAATGCAACTTTGAGGATCACCTCTTTTCTAACTATTTAATTAAATAATCTAAATTGTTTAATTAAACTTATCATTTTCTCCTATTAAACAAATAATCAATTTTATTGGATTAATTCATCCCCTCTTCATACTAATTTTCATCCCATTTAATTAGATAACACAAATTATTTAATTAAACTTTCTATGTCTTCCCATTTGATTAAATAACTCTTAACTATTTAATTAAAGCTAACATTTTCCCACATTCCTCTAAAATCTCCTAAGCCACACCTTATCCCTTTTCTAATCCACATTAGTCCATTCTCCAACATTTAACTCCATTCAAGTTAAATAAACCCATGGTTTATTAACTCCAACTTGCACAACTAATTAATTTTCTCAAATTAATTAAATGGCTATTTTCCCTCACACTTGCATGAGAATATTCCTCCTTCATTTACTCCCTTCATTGACTTTCTCACCCAAGCCTTGATGGCTCTTACACAAGCCATCTTTGATTAATTAACCTTGTCCACTTTCTAATCCTCATTAGTCCATTCTCTAACATTAACTCCATTCAAGTTAAATAAACCTATGGTTTATTAACTCCAACTTGCACAACTAATTAATCTTCTCAAATTAATTAAATGGCTATTTTCCCTCATACTTGCATGAGAATATTCCCATGGAATATACCTCCTTCATTTACTCCCTCATTGACTTTCTCGCCCAAGCCTTGATGGTTCTTACACAAACCATCTTGTCTCCTACCCAAGCCTTAATGGCTCTTACACAAACCGTCTTGTCTCTTACACAAGCCTTTACTCCTCTTACATGGGCCTTAATATCCTTCACCCACAAGCCTTTACTTATTCACCCACAAGCCCTTACTCCTTACATGCTCTCTTCCCAAAATGTGCTCACACATGTGAGCACACATCCCCATTACATCTCTTATCCTTATGACATGACACTTGTCACAAGGCTAATCATCCTTCAATCCTCTCATCAATTAGCAACCATTGATTAGGCAAATGGATTGCAACCCTTGATTCAACCATTTTCCCTATAATAGAACTCACTACTATGATCAAGGGATCCACTTCTTGAAGCAAAATTATGCTACTCAATTCCATACCTACTCTGATCCATTTTCACCGTTTTAGCTCACATCTTGCATCAATCTTCATCCATAAGCGACAATCTTGAAGCTTGTTTCATCAAAGGGATTGGAAAAGGGCTATTATTTCACATCAATATGGCACCAATCCCCCTATGGGATGAGGTTTGGGGTATTTAAATAGATTTCATTCATGCATTGCTTGTTATTTTTTGTTTTGTGTCAATGGTTTCCATGTTTATGCTTTCAAGTATCTCATAGGGAGTTTGACTTAACTTAGCTAATGTGACTAATTTCTTTATGTTTTAATCATGTTTGGCTCAGGTTATGATCACACTCACAGAAAGTATACTATTTTAGAACCTAGACTTTTTGTAAAGCTACTCATTTCAACTCAAACTTTTTAAAAATTTGATTAACCTTTAAATCTGAACTTATATAATTTATAGCCTTTCCTTTCAATTAAACTATATCTTTGTTTTACAAGCCACTTATTTTGGAAATATTATGTTTATGATTAAATATTAATATGTTGATGTGCAAATGACACTCAAATTTAATAATACCATGTGGACAGCAAGCAGCATAGAAAAGTAATAAAAATACATATAATTGATCTTTTTATCAATGTAAGCATAAGAAATGGAAGCTGATCACAGAGCAAGATCTGCAATTCCATAAACCATGATGACAACAGAATGAGAGAGTATGTTTATGATGTTAAGAACTAACTGTCCTCAAGTTATAGCTGGCACACAACTGGTGACTTACTACTTTAAGTACCACTGCTCAATGTTCAAATATAATTCTGAAACAGATACTAGGACAAAACACTAAGAATGCTCATCAACACAGGTTTACATCACAACCAAAAGTGGGCAAATATTATTTACATTATGCGACATTCTCTCTTATTCCAGTTTACCTTTCATTTATTTATTTTAATTATAATTTTATCCTTTGCCTTCTTTTTAACTACGGTGTCCTCATAATATCAAATGTTCTGTGTTTTGAATTGAATTGATACATCAACTGTTTGCATAAAGAGCTACATTACTACAAAATAATAAAGTACTTTACAGAATATAAATGAAGTGAAATAAGCAGCCAACAATCAAGAAAAAGGTACCGAACACTCAAAACTTTCTACTTTACTCAAAGAAACCTGCCTTGTAGATCGTTAGTAAAATGTATAAAACATTCAAAAAAGCCAAATTTCATTGCTTTCACATATCACCATGCAGCTTACTAAGCTTAAAAATTAGTATTTAATGCATGGAAAACCAGGAATAGAAAACATACCAACTTGATGTAGAAGGCTTACACCAACATTGTGAGCATGCACGGATCCTGCCATTGTAACACATGGAACACCCATGTATAGTGATTCGCATGTAGTGGTTGTTCCAGCATATGGAAATGTGTCCAAGCTGACAATCACATCAAGAGATGAGCAAATCTAACTTAGGACATTTTGATGAAAAAATGCATGCATAAAAATTTTGAGCCAAACATTGCAACCTAAAGTTTTACAAATTGCCAAGAGGAAAAAAATCAAATTAGAAAAAATCATGTTCAAAAGTAAAACCAGTTGGTTTCACTATATTGTAATCATAATACAAATGCATCAAGGATCAGTTTGGAAAAATAGTAGCGTTAAATTTCAAGGATGTAAGGCAACCCTTGCATAATTCGTTTGATATGACTCAAAAAATATTTGTATATACCAGAAAGAAATTTTCAAGAATTTATGTTTCTAATATTTACCAGTCCAAAAAATAAATTTATTTGACAATTGTTAAAAATGTTAATTTTGAAAATTCAAGGGGGCAGTTTTGCAATACATAATTAGCCACAGCATATGTAAATATATAGAAATAGTAACATTATTTGTAGAGCAGTCCTAGGAAGGTGTAAAGGACATAAATGCAGATTATACACCGATGTTCAAGCAGACGATATATATAATGCACATTTACATTGCCCATAGCAGATATATGTTGTTATGGTCACCAATTCCAAATACTCAGAAAGGAATGTTGTTTGAGCTTGATTTGGGTTCTGGAAAGGCCTGAACTGAACGTTACAAGGTTTGCCTTGTAAATAATATATGGCTTGGCCATATTATAAGAGAGATGATTAATAATTAATTTTAGTTTATTAGTTAACTATCATTCACCAAATACAATTATAATATTATTTGGTGATAAGTTGTAACTTACCCTATGTGCAGATTGAAATCATCCATTCCCTATATTTAAGGGTTACTTATGTAGGTTAAAATAACTATCATTCACCAAATACAATTATAATATTATTTGGTGAAAAGTTGTAACTTACACTATGTGCAGATTGAAATCATCCATTCCCTATATTTAAGGGTTACCTGTGTAGGTTAAAATGAATACATTGAATAATGTGAAATAGTGTGAAAGCACTGAATGAATATTGTATTCACAGAAAACCATATGGTAGTGGTATTTGTGAGGCCATTTGTGGGAACGAGAGGAAGGAGATACTATACACCAAGTTCTTGTGTCTATATTTGTGCAGGCTTGATGTAAATTTTCTAATTATTGAATGATGTTTTGAGGGGTTTTACTGAAAGGTTTTCCCCACCATAAATCTGATGTACCATGTTATTTAATATTTATCTTTTCTGCAACTTCTTCCGTAAATTTCTGCAACTGAAGAGGGATGGGTTCATTTTGGTTTCATATGTACAAAATATATACTTCACCTTCCTATTATATCCTCTAAATGATAAACCATAAAAAGTTTTCCCTCAATATATAAATAAATCATTACCATCAATTCAATACTAGTCACAGAAAACAAACCCTTCACAATTTAATAATTGAGATTCCCTAATACGTGAAACTTAGAGAATCTTTCTGCATGAGAAAAGACTATAAGTCAACATTTTTTGCTGAAGGGGTAAAAGTTGGACTTTGAAAGGAAGGGATAAAAGTTGGGCTTTGAAAGGGGCCCACCCTTTTTACAAAGACCAGAAAAGATACAACAAAGAAGCTCAAACAAAGACTAGAAGTCAACATTCATATCATACTTTAATGACATTTCATGAAAGTGAACCTCAATTCTTTGAAAAAGCTAATAGAGATGGAGGACAGAGGGATGCTATGATAGTAAAGCATAATGTTCTAATCAAAAACAAGACATGGGATCTTGTGACATGGGCTCTTGTTCCTTTATCTTCCTAAAGAAATATTGTCAATTGGCATCAGCTTTTATCAGCTCAAGTATAACTCCAATGTGGAAGTAGACAAATTTAAGCCAAGCTTGATCACTAGAAGCTTTACTCAATGGCATAGTATAAATTATGACTAATTGTTTGCCTCAATAGCAAAGACAAGCATCATAAGGGTGCTCCCTGCTTTCACAAGTCAAAATGGTTGGGAGATACACCAAACAGATGTTAAAATGCATTCTTAAATGGTGATCTTCAAGAAGATATTTGCATGTCTCAACCTAAAAACTTGAACAGCCAAACAAAAAACTATTTATGTAAACTTAAAAAATCTCTTTATGGTCTTAAACAAGTTTTAAGATTGGTATACAGAAATTAACTTCTTTCAATCTCTTGGTTTCTCTATCTATCAATTTGATAATGATATATTCCTGAAAATTGAAGATGGCCAAATCATCATTATTGTGGTTTATGTGGATAACTTACTATTACCAGTAGTCTTTATTCTTTAATACACAAATGTAAGACCAAATTGAACCAATCATTTGAAATAATTGACTTGGGCCTTCTTCATCACTTCTTAAGGACAATCATCATTCTATTGTGCTATCTCAAGCTAGATATGCACATGATTGACTTTGAAAATTCAACACGATTGATTGTAAACCTGCTACTTATTGGTGTGCGTTTTTAATACCCACCGAACACAGAATAAAATGCCCAAGGACACTTTATCCTCTCTTGAAAAGTTACTGCGAATGCTAAGAAGATTGGTGCAACAACTCCAAGGTTTCTTTAATCAAGTCATGACATGTGGATAAGATCAATGGGCATTGTGATTTGCTGTTAATCACAAGGGGACTTACTTTAGAATTTGTTTACAAGTTAAGGACTTAGACGGTTTTGACATTAAAGGCTCTTTCCATCGGGTACTTCAGATTTTCCAAAAAAAATGCAAGAAGGCAAGGGTTTAGAAGTCTAAGCTACTCCTAAGAAATCAAGAGACAGCAATGACTAGATGAAACTGGAATAACCACACTTTGTTTCGCCTCCTTAGGACAACTACACAAAGTGGGTGCAATCTTCAACGGAGGTGATAATGATTTTCATGTTTGAATTAATAATTATCCAAACTGAAGTTAAGCATCCACAACTTGATAGCTCGGGCTAACTTTGCACATTGAATACAAATCATCTATTCAACAAAAGTATGAGCTTAATCTCATCAACCACTGCTATCAGATCTATCATTCACTAACAAACATTCAAATAAAATACTAGTTTAACTTTACTCTAAATGTTGAAGGAGAAGATGTAAACCTTGCACACTATTTGAAAACAAAAGTGGTTCTAAGCAAATCATGCACTAGAGCTTTTATTAACGGAAATAGTATATCGCAACAATCTCATACTACTCACTTCACAAATTGAAAATGAGAGTACACAAGTTTATATAGAGTTCTCAAAAATAAAAGAGTGGCCCAGATTAAAATGAGCCAACGGTCAAGATTGAAACAAATAAACCCTAATTAGGGTTTCCCGAAATAACATCAGTAAACTAAGAGTTGACACGAGTGAGTTGGCGCCCGGAGCTATTTTCAAGGAAGTCCATCCCTATCCTCCCAAGTTGTCGTCTGTTTGATGAATCTGGACACAATAGAGGCAACTTCTTCCATAGTGATCTGTGGGAGTATTCCGATCCTAAACTCCAATCCGTCCATACTCTCGACGCACCTGACAAAGATGTCCTCCCACTCTGTCTTGATCCTCTCAAAGGACTCCCGGATGGCTAAGAAATTCACCATTTTGACCCAGTTCTACCTCAAGATAGGCTCGGTGATAGCAAAGAAGCGTTCCTGCACCTTATTCTTCAAAGCTTCCAACTGCAAATCGTTCTCCCGTATGACCTCCTTGTCCAGTATGTCAGCAACCATGCTGAAGATTTTGCCCTGGATTTCTCTAATCTACTCCTCCACTCTGAGTCCATCAACCTTCACTCTTTCCAACACCTATCCCTGTGCCATCAAAGTCCAGTACCATGTATGGAAATCGTAGGCTACGCCTACCGCAATGATGCCTCCGTCGATCAGTTCCTGCTTCGAGACCCCTTTCAGAATCCTAAGGCATGGAATTATCCTTTCCTGCATATCCGGAAGACCATACCATATCTCCGCCAAGGCGGCCAGTCTGGAAAGCAATGAAGTAGCTTGACTGTAGACCAAGGTCAACTTCTCCAAGAATATGTCTGCTTTTGCGCCCTTGACCACTATCCATTCCTTAGCCTCTCTAGCCGTGACCCTATCTTCTTCTATGTCCTTGGCTGCCTCCTGTGAAGAGTTTGGGAGAAGGGGAGTTGTTGTGTGATCTTGATCAAGAGGCTTGATCAGATGTTGTATGTACTCCTTCAGGCGCTCAATCTCCTGTTGGCAGTCCTTCCTCTTTGCCACCTCCTTTGCTAACCTCGACTTGATGGTGGACACTGAATTGTCCAGATCTTCAACTTCTTGGCCCTTTGTGGTTGGACCCAAGTCGATGGTCGTGACAGCATACTCATATGGGGTTATGTCTTCCCGTGGCTTGTCCACTGTCGGCACTGCAATCTGTATGGTTTGGTTCCCGGCTTCATCCCTCTGTATGGTTGAGAACTTCTTAGCCGGCTTCTTGACTGAAACTTGTTCAAGTCTGGCCAAGAAGTCTGCAGCATCATCCTCTTCCTGTTCTTCAACTGGCACCTGTATTTTCATCCTTTCTTTCAACCAGTCTGGGATTGTGAGTTGTTCAGTGTCATCCTCTTCCAGTACACTTTCTCTGTCTGGAGTATCCAAAATTCCTCGAAGGGCTGAGATCATTCCTTCTTGAAAGTCATCATTTTGGGCGCCAACCTCATCATCTGACCCTAGTATTTTCGTGCATGTGGGAGACGGAGGTTCATCATTGTCCAGCTGAGGCTCCACATTGTCCTCAAGAATCAGGGAGGGTTCCTAATGTTGGCCAACGAATCATCAAGGGTGGCCAATATCTCGTTGATATTTCTGGATGAGGCAGAGTGTGAAGGCCCTATCCTTGTCTGTTTTTGAACAGGCTCCTTGTCCACAGCTATTTCTTTCCTCTTCCTTGAGTAGTGGCCTCTATCAACTCCACGCCCTAGGATGCTTCCGCATTAGAAGAGTAAGATTCCATTTCGCTTAACCTATCATAGGTAAGCGTCACCTTCATCCGCCTCAGCTCATGGATCTGTTGATCGACCCACCATTGAGTATACTTGGTGACTGGCCTCATCAAAGTGTTCAAGTCAGCATGTTCAGGTTTTGACCACCTTACAATAGGCAAGGGCAAGCTTTCATCAAAGCATGGTTGTACTTGTTTCCCATCATCCTCGAGCTGATCAGGCACTCGACAAAATTCAGTTGCCCTGATCAAGCTAACCGACAGTCTAGACCATTGTCTCCGTCTAACCTCATACTAATCTGCAGTGTCTGCCCAGAAGTCCTCCAATTCAACCCTATGTTTGCACCTTCTCCCATCCGCAATCTTAATATGATGATGTGGGTTGAAGTTGTCCCTAGACTGATAAGTGCCGAATGGGTACCGTTGTATTTCCAACCTGGCACTTTCAGCTGCCTGCGCCAACGGACACGATTCCAGCATGTTCCCTATAAAGAAGGGAAAGGTGATTGCCACCTTTTGTTTTGTCCTTTGGAAGCTTTGATATTCCTCCAACTGTCACAGCACCTCAAGCAGGGCCATTTTGTTCGTAGGAAAGATTGGCAATCGATATGGACTCCCAGTGAACCCCTGGATTATGATATATGTGTACCTCGGATACTGGATGAACCAAGACCTGTATTTGCCAATCAGACTCTTGGCTTCGGGAGTTAGTCATTGGTGCGTTCCTCCTTGAAGTATTTTGGTTATGTACATGAGGAATGCGTCATGTGCCCATCTGAAGTGGGCTTTCTCACTAAGTTGAAGCTGCAGATAACAATCGTAGGACTTCAGTTCATTCTCCCCATTGCCAACTATGCCCTTGCAGATCAAGCCTGCATACTTGTATGTCCTAGCCAACATGTAGATGACGCAGGAGCTCATATAGAATGTTTTGGTCTTCTCAAGGTTGACCAACCGCTCGTGGAGACTATTGCTTATCATGCGAGACCAATTGAACATTTTGACCCCCTCCGTGATGTCCTTGATAAAATAGTACATCCAAGTCTCAAAAGGCGCGCCTTGAGGGTTGCCAACTATTTTGTTCAACAGGACAATAATATCTTTGTAATCCTCTTTGAAGTCTGTGCGCAACAACTTCTTAGGCATCTTCTTGGCTGACACTCTCGGTTTCTCCAGCCATGACTTTTAATGTTGGCGGCACAAAGGTCAAGCTTTTCATCATATAACTTCTTTGCATCCTCCTTAGTTTTGTAAGCAGTCTTGTGGTATGTGGGGATGTCGAAGGCTTCCTGTATGGCTAACTCTCCAAGGTGAGCCAGTATCCTTCCGTCAGGCGCAACAATTTGCCTGTCTTGTGCATTATAGTGAAGGGCGCACTCTAATATCAACTCAGCACATTCAACTACAGGTGGGAATCCGGCAACTTGAACAATTCCATTTCTCATCATCCTTTTGGCAATAGGTGTCGGCAAGAATCTGTCGTGCCCGTACATCCTTCTTTTGAATTCCTTGAGATCGATGTGTTCCGAGGTTGGTGTCTGTGAGATTCTTCCATTTTGAATTAATTTTGGATTCTGGCTGCAACCCCTTACTAGCAAACTTCATTTGTACTTGTCTTGACGGCTCTCCCCGAGTGGTCATCAACCTGCAAGTACAAAATACTTAACATTAATACGAGACCTTTAAAAGTCAAACTATTCCGGGATGTTCTTTGATAAAATCATACTTTCAGCCTTTAAATTATAAATTTCTGTGAAAAAGCAAGCTGAAAGTAAATAAATTTGCCAAGTACTGGATAAATCTCGTGCTGGAATGAATGTAGAAGATTAGAAAAGAATAGAAGAGTGTTGCCAATGAATTTCCAAACCTCAAAGAATGTCCTCTGGCTGCGAATGAATTATAACTTCTGGAAATTTGATCAAAGAAGTGCGCCAATCTGCTGAGAAGTGCGACTTTCAGCAAAGAAGTAATTGATTTCTTCCCAAAAAATCAAGTCCTTCAGCATAAAATTACTTCTTCTACTCACTAACTAACGTCACTCTCACTATTTCTTCCTTCAAAAATTACTTCTTGCAGATTTGAGAGAGATAACTTCTTCTCGGCCGAATTTGTGAAAAATGCATTGCTGAAACTCATTATATGGCTGAGAAGTGCGATTTTCCTTAGTAACTGCCTTCCTTTTCTTGAGTTTCTCTCAATTTTAGAAACGTTTTCTCTTCCTCGATTAGCAAGTTTCTAAATCTTTTTGCAATCATTGAGGCAAGTTTCTAATTTCTTCTTGGCGCCATCTCTGTTTGAAATCTTCATATTTCTTTTATAATTTGCCTAAGTGTTGAAAAATATTAAATTAATCATTAAAATTAATTTCCCAACCCGTTTAATCCTCGAATCGCGGCAAAATTCAATTTTTCCTAAGGCAAATTAATTACTCCTCCAAGTAATTTCTCGTTTTCCAGACCTTGAATATTTTAATTAAAATTCCCTAAGTGTCGGGAAATAATTAAAAATATTAAATATTAAAATTCCAACCTGTTTAAAATTGATACTTGGCCAAATTTGTTTGTCCGTGGCTAAATATCTTATTTTCCAATCATCTGCCTAGCCAAAATGTGCTCAATGACTTCTCTACCAATTTTCAATTTCCCGAACGGACTTCTGGCCTCTCCAAACATCCATACTTAGTCAAAACTTCCATTTTCTCTCTCCTTCTAGGTTGGGTGGACATGGAGATTTCTCTGCCGTTTTGAATTTTTATTCATGCCTTAGGAATTTATTTCATGCTGAGTTACGTGGACTTCATGTTCGCCTTGCCAGACATTCTTCCTTCCATGCCTTAAGATTTCATTTCGTCATGCTGAGGAGTGAAATTTATGCTAGCTTGATCTCCTCTCTTTCTAGGCATATTTTATTTTTCCATGCCTTAAAAAAATTTCCTCTCCCAAAGTTGGGTGGACTTCAGCTTCCTTTCGACATGGGCGCATTTAAGCTTTGACTTGTCCAAGGGCGGACTTTACCTCTTGTCTTGCCATTCACTTGGCTTGGGCGGACTTTGAAGAAGGCTTGCCATCTTTCCTTTCCATTCACCTTTCTCTCTAGGGTGGACTTCATGTCTTCTTTGCCAAGGGCGGACTTGGCACTTGTTCATTCCATTTACCTCTTTCCCTAGGGCGGACTTGACCCTTGCTCATTCCATGGGCAAACTTCACCCTCTCTCCTTCCAAGGGCGGACTTGACACTTCATCAAGCCATGGGCGGACTTCAACCTTCCTTGTGCTATGGCAAACTTGAAGGTTAACCTTGCCATTTCTCCTCTAGGGCGAACTTGGAGGCTTCTTGTGCCATGGCGGACTTGGAGGCTTGCCTTGCCAAGGTGAACTTCAACCTTGGCTTGCCAGTGCCTGCCTTTGGTTTGCCAAAGGCAAGGGCAGACTTCATGCTTGGCCTGCCATTCCTTCTCATGGGCGCACTTCACCAGACTTAGCCACTTTTGCCAAGTTTTTACCATTCACCTTGATTTCCATGTTGATTTCTAGAGGCGTGTTGACTTCATGCTCAGTGGGACCTTAAAATAGAAACTTTTCCCAAAATAGAAACTTTCCAAAAATAGAAAAAAGCAAAAAACATCCCTAAAAAATAGGAACTCCAAAATGGCCTAAAAATGCCAAAAAGCAAAAGAGCAAAATCCCTAAAAAATAGGAATTTGGGGGTCCCCAAACTGGCAACGTAGAGGGCGAAACCAAAAATTGGGGGTCCCCATTTGTGATGGGGCGATGTGTGAAATAGGTCACAACACTACCATACCTATTTAAGTTAGCATGAAACTTTATCCTAAACTCCTTGGGAAAAGACCAATCCTACTTTACATAGACAGCTAGTAAGAAGTTTGATCATGTTGATTTCTGGAGGCGTATTGACTTCATGCTCAGTGGGACCTTAAAATAGAAACTTTTCCCAAAATAGAAACTTTCCAAAAATACAAAAAAGCAAAAAGCATCCCTAAAAAATAGGAACTCCAAAATGGCCTAAAAATGCCAAAAAGCAAAAAAGCAAAAAGCAAAAAAGCAAAATCCCTAAAAATTAGGAAGTGTCAGAAATGACCGAAAGCATAGGCGATCCTCGTCTTTCGGGCCTTCTGAGCCCTTCCATGAGGTTTAGGCACACACAAATGGGTTCAAAATCTCAACTTGGTCGGACTGACTCTCAAAAATTACTCAAATTCTGAACTCCAAACTAGCAACGTAGAGGGCGAAACCAAAACTTGGGGGTCCCCATTTGCGATGGGGCGATGTGTGAAATAGGTCACAACACTACCATACCTATTTAAGTTAGCATGAAACTTTATCCTAAACTCCTTGGGAAAAGACCAATCCTACTTTACATAGACAGCTAGTAAGAAGTTTGATCATGTTGTGGGCATTGCTTCTAGATTTATGCAAAATCCATATCTAAATCATGCAAAATGGTTAAAAGAATCTTAACATATATCAAAGGAACAGTTAGATCTGGTTTTTATTATTCTTGCACCAAAAATGCTAAATCATTTGGTTATTGTGATGTTGATTATGCTAGTGATACTGTTGGTTATTTTTCAAGTATTCTGGGCATTGGAAGCACTAAACATGAACAAACAACTACAATGAGTTTCTTGTGCAGGCTATGCCATAACATAGCCACTGTACAAGGATTTGCCTTTCACAGCCCTACAATGACAAGAACCATGTCCATCATACAAAACAAAATCAAGAAACAGTTAATCCAGCACAGAAACAGCAGATCCATCCTGCTCCACACCAAATTCTCCTAAGAAAAAACCACTATGATCGCAAGCTTCATAAATCTTACACAAGGATAAACAATCACAACAGTGCAGGACAAAACAACAAGCAGATCTTGTTTACAAATCCATTTGCTGCCCTTGCTGGCCCTAAGACTAAGAGAACAGAAAGAATCAAAGATGCAAAGAGTTACCCTCCCCTCAAATGCCCAATCCAGACTCACTGCTTGATAAAAAAAGTTAGCAGCAAGTTTTCTTTCCTAAATCACTCAAACTACTTTTAAGCCCAGAGGAAATTTTTTGGATGTGCCTCCAATCAAAGTTGGAAGAAGCCAGATTTGAGTAGAATTAAGGCTAAGCAACACCCCTCTGGATCAAGCCACGACAATATAGAGACCATTCAAGTTTCTCAGGTTTGTTAACATCGATTCTATCATAGAATATTTGTAGTAATGATGTGCCAATAAATGCCAATTTCTAAAGAATCAGATCGTTTCTAAACAGAAAGATAGGGTGCTATCATTAGAATATACTAGAGCAGAAAGAGGAATTTGCAGCCTGGCAAACCACTGTCTCTTTCACTAGGAGTAGGATATAAACAGAAATCTATCACAAAGCTCTGATGATTTCCCGTGGGTTGTTTTGAAGGTTAATTTATGTCTCCTGGATTTCAGTATTCATATTGTATTCCTTATCATAGCAGCAAAAATCTTTTGGGGAAATAATGGACAAACCAAAAGTATGGGAAAAAACAGATTTTCAAAAAATGCACTATTAGAGATATAGAGAACAAATAAAAAAGCACTACTTTTTTATTCTGAAGGCATTTTAATATATTGCATTGCACAGTGCATTTTGCATGTTGCGTAAACGATAACTAGATACTAATCTATGTCACCAAGTTTTTGGCACAGGGTGGAAGGGACCAGACTGTGTTTCTAGGACACATTTTTTGGGAGGCCACTTTTAGTGGATGGCAAGGGATGAGTATTTAAATAGGGAAAAATTTAAAATACAGGAAATTTCAAATATTCATATGATGACATCAACAAGACATTCATGATGGAACCTTAATTCGAGTTGAATTGAGATTTCATGAGTTGACAAACAAATGAACGAAATTTAATTTGCTTTAATTGTCAGTGTACATATATATTATATAAAAATTACAACAATTACAATATGTCCAAAGGCTGCAAGTTTCAACTGCAAAATGATAAAAAATGAAAATATGCCGGTGCCCATAATCAGCATTTGCTCTCTGAATCAAATTTGAATTCTTAAGTCTGAGTCACTGCCACTATTAGGGACTATCTCATCGATGAAACCCCAACCAATCCCTCTTGTGTCTCCTCCTCATCAACCCATATGACATCTTTAGGATCAACATCCCAACATGTAGTCCAACAATACTCAAGAATCTATCAATCCTAAAGTTGCAAGGCACTATGCACAGCCACCAACTTCTATCTCATCGATGAAACCCCAACCAATCCCTCTTGTGTCTCCTCCTCATCAACCCATATGACATCTTTAGGATCAACATCCCAACATGTAGTACTCAAGAATCTATCAATCCTAAAGTTGCAAGGCACTATGCACGGCCACCAACTTCTTCAATCATCAAGAAGCAAGCCTATTCTTCTTGTTGACTATATAAAATTGTAAGCAGTGTCAAGAGGCACACGGGTCTGGGACAATAACCCCAATGAGATCAAGGGGCAAATGCCTTTGAGACTAAACAAATCTCCAAGGAATATGCCATTTCTTCCTAATTTTATTGATTTTAAGTTAATGATGTAACATAGGGGATGCATCACCAAGTTACATTGAATTAAAAAAAAAGTTGTAAATGAAGAAAAAGCTTTATTTTGTTTGTTTTGCAAAAGAACATTTTTTTGGGTCAAATTATTAATTCTACTCATGCTCTCAACTCTCCTCAACCCCTCATAACTTCAACTGTTGACAATAATAGTAGCCAATAATATGCCAAAAATAAATGGGTGAGCTCATCACTATAAACTTAAGAGGATTTCTCACAGTTGGTGAATTATATTTTTATGGCTTACAACTACCAACGGAGTTTATTAGAATGATATATTTTGATATTATTGCATATGTCTAAATATTCTAAGGGATTTACCATAAATAGTTAGCGCTAGCAATATTAAATTAAATAACAGACCCTATAACATGTATAATATTAGTTTATGTGATGTAATTTCATATCAAAAAGTCAAAGTTGAGTAACCTTTGCAAATATTATAATATGAAAGGTATTTCCAAGTTATAGAAGCACATAGTATGATATCTTATTGATATGGTGTCCCTCACACTTTGACATATTGACAGAGTCAACCTCCACACATAACCTTGAGACAAAGCCCAACTACAGTGTGCGAGATTTGGGTAAAACCCTAACCACAAAAAAATCTATCAAGTTGAACATTAAAATCAGCTAAAAAAATCATTGAAAATTGGTTAGAAACTTTTATGCTAAATTACAAACATGATTCAAATGATTTAAACAAGGAAAATCTGGTCAAACATCGATGATCCCAATTTATTTTAAAAATGCAATTTACTACAGCAATTTGCAATTATTCATGATTGTTTCCAGCTTTTTGCTTCTATGTTCTTGATATCTACATGTCTACCCTGTGGTACCAACTGCATAGACCTTCTAGATCAACTTATAGAATGGACTATTCAAAATAACCTCTCTAACCTAATCCTGATTGGAAATTACAACACCATTAAAGCCCCAAGGGAAGATAAAAGTAAGGCAGAAGATTTAATCAAAGAGCAGCGGATTCCCTTATTGCACTGGAAAAGCATACCACAATTCTCAAATTTTCATTTACCCAAAGTCTTCATATGCAGTGCAGTCAAAGGAAAGAACACAGTTCCATCTCTAAATGAATTAACAGGCTAATGTTTAGATATCATCAGATCACTTCATCATGACACATCAAAGCTTGGGTTAAGGAATCGACCTTATCAGATCACTGGCCTATCAGGTTAAATATATTGATTTGATTCCATAACAGCAAAAGGCCAAAATTTCAATTTAAAAGCATATACCCCACATCCTAATTTCAAAATTTTGGTAGCCAAATATTGGAATGAGGCATACATTGAGCAAGGTCATCTAAAGTTTCATTTTATGAGAAAACTCAACAATGTCAAATCATTAAATATTTAAGAATATTCCATCAAGACTGATTTTTCCACCTTATCATGCTTTATATATTGGTCATGTTCCTTGATTCTAGCTAGGATATAACTACCAGTTTCTTCAAGCAATGCAATAACAGTTAACAGAAATAACATTAAGAGGTTTCAGATAAAGAAGTATATGCAATTGGAAAACATTCTTGCCAAATGTTTCCAGGAATGCATTAACTAAGCAATTAAAAAACGATAAATCGAACACCTGAAAAGGATTCTAATATTTCACTTATTTTCTTTAGAGTCACTTAAAACATAGCAGTCACATTTGCACATGTAAACAAACAAAAGCATAAAAATAAACGTGACAGAATTATACTTCTGTTAGAAATGAAAAGAATTATAAACCATATATCCCATTGACAAAATTCAAATTAAGCAAAGAGCTCTCACCTGATATCCATCAACGAATATGCTTGCATGTGGTCATGGTTAAGCAATATCAAAGGTAAAAGATCAACACGCAGGGACTCTAATCCAAGTTCCTCCAAGGTTGAAAGAAACCTCGCCCTAACACTATCACAGCAAAAAGGCTTGCACTTAACAACCAGTCTAGATGTAGGAATCGCACACAAGATTTTTGCCCAAACACGTAGAACCCGCGGTGTTATCTGGAGGAAAACAAGATGAATACACAATAATTGTTTTCTGTAGATCATTGTTCAAACAGACATAACTAACAGATATGAAGTTGAATCAACTGGCAATGCAGCATAATTATTACTGATGGCCACCAAAGCTATTAATTCTTCTTCAAGAAATTGAGAATAATTCCAGAATTGAATATAAAGTGAAACTCTAGCTGCCTTATAGGAATACAGTTAATAGTACATCCAAAGGGTCCAAGGCTATTAATTCATCTTCAAGAAATTGAGAATAATTCCAGAATTGAATATAAAGTAGAACTCTCGCTGTGCTGTATAGGAATACAGTTAATAGTACATCCAAAGGGTTCACTGAAGAAACAAAAATGACAATATCCCAGGTAAAAAATGGTCAAAACACTTACTATCTTCTCAACTACATTTGAGTCTTTGAGCAATAGTTTCCCACTTAATATTCAGCTACAATTAAACTAAGTTATTGTAACCCAAATAATTCTCTCCCCCACCTACCTGATGATTGTCTACATCTAGCCATGTTCAAAATTCAAAATCAAGTCTATTTCAAACAATATAAATTTTCAACAATAACACATAAGATTCAAAATCCTTCACTAGGAGGATTTTGAAGCAAGTCTATATCACGCATTAAGTACTTTAAGAAAATGATCTTGCCTTTGCAAGGTTGTTAAAGCTTCCAAAAGTGATGAATCCATTGGACAGAGCTGGTGTTTGTACAACTGGACCTGCTTCTGGAGATGGTGTATAACAGAGGAAACAACCAGGCAACCTAATAATCTCTTCAACATGCCTGCAAACAGGGATATCTGAGAATAGGTAACTGTGAAATTTGATAAAGAAGCTGTATCCAAATATGCATACAGCATGATATATATGTATCTGCAAGTTCAAACAAAGATAATTCTTATCCGTATAAAAAAAAGCCATTATTTCAGATAAGACTATTTGCCCTCATAAACAAAGATGTATTTCTATTTGTAAATGCATAAAGAACCAACATGAGAAATGAATATAAACAAGATACAAACTTCACTGACTTCTGTTTTGAGTTTGGAGGGTCAGCCAATGAATCTGTAAATCGATAATCAATGGTAGGCAAACCAGTTGTGTTAGGATAGCCAATCCATGTAGCCTGCATGGACATCACTGAATTACATATTTACTCGAACAGAAATATTTCGTTAGAAAATTGTAGAAACCAAATCAAACTTAGTGCAACAAATTTTAACCTGTGTGTGAAAAAAAAAAGTTTTTTTTCCAATATTTTTTTAAAAAATATTGTGAGAAAAACAGCATAATCTTATTACATGCATTTTTGTCTAACTCTAAATCTCTTATTGATAATCTATCTATATGCACATCTCCTAAATCAGCCGGAGATATCAAAATACCACCAACACTGGTTTGATCAATTACGTTAAGATAGAATCAGTTAAAATTGTCAGAGAAGAAATGTCCCCACACCTGTACCGGAGCAGGCCTGCAAGACATCATCCCCAACCTATTATTAGCTGTATGACCGGTCAGCTCCACCAGAATATCAACTCTGTCTTCTCTAATAATGGTAGCTAGCTTCTTCTCATCAATTCCATATATATCCCGCCACAACCCTCCTTTCCTCAATACTCTATCCTTAAACTTATTTGTTTTTGCATCTGCCTGTCAAATTGATTAATATTAAAAATTATCAAACAAACTGTTATAAATAGTGATGGTTTAGCCTTCCTGGCAATTAAAACAAAAAATCAAGCTATAGAAGTATACAAGCAAAAAATAGAACATGTTATAATACATCTTTCTGTTGGAAAAAAATCAAAATGAATATGGTCCTGGAACTGTGTAATGTCCCCGTTTTCCAACACACCGTCACAAGAGCTAAATTAATTAATTAATTTAATTATTGGATATTGCCTGGCAAAAATTTATGAAAAGGAGTAATATAAAATAATTAAATTAAAGAGAGCAGTAAAGTGAAACCATGTAATATTTAAAAGATATTATAAAGTATTTTAATGTCACTTTATAAAAAGATGTTTTGGCAGGAAAACCTAAAAGGGTATTATAAAAGGAATTGTGAGCTCATTTTCTCATTATGCGAAGTTTATTATTATTTTATTGGAGATTGTGAGAGCTCAGCTTTCTCGAACAAGCGGACGGAAACCCTCAAGTTCAGGTATCGAGATTTGGACGAAACCCAAATCTTCTCGAGGGCGGATTCAGATTAGAGTTTGCATCTGTGCTTCTAGGATCGATTGATTGAATTTTGTGGGTCTTCTTCGAAGACGAAATTCTGAATATTAGGGTTCAAAGAACATGTTGATTTTTCAGTGCTCAAAATTATAATATTATTGCAGGATTGTGAGATAGGACAAAATTCATATTAAGAGCAGAAAAGACAAATTATTGTTCCCTGGCAGAAGACGTGGCAGGCTTACTTCAAGGGTCCAACACTTTCATTCTAGTCGCCATTTATCTATATTGATGCAGATGTTGACAAAAGAGTGAAACCATAAAGATCATGGCAATTAAGCTGAGAACATGGCATGTAAGACAAAGGTCGCTTGAAGACAAGATATGCATGAGTCAAGCCGTGGGTATTCAAAGCCTTTCATCAGGTCCTACTTGAGTGTTTGATCCATATTTGCTGGTGTGCGCATGAGACAACGTGGGGAAAAGGACAAATTCGAATGATGCCAGGTACTCATAAAAGACAAATTCTAAAGTAGCCGCCACCTCTTTCCTTGATTGTTAGACAAACAGGAAGCACAAAATGACAAGAATGTGGAGAATATCTTAATTTCCTATCAGATATTCATTCTGGAATGTTGTTTGCCTACGGGCATTATGTATGAAGAAAAATTAGTGTGCCAAGAGAGATTGGTTCGATGCTTTGCTAAAGCCGATGCTATACACCACTTAATCAGCCCCGTCAGAAATTCACCACTGTTTGTATTGGCGGGTCAACGATTCCCTATTTTCCTTGCTATCGAGACTCTTCATTGTCATCGGGAGCTGCCTGTAGCTATATGCTGGCCATCTCATTAAGGCAGCGATAAACTATCTTCCAAGTTTATGTGGCTCTTTGGATATCCTGCGGTTACATTTATGGATTGGAGCAACATATCCCAGGTTTGAATACATATTCATATCTGTTAACAACCAATGATTCTTAGTAAAGTCGTTGTAATTCACTTAACACTTCGAGTCAAGCATTGACTTATCTGCCACTATATCTATGCTCTGTCTGAAGAATATATCATGTAACTGCATTCCTATCATATTCAGAACTGTAAGAATTGGAAGATACATTGTAATAGTGATCTCTGAGTATGTATCCATGAGTGTAAATGCTGCTTTGCATGCTCAGAGTGAATGGTTTTTGCATTTGCAAGTAACGAGAATAGTTTGATAAAATGGCACATATATCAAACTAGACAAATCGCAAAAACTTCGTCCATACTAGTAGGGAATATTACAAACTGTAAGCATAAAGAAAAAATCTTGTTCTAAAGTTCTTAATCCAGAGTATTCATGCCCAGTAGAAATACTAAAAAAATACTTCAAAACAAAACATCATATAAAATGGCATGCATAGAACCAATTAAGAACTGGCATCATCTTCATAGAGTATATCCAGATATAGCAAGTTAACCTTTTTATAGAGGTAAATGATTCTACACCTAATTAGAGTAGTCAATACACAAAATCAAATTATCATCTCACAATCTTCATATCAGGTCCACAATGATTCTACTAAATGAAAATTGACTATAATGAGTAACTCGTATCCACTAAAATACAATGCCAGCCCAAATTTCCAGTAAAACAAGGGCATGCATATGGAAGGACGATGGTGAGAGGACTTCACAGGGAAGTACATGCAAATAAGAGAGGAATGATGAGAATCCCAAGTTATATCACTAGAAGCTGTGCTTCTGTATACCCTTCAATAAGATTTTGTAATAGATTATAATTAATATGAAAATCATGGAACCAGAATAAGGATGGGCACAACTAAATGCCTGAGAACAAGGCATGCATTAATTCATGAAGACCGTCGAAGTTCAATAGATTACAAGAAAATTTTAAGGATATTTACAGGAAAGATATGCACACAAGGTTTTAAGTTGGCTCCAAACCAACAAAGACACTTAATCAAGCCCTCACTGGCTAGAGAAAATTTCTCGAAATCCTGTTGTAAATGGGGGTATTGATCATAAAAAGTAGAATGGGACATGGTGGAACCTTTTAGTGTTTTCATGTTCCACTGATCTTATGACTTTACCTGGTTGGTTTCTTGGTCTTTGGTGGTCTGGGTCTTGGAAGTGTTGTTTAGGGTTTGGGGTTTAACAACGCATCAATTGGTTTTCTTTGAAAATGCACTTATCATGTTCTAATCCTTCATTGACTTTCTATTGTCAGTATCCTGCTTTTTAAGTTGTCTTTGAAGTCATTGTACCCATGTGTAACCAGCCCCCCATGTCTTGTTTACCTTTGGAACTAGTTACGCTTGAGGCCCCTAAAATATTTGCATCTTTTTCAAGATTTATTTTATGTCATCGGTTGGTTTTTATGTCTGTTTGCCTCATGGTCCTAGTCGGTTCCCCTTTTTTAAAACATCTTTTGCGCATGTGCTCATAATATCTTTCAAGTCACTGCCTACCGCTCAGCGCATCACCCATCGCGCATAGTTGTGTGACCACTAGCCTTGTATTAGCGATGAGCAATGGATCCTCTCTTCCATATATCATATTAACGACACGCAATGTGAAGTCATTTACCTTGTATCGCTGATAAACCTTTGTATCGCTGATTGTCTTAACGCTCTTGTTTCCAAATCAGCAATAAGTGATAACACTACAATCTTTCGTATTGTCGGCTCATCGCCCATCGCACATTGTTTCCTATTTTCCATTTTCAAATCCACAATAAGCGATGAAACTTGTAGCTTTATTGTTTTAAAGCATTATATCGCTAACCCATTTCCGTTCAAGTTGCTGCTGGGAGCGACACCCGCCATAACCATAGATCTTGTTGCTAAGACACATGGCGAAATCTTGAACCATCGCTAAATTTTCTTCCATTGCTAATGTGATTCAGCTATAGAAAAATAAATCAGCAATGAGCAATGTAAGATGCTAATACATGTTCTCATCGTTGGAGTCCAAGGCATTGCTAGAAGTTCTTTCTGAAGGGCTTTCCTATTAGCGATGAGAGACGGAGGGGGCATAGAGTCAAGGGAAGATGATTTGATCCAATGGCCAAGATTTCATCGCATGTGTTATTCACATAGTTGATAGTATGCACGAAGGAAAAGGAGTATCCATGATGAGTGATGAGGGTTAAGTCTTATGTTCATCGCTTCACCTCAAAGCATCGTGGTTATAGTTAGAGGCATGGAGAACACATTAGCGATAAGCGATGAGCGATGGAGGAATTAAGCCATCATCGGATTCTTTTGCATCACAGGTCCATTCAAGTAAGTTGAGGATGAACTAGCGATGGGTGATGGTCTTGAAGAAGAAGTGATAACAATTCTAAAAGGGCAACGTGGCAGCATCAAAGGAGATCGCTAAAAGCAAAAAGGGTAAAGCGAGAGGATGAAGGAGATCCATTGATGAAGTTTTAAAACAGAATGATCAATGGCTGGAATTCAAGCATAAACAGCTAAAGTGTCAGTTCGCTCGCGCGAGCTTTCTTTCAAACATTAATGGTGAAACCACTCCGTTCCTGAGCTATAAAAAAAGTAATTGGTCCATTTTTATTCACATTTGCAAGAATTAGAAGCAAAGGAAGGCGTGGGGGATCCAAGCGAAGGAGATGCAAAGAATTGAAGGCGAATTTTCTCCCGAGTAAGCAATATTTGTACTTCTCTATACGAATTTTGGCTGAATTAAACTAGTTGAGGAAATTAGTGGTTAGTTTAGTAAACTCTAGGGGCTTGGAGTCTTGAAAGCTTTTGATATTGTGGGAGTTCATAAAATCTAGTTAGATTTGGTAAAGTACAAGAGGTTTTCTATCAATATTCTGCAAATTGAGGTTCTTGTGAACATAAAACCTATGTTACACAAGGACGCGTCCCCTACCCCAAAACCCCATGTACCCGTCCCCATCCATCCCAAGGACAGGGGGACATATCAGGGACAGTCCCTGGTCGTCCCCGAATTAAGAAAATTCACAAGAAACGGTAGGATACGTTTCCTCCTAGCTGGGAACAGTCCCTCGTCCCCGGGTACAGCAAGGGACGTTGGAAACGTCCCTTGCCGTACCCAAGGGCAGCTAATCGTCCCCCGCGTGCCTAAAGCCTCCAAACATTAAAAAAAACATAAAATTTTGTTTGTATTTTTTTTTTACCTGTTGCTAAATGTTGTGCGAGGCCCACATTGACTAGCGACCTAAATTTTTCTCCAAAAACTATAGAGTAAAATGTAAATGAAACTTAGTAAAGTTTCATGACTATCGAACTTAATGAGACTTCAGGACCGACAGACTACTGAGTATCGGCAAACTCCAGCAGCACGATGGGATGTTGATCCTGAGGATGTTAGCAAATTGATGAGGATGAGATGCAACTAGGATTGGTCGGGCTACCATTGGATGATCCACTCTTGCTAGAGGATGATAGTGACTCAGATAGTTCTGAGTCTTTTGATATTCATAGCCCGAATGAGGCTTAATTTCATAGATTGTTGGACAATGTATTTAGTATTTTGATTTTCATGTTTGAACTTTGAGACTTTTGGATGCATGTTTGAAACATTTGGATATTGATAGACCATGGTTTTATTGATGTTTGATATTGCTATGATAAATTTTATAATGCTTAAATGACATTTATTATGTTGTTAACTTGTTACACTACTACTCTCGCGATTTATTTATACATTGATATTGTTGTTATCAATTATTAATTTATTGACATATATATCTCTCTTTCCCTCTCTCTGTCTATAATATATTAATAAATTTTGAAAAAATCATATATATATATATATATTTGTATGTCGCCGTCCCCTACCATCCCCTAAAAATGCCCCCTAGGAAACGTCCCGGAAACGCATCCCCAACCATCCCCCCGTCCCCGTCCCCAAAAGGTTGTGGAACACAGCATAAAACCAAAAGGCCCTAGTTCGGAATTTGAATTTGAAAACCCTAGGTGTAAATCATGAGTCAACCTAGTGACTCCTCAGGTGTAGGGGCTAAACCCAAACAAAAAAAGCCCAGGGTTGTAAAACCAAAACCAGAAGTTTCAGAAGGAGCTGCAAAACAGAAAGGAGAAAAGAGAGACTACACCAAATTCATGGAGGGTGAGTCTCAGGAGATTTCTGCAGGAGGTAAGCAAATAGGCAAACGGCCCACTATAGAAGGGGTTATGACGAGTAGATTAATAGATATAGCAGCCGATATTGGAGAAGTTCCAATGCCTTAGAGTGGTTGGGAACTATTCTTGTATGCTTTCAATAGGCATTTTGCAAAACGTCCATCTCGTTATTTGTGGGATTTTGACCTCGGAAAGTTGGCGGTGCCCAATGTATTTGTTGAGGTTGATTTGATGCTAGAATTAGCAAGGCATTATGATGCTAATGACAGAGTTATCAAAGAGTGTTAATGGAACCCCATTGCTTGACATATCCAAAAACAGAATAGTGGAGATTTCAAGTTGAACCCTAATTCCACTGTTAACATTAGTGTTTTTGAATTGTGTCGTGAATATGAGCAAAATAAATATGGATTCAGAAAGCATGTGCTTCCCAAACATAAGAGAAAAGATCGAGGGTTGAGAGACATCTTTTGGCCCCAAAGATTTTGAACCCTTTGACTGTGATGAATTTGAAAATTACTTCAAGAATACATATTATTGTTTAGATCAAGTGTTAGCTAAAAGATTTGATGAGAGCATACCCATTGCAATGATGGTAATGGCCATGGACATCTAGAATTGGAATTCAAACAAAGGATTTGATTATGCAGCTTATATTGCAGATCAAATGCATAAAGAACTAGTTGAATTGAAGGATGGGAAAGCCCCTTTTATCTTTCCACAATTATTCTTTGTCGATGCAAATGATTCTACAGATGGGGCAGGAGAAGTGGAAGAAGCTTATGAAGCTGAGGCAAAGAGATGAGGATGGCAATGATTTGCCAGTGCAGATGTGGACATTCATTTGAGACCAAAACTCCCCACATTCCAATTATAATGCTTTTTTGTAATGTTTTGAAGGTTGGTATCACAGAAAGCTTGGGAGTAGAGCCTTTATACAAAATCTCGAGGGTCATCAAGGAGATTCTGCGACCACATGAGCTTAGAGAAGGATCCAAATTGGGTAATAATTGGGGTGATTGCATTCACATTACACTCTAATTAGAGTTTATGGGGCCAGGGTTGCACAACATTGTCTACCTTTGTATGTTTCTGAAAGATTGTCTTTCATGGAGATCATGTGGCAGTTGGATAGCATGGATAAAGATCATTTCATGAATAACAGAAAGGCTTCTATGATAACTCCACAATGTTCCTTTGATTACTTTATTGCCACTGCCAAGGAGGGTTATGACAAATTTGGGATAATGCTAAGTAACCTCAGAATGCCTGTAGATGAGGTGAGGAGCTATGACCCTAAGGGGTATGTAGATGCAAAGAGGAGAAGGAAAGGTTTATTTGGGTTTTCACATCAATTTTTATATACTGATGATATAATTAGAAACTATCAACTGATGTCGTTGTGACCTCAAGAAAGAACGAAAGAATGGATTGCTATTTGTAATAGGGAGGGGCACCTAATGAAGAAAAATCCATTCTATGTAAGTCATTGTGCTGAGATTGAGAATCCATATGAGCGAACTATGACCAAATTAAAGGAATTTCAAAATGGTGAATTAACTGTGAGAGTTAAGGAGGCCACAGAGAAAGTTCAAGTGGTCAAGAAGCAGCAAGATGCTCAATTGAGAAGCCTTCAAGCTCAGGAAGAAGTTCCTAGTGATGCAGAACAGCCCTTGGAAACTGATGAAGGGCAAAAGGTTGCTCATTTAGTTGAATATTCAATGACAGAGCGGGTTGGGGATGAGCAATCTGTTGAGCATGTACCAAGTGACCAAGAGGTGGAAAAAAGGTTTCCTTCTCCTCTTATAAGAGATGCTCTTGACCCCTACATCCCAGAGGACAGAATTGTCACATAGGAATATGATGAAGGGGTTGATGATGATGTTAGGGTGAAAGCTTGTGAAGAGTTTACTCCTGATGATTCTTTTGTCGAAACTAAGGAATTTAAAGAATTTGTTATTCAATTTAAAAGTCAAAAAATTAAGAAGAGAATTGAGGATGCAAAGGCTAGTGTGGACCCCTCATTACAAGAGGAGGCAGAGAAGGCAAAGGAGGAGAATATAATGAATGAAATAGCAGCAATTAATCTTGTTGAAGCCAAGAAAATTGTCAAAGATAGTGGTGTGATGTTGTTGCCAGGGTGGAATCTCACTTCTACCATTGCACTAGATGCAATTAGAAAGGATCCAGGGGCTTCTGTGTCTGAGGAACACTTTGATAATCGAATTTTCGGATGTGGTTTTAGTCCCAAGATGCATACCCTTGCAATTTGGTAAATGGCACCAAACACAGGGAGGCCTGAGGTTGTAAAATCAGTGGAAGAGGTCATCGGTCCTGTTGTGGTAAAAAGAGTTACAGATATCACTCCTACCCAAGCTACTCAATTGACTGTACATGCTACAATGTTGAGTGCAGATACTGCACGGATTTCTCAAAAAAAATATGATATATTGTTGGAGAAATACAATACTCTTTTGGATGAATATAATAAGATGAAGGCTACTGCTTCACAGGCAAGTCCATCACAGAGGGCTTTGCCTAAAATATTCTCTCTCAATTTTTTTTATTTTTAAACCAAACATTTACAATAGAATCAATCACCCGTTAAGGTTAACATAACCCAAAACGTACATGAAAGAACTCTAACCAAGAATGCGCCCTAAAACCACTTAAGGAGGAGGGGCGGGCATATGGTCAGAGGATCCCTAGGATCTACTGAATCAAATAGTACGAGATTACACTGAAAGAGAAATATTAAACTCAACACCAAGAATGTGCAATCAAGATCCTTTGACAGGCGAGGTGCTAACATATGGTGGAGTACTACTGCTGAATTCAAATGAGACAAGGCGGATAACCAGCCAAAAAACTTTACACGCTACCACCAAACAGTGGGGGGAAAAGATTACAATATGATTACTTCTTCTACTGCGGCAGGCATCCACTGAAGAGTGGGGATTCACCACTTGAAAGTGGGCATGAAGGAGATTACAAAACAGATTATCCACACTGGCGATATACCATCCAGGGGTGCTTAATGTGAAGTTAATTAAATAATGCAGCAAATGCTAAAACTGAAACAGTAATACTGTTAACAGTTTGTACAAAGAAGATAGCTGCAAATTACATTGTTTTTCACCATTTTTCCAAGCACCACGTTATACATTGTTTCCATGTCAAAACATAATAAGAAAAGAAGAAGAAAGATGGAAACAATAAATGATTTAATTCTGTTTCAGCAAACTGTAATTTTGGATATGTCAAATCAACAACTACAGAAAATTATCAAATGCTCACAACTCAACCGAATTACCTATGAATTGCATGATTCCAAGTGCATTGATCAACTAGAAGATAGGCGCCCCTGCTGAGATGAAGAAATAGCCTTGAAACACCCACTATTATTTATGGCACAATTCCCAATGCAAGCTGAAATGTACGGCCCTCCGTGAGGGGCGATTTTGACATATAAAATCAAAGGCTCCAAACTAAAATCTGCAAACTGGTAGGAAGGGGCACCCCAAGCATAGAAATAGATTGCTTCAATGCCCAGAAGCAAATTAAATTCATACAAAAAACTATATATAAAAATCTCCTTCAACCAAACAATAACCAGCAACTTGAAAACTGGAAATATCTCACCAAAACTCCACAGTAATGCTCAATATGTACTTTTGGATGAAGCACACTCTCAATCCATCATCTAGGGAACCAAAGTTTCAGGCCCGAAGAGTGGAAAAGAATTGCTAAGTTTTCCCTTAGCCGGATTCTGAATTTCAAACCAACAGCATAACTTTGTTTTTCAAAACATAACATAATCAGCACTCCACAATGCAGCAATATATAAGTTTCAATGGGCAAATGAAACATTTTGAATTCCAAGAAGTTGAATCACTTCAACTTCCCAAGGGACGCCCTTCAACCATTCACTTTATTGTGAAATAATAAAACATTATTTCCCTTCCCTTTAGGCGTCCATTTCTATTTGCAACAATAAAGCATTTTAATAAATCATTAAATGCTCAACATGACCCCTTAATGTCCCCTCTTTAAAACAACATGAAATTATCACTCCTAGGCATGGGGTACAACTTAAAAACATGAAATTGACTAAATATAACACTTAGTCCAAGGAGATAACCAAAACCAATACCAATACTGAAACTGAAGGAATACCACAAATAGCATGATGACCTGAGCTAAACTGCAGATGATGATACTGCCAAAATTAGACTTACTAAAAATAGCCACTACCAAAAATAGAAAATTCACTTCAACTCAACAGAAAGCCAAACTGATCGGCCACACTGAACTGCAAAAGATTGAGTTGCTGCTAGAGTGATACTGCTATAAATATACTTACCAAAAATAGCATATTGCTATAAATAGTAAGTTTGCCAAAACCACATCTGTATGCCAACTGAGCAGTATCATGACTTACTATAAATAGTAAGTGTTTCCAAATATTTTTTAAGCACAAACCGGGCAACCATCATGACTTACTATAAATAGTAAGTGCTCGGAAAGGATGTCAGATTCAGATGCATGTCACATCACCCTGGAGATCTCTGAAAACCCAGAAAACTCCACTAGACATGCATCAAAAAAACACACATGCAAGCCCTCAAAACTGCATCTGAAACCTCCTATAAAATAGGAAATCCTAATTTCCCATTCTGCTTAGCCTACGAGTTTCTAGAAATAGGCTAAATCCAATTGTAGAGCATAGGGCTAAATCGGGGACATTACATTGCCTTCCCCTTCTTCTTCTTCCTCGTAGCTATCATCACAAGACAGGGATGTTTTATCTTTGAGAATAAAAAGATTGAAAGAAGAATTGCAAGCAAAAAAGGACAATGTTAAGTAAGCTAAAGAAGAAACTTCAAAAGTTGAAGATAAAGTTTTTGATAGTATTTTGAGACACATGGTTTCTAAGTTGGTGCACAAGTCTGATAATGTTTGGGAAGTATATAAAAGCATTCATGAAGACTGTAAGAGGTACATTCAAGTTCAGAATGCCTTTCAAAATGATTGGAGTAAGTGGAGTGCAAGAGTTGGAGCTCTGAAGGAAATGATGCCAAACATGAAGGATGATCCTGAGGCTCCAACAAATATCCCAGATTTGTTGAAAGGAGTAGATTTATTGGGTGAAATATCAGCATACCATGGCCAGATTGGTGTTCAACGCCAAAGCAAACTAAAGATGTTCATCAGAGATATGGAGGAAAGTGGGATGCCTAAGATTTTGAATGAAGATGGGGAAAAAAAAGAATTCAATACATGGAAGGAACAAATAACAAATATGCTCCCCAAGGCTAAGGAGGCCATCAGTCTTGCAGATTACACAATGTTGAATGCTTCTCTTGATGATATGACTAAAATTGAGGTTAATATGGACGTTTTTGTCAAAGAGGCCAAAATACTAATGGATGCCAGGTACAATCTGCATGGTTCAAAAGTGCAAAGATTGTTGGATACACATTGGCCCACCGAGGAGGAATATAATACATGGCTTGGAAAATTTACAGATTAAGCCTTTGATGAAGTATTGCAAAAAATTTATCCTCTCAATCAAATGATAAAATGTGTGCTAGCATGGAGGTGAAGTTCGTTCTTTCTATGGCTTTTATGTTTTGTCCAACATTTTGGGATGCACGTGGAAAAGATGTCTAGCTTGCAGTTGGTGTTGTTGCAACAAGGGATGCCTTTTGGAAGGCGGGAGTTATCTTCAAAAAAAAAGTACCAAGGCATTTTGTCTCATATGAGTATTCCCCCTTTTGGGTTGCAAATATAACTGCTTTTGGGAATGTTTTGAAATGTAAAAGAAATGAATGTCAAATGTAAATGTGACAAATGTACAATTTGGCCCAAAGCTTGTCAACTCCCTTATGCTTATAAAAGGGAATTCAAGGCAAATTGTACAGGTCTTTGGTTGATAGAGTTGTGATCTCATGTAAAGAATTTTGTAATACAAGCATAGAGAAATAGAATTAGAGTTGAGTCTTAGGTTTGAATTTGAGTCATGTAATAGGCATAATGTTTTATAACAGTACTAAAGAATTTTCCAAATTCTTGAAGGAATTCATCTAATTTGCAATTATATGAGAATGTGTCTGTTATAACAATGTATTTGATAATTGGCACAAGAGTATCATAAGATACATTGTAGGGATTACCCTCTCGGGTCTTGCAGAGCCCAAAGTGTAGAGGGAAAGCCTAGCAAGCTTTCACCTATATGTTGGCCAATCTTCACGATTATCAACCATTGAATTTGGCAAATTCATAGATAACTGATGAGATTAAGTTTGGTTCATTAAAAACAACCAACAGGACAAACGCTTGGCATGTTTTGGTAAGATTCCTTTCCATCCATCCATATACACTGCAGTTTGCATCAATTGAGTGGTAAGTGCCTTAACATCAAGTAAGGTCTTCTTTAGGAGAAGAATAAAATAGAAAAAGAGTTGACTGATGGAAACCTCAAACAAACATGAAATCTCGTATAATTGGATTGGCACATAATTGTCAACATTTCATCTGTCAAGTTGAACTGGAGGGTCCAAACAGAAAGCATTGGGATCAACTGCACAGATGAAGGTGGTAAGCTCATGTCAGATTGGCTTTATGTTCATGATGCTACTTCTTTCAAAGCCACAAACAGTCACAAACTTGGAAAGAATGAAGTCTTTAATAGCAACTATGAAGGAAGAATCTTTGTCCTACTCCTAAGAGAGAGCAGAGGACATGTTTGGCAATGACAGCAATTGGGACCTCATAGTACTCCAATAATTGTGGACATAATAGATTTCACAAGGTGAGTGCTCCAACAAGCTATGAATAGCCCAGTTATATTTCTTATGTAGAATGTACAGCTAATTGTCCCATTGTTTGTTCTGTTAATGCTAAATGCAAAAAGTACAAACTAAGTTTCAATTGATAACCTTGGTTGGCCATCAGTTTATTAAAATAATATTATTATATTTAGTTTAATGGTCAAATAGATTTCATAAGGTGAATGCTTCGACAAGCTGAATAGTGCAATTATATTTCTTATGTAGAATGTACAGCTAATTGTCCCATTGTTTGTTCTATTAATGCTAAATGCAAAAAGTACAAACTAAGTTTCAATTGATGACCTTGGTTGGCCATAAGTTTATTAAAATAATATTGTTATATTTAGTTTGATGGTCAAATAGGATATTAGAATAGACTTTAGGTATATTCTTTTATTCTTTTAGTTATGCTTTATATTAGCTTTCAGTTAGGATTAGTTAAAGCTTTCAATTAGCTTTTCTAACTTTCAGTCAACCCTTTAGCTAGCTTTTATTAGTCTCACTATTATTAGCTTTTTGTAGTTCTATATAAAAATGTGTTTGCTTCTTATTTTATGAATCCATTATCTTGGCAATAATTCTATGTGTTCATAATTATTTTATGGTATCAGATCTTGGGATTTGTAAATTCTCGAGATTGGTGAGCGCATGAATTCTACGGATTGTCGCAGTGATGAATTGCATGCAAGAGACACGGAAGAATGTGCCAAAGGAAGTTGTATGGATTCATACAAAGAATTTTTTGAATTTCAGGAAATTGTTTTTCCAAAATTTCTGCAAAAAAATTGGAATTTTGCATCTTTTCTCCAGAATTTTTTTTGAAATTTTCTGCAGATTATTTTCCCAAAAAAAATCAGGTTTTGCAATTTTTTTCCAAAAAATTTCAGTGGTTTGAGAAAAAAGAAAAAATTGGCACCTAGGGTTTCAAAACAAAATTTGCGAGTTTTTTTATCAAAATCAAGACCTAGGGGACCTAGGGTTTTGCAACAGTGTGACAACAATTATTTCTGCATCTCTTTTTTCTGATTTTTTTTTGGACAAAAATTGTTGTTTTCCACCTCTTTGTGCAAACTACGGTTCTGATTTTCTTTTTCAGACCTAGGGTTTCATTGTTTTCCATGACTTCATATTACGGGAGGGATGGCTTCATTATCCAACATCATGTTGGAAGGCAATCATAGGTTCAATGGAAAAAATTACCAACACTTGGAAACAGCGGATGCTCACCATCTTCAAATACAGGTGTCTTGATCAGACTGTCCATGGTACAAACACATGTCCCACAATAGTGGGAAAGGACTAGGACAAATTTGATGTAAGTTATTGAGAGTCGGTTCTCAAGTTATCTGTCACAGATAAGATGCTTCCAGAGGTTCCTTCAGGCAAGACCTCTACTGAGATTTGGAAGCACCTACGAGACCTACATGAGACAAAGTGGAAAAGCATAATCGATGTCCGACTGATAAGCATCCACAATGATAGCCAAAAGTGAACCAGAAATCATGAATCAGCATCCAACAACTTGGACAATGATAGCCTTTGACACATTTTGGTCTTTATGCAAAGAATGAAAACAAGAAAATCTTGGGTAAGTGATCAAGAAAACGGTTTTACTCCATTAAACAGCCATAACTTAATCAGAAACAGACCAGAAAATAGATCATTTGCATTACTGACAGGATGATATTGATTGCCTCATAAGAGTTTTGAACGTGTCACAGTGGTTTCTTTTGTGGCATTGCAGTTTCACATGTGCCCTAGCTCTTTCTTGAGTCTTGTCCCAATAGATGAGGTGGATTCACCCATATGAAATGAAAAGTTCTTTATCAAAGGAGATAACATTCTTTGATAAATACATCTTACAGTTTATGCATATTTCACAGCAAATGAAATATCCAGAAGCTCTTATATCACCTCAGATATGTAATGCTTGATAATGATGGTGTAAGTTGAAAACCAAAATACAAGACCAGCAATCACAATTTTATCATGTTAACTAGCAGATTGCATCTGTATTTTCTACACGTTATGGCATTGATGTTGATTATGTTAATTAAAATCATCTTATTCTTTAAAAGATAAAATTTTGTTAAAAAAGTTAAAACATATTACCTTGACAACTGCAGAGTAAACAACCACCATGTACTTGCCATAATCATGATATACAAGAGGTGCTTCTATGAAATATGACACAGAATGTGTGAAATAATCCGGTGATACATATCCAATTACAAGTGGTCGGTCAGGATCCTTATCATTGTCCCAGGTAGTGTACTGAGGATAAAGGTTCATAAACCGCCTACCCCATTCCCTGCATAATGAAAGGGGTTCATTGAAGATTTTAATTGAATATATTTGACTAAATAATGTATGCAACTCTCAAAGAAAAAATGCAACATGTAAAGTGGTGACAAACATAAACCAACAACCAAAACCCTGAAATTCCAAAGCATACCCATGGCTGACACAAGTAATCATTCTACTAAAATGAACAATTTGAAATGCAAGCAACTTAAAATGAATCATTTTTGCAACATGCATAGTAATCAAATGAGCTAGAAATGCAACCAACATTAGGCATGGAAATTAATTTGCTAAAGTTTTATCAATAACCATTTAACTATGGGAAATTTAAAAAGATTAAAAGGGAAACTGTTAGTGGCAGTGCTTTGCAGAAATGTGTAGCAATGTAAAAAGTTAAATTTTTAATTTAACTTTATTATTAACGTTATTTAAATTTAAAACCCATGACCATGATAAACGCCAAGATAACTTCATGGTGAGAATCCATCAACTTTCCTGATATGGAAATACCACCAACTGTCCAAGACGTTGACCCCCTATGACTTACTAAAAATAGTATGGTCAAAGTGTCTGAAAGCTTCGAAAAGCACAGTGCGAAAACCCTAGTAAACACTGAGCTAGGAAAACATCGATTGAGCTCAAATGGTTGACTGACCAAGTCCAAACACACCTTTAGAGGGCCCCTTAACCACCCTGTTAGTCCACGGGGACCAAGTGATGGACTAACCTCTACAACTGCTAATTGCCTAGGAAAAGGGGACATTGCAAGTACTTACCATTCTTTTGCCTTTTTTAGTTTTAACTTGTATTAACTCTCTCTAATTTCAACAAGTTGTAAGTTCATCAACTAAATAGAAATTGAGTACATAGTCACTCATCCACCAAGTGAAGCATAACCAATTGGCTACCCAAAAAAAGGGCAAAAGCTTGGTCTATATCCACTTCAACTTGCACCTCCTATCACATAAGGGAAGGCAATGAAGATCGGATATAACCCTTAACTGTACCAGCTTTGATGCATCTATTGTAGAGCTTGTTAGAGTCAATGTTGATGATGACAAGGCTCTTAACACATGAAATACCTAGTAGAGTGGAACTCCATTTGCTTGTGGTGCAAGCAATCAAATGTCATGTTGTGTGAGTATTGCATTGAGTGCATTGTCAAATGCATCAATCTAAATTGCAAAGGGGTGTGCAATGCCAAGCATTGTCAAAACACATACCATGCAAAGGCAATGCTTAAGCTCCTTTAAGGCACATGCTTCCAAAAATTCTAAAATTCTTCACAGATGCAGGTTTGTCTTTCCATAATTCATATGGAATCTCATCATGACTTACTCTTAATTGTCCTCTATTAAGAATGTACACAGCAGTATGAACTGCTTCCTTAAAATATCTATCAGGCAGTTTAGCTTCATTCAACATCGTTCTAGCCATTTCCTAAACAATTTTGTTCTTTCTCCCAACAACTCCATTTTGTTGAGGTGTTCTAGCTGCAGACAAATGTCTTCTAATTCCATGTTTTTCACAATACCTATCAAATTCATTAGAAGTGAATTATCCACCTCTATCAGATCTTAAGTATTTTATCTTTTGAACCAATCTCAATCTCAACCATAACTCTAAAAAATTTTGAATCTTTCCAAAGCTTGAGATTTAACTTTAAGAAAAGCTACCCATGTCATTCTTGAACAATCATCTATCAATAACATGAAATACCATTCTCCATTGATGCTTTTAGTTCTTGTTCGTCCAAACAGGTTTGTATGTATCAACTCCAAGGGATTTGAAGTTGAATATTCTTTTGTCTTGAATTTGATCCTTGTTTGTTTCCATTCATGGCATTCTTTACAATATGTACTTGTTGGTTTGCCAATATTAGTCATATGCCTAACTGCATTCTTCTTGCTAACCATCACAAAATGGTCAAAGTTAGTGTGACCCATCCTTTTGTGCCATAACTAATTTTCATTAGTTTTCCCTAACAGACATCTTCCACTTTTCATCTCTTTGAGATGGTACAAGTTGTTGTCTATTATGCTTGCTTCAGCAATAAGTCTACCAAAGATAGCTTTCCTTATCTCACATCCACTAGCATGAAATAACAAATTATATCCTTTGTCACACACCTGGCTAACACTGAGCAAGTTATGTTTTAATCCTTCTACATACAACACATCTTGAGCATTAGTTTTACCATTTATGCATAGTGTACCATTTTCCAGCTATCTTAGCAATGGTATTATCACCAAACTTAACTGTGCCACCATTCCATTTCTCCAAGTTGGTGAAATTCCTCTTATCTCTAGTCATATGACTAGAGCAATCACTATCAACCACCCAAGGATTGCCTTGTCCTTTGGTATGAAAGGTTGTTTGGATCTCAAGGGAAGCATTTCAAGGATGCAAGGGTGAGGGGTCTAAGTTTGGGGGCGATGGGCTGATGACGACGGCAGCGGATAGTGGCGGGGGAGCAGTGTGCTGAAATACATATAGTACACACCTTGTTGCAAAGCGCCCATTTTATTACAAGCAAGAGGATGCTAGCAAAGGTTGTGGAATATGGCTTTACACTGTTAGTTGTAAAGCCAAATTCCACAACCTTTGTCGGCATCCTCCCACCTATAAATTTGTAATGAAACAATTAAAATTTAAAAATTAAAACTAATTTAAAATGATTAATGAAATAGATATTATGATTGTTCAAACATATCTATTTCATTAATCATTTTAAATTTGTTTTGAGTATGTATGAGACTGAAAAATGCTTTGATCGATATGTATCATGTATGACAATATGACACTGAGTCTCAAGGAGGGGTCAAACCCTGAAAAATTGCAAGTACAGGCAAGGCACGTGAATTGTTAGGTCGAATGCCTCAAAGAGATGTCATCTCGTGGGATACAATCAATAAGATCTTTGAACGGGTATGGGCATCCAACAAAGCATAAATAGAAATGAAACAAAAAAAAAAAACTCTCATACCTGTAACTTCAATCACCCGAACTCAGACACCCATGCTCAGTCGTGTAAACACTTAAACAGCAAAATGAAAATAGACGAAAAAGTCAAAGGCATGGTCAATTTAGCCTTTTAGGCTTTTAAGAATACTTCAAATTTATAAATTTATAAATTTTACTTATGTTTTGAAAACAAAAAAATCATTTTTTATTACATTTTTAAGGGGAACGCCTGGAATTTTCTTGCACTTTGGGGGATGTCTGGAAATCTCAGGGACATCCAAAAGTCCCCTCAGAAGAGAGACGTCTCTCGAAGGCGGCGAAGAAATGGGGGGATGGCGGGGGGGTGACGATGGGGCATTTCCCTGACGTCTCTGAGTCTCAGAAACGGCAAGATTTTCAAGGGGGGCGCATCCCCATAGAACACTGCTTCTTCTCTCTCCAATGCCTTTTTGGATTTTTTTGCTTTTCCTTAGAACTTTACGCAGATTCTTTCTTCCATGCAAGAGATGCAAACTCTTTCTTTTGTCTTGCATGAACATGAGCCGATATGTTTTGTCGCGGAGGAGTAAACATCTTGGCCTCTTGTCTAAGAGGCTTTTATAAACATATTTCTGCAAAACTTAGCAATATGGCCATAGTTGTTACAATTATAGCAAACATCATTTAGACCAACTAAAGGAGCAAAAGGATTTTTACTTCCAAAATTATGTTTATCATTTCTTAAAGGTCTAATTTTGCAATCTATTGCTTTATGTCTATGTTGATTACATGAAAAGCAATAACCATGAAACGCATAATTAAACTTGGTTTGTTTTGCAGATTGATTCTTAAATCTTTTCTTCAAGTTGTGCACTTTGATGAATCCATCATCCATTTTTTTGAGATCTTCAATCTTCTTATTCTTAATGAACCCTTCGGGCTTCTTAGAAGTGGTTGCATTCTTTTTAGAGACAACATCCTTGAAACTCTTGCCTTCCTCATATCCTAAACCAACAAACTTGTTGAAAATAGATCTTTGACAATCAATCATTTCATCAAGAACTTCAAAACTCTTTCCAAGCTTGAGACTTCTATTTAACTGTAATTTATCTTCTTTAATTCCTTCCTTAAAGAGACAACTTCAGCCTCTAATTTTTTACACTCTTCTATTTTGTTCTTCAAATCCAAACTAGTTACCTCTTCTATTCTCTTTGATTCTACTAATTGCAGTTTTAGGTCAACAAGTTTCTCAAATTCTTCAATCGTTAACTTGTATTTTTCATTCTGTTTTCTTTCATCCTTCAAATCTTCTAAGGCAGATACTACTCCACCTTCCAAATCTACCTCACCTTCTTCTTCCTCTTCAGAATCCTCACATTCTTTGATTTCCATAGCCACAAATGCAATTTCATCTTCAATCTTCATGATTTTGTAACTCTTGAATGTTGCTTCGTTCTTTATTGAGCTTGTACTTTCATTTCTCATTTCATATGCAGTTAAAGACCCAAACAATTCATCCATAAAGAACTTATCCAGAACTTTAGCTTCTTCTATTGTAGAGACTTTAGAGTCAAACCGTTGTGAGAGAGACCTTAGAACCTTCCTTACAATTACCTTATCTTCCATGTTCTCTCTAGGTCCTCTATTTGCATTTACTACCTCATCTACCCTGAGCAAGTATGCTGCAATACTTTTCTTCATCTTTCATCTTAAGAGTCTCACTTTTTCCTCTATGAGTTAGCAATTTTGCTTGTTTCAGTTTATCATCACCCTCATAGATATTGTGCAGTTTCTCCCATACATCTTTTGCAAATTTACAATGCATAACTTATACTAATTATGTGTTGGTTAGACCACATGGAATAGCATTTTTAGCTATGGCATTGTCTTCACAAGCTTTCTTATCAATTGAGGCAGTGGGAGGAGTTGGTGTTGTGTAGCCATCTACAACAGATTGCCATACATCAAATCCAAGAGAGGTCAGGTAAGTCTCCATTCTGATTTTCCAAAAAGCATAATTAGTTCCATCAAACAATGGTGCTTTGTTTCAATAAGAACCTTCTTGTCCTGCCCATACCGTTCTTACAACCAGATCTGCCTCAAATTGTTCAAACTTTCTTCAAGGAACCTATGCTCTAATACCAATTGTTGAAAGAACACCAATACACTGAGAGGGAGGGGGATTGAATCAGTGTATATTAATTTTGACAATTAAAACCGCCAAACAATAATTAAAAGCACACATAAGCATTACACACATGAGAAGACACCAGATATATGTTGAAAAACCCTAGTGAGAAAATTTGTTTGAGTCTACTGCTCAAATCCAACCTCACAATTAAAAGATATTACAACCATTTTGTAACCACAAACTTACAAGTACATTAACACCCAAGACAATGTTTCGAGGCTCCAACCTTCAAGTACACTATACAAATACACCTAATTGAGCACCAACCCAATTTTTCTGAGGCACCAACCTCTAAACTATTACAAATTCATATATGCAAACATTGGTTCTTCTCTATCCAAAAATGCACCTTTTCAATTCATATTCTAAACTATCGTTCTTTGCCTAACTTCTTCCCCCTTTCAATTAACCATCGAAAACTATGTGCTCATTGACGCAATCCCCCTTTTTTACAAAAAGACTCCCTACACACGACTGTGAATATCAAATTTGCATTGTCTGTATCTTTTCACTATACACGTACAAACTAACTCAACAAGATCACACGCATAATTGTTTCCATCGTTACACATAACCCTAATTGCTTCGCATTTCATTGAAGTCGTCGCTTGAATGATTTTTCAAGAGTTGCAATCAAATCGGCTTCTTCTTTGTAACTGCCCATCAAATTAATCTTCAAAAAATAGCCATTTGCTCACTTTAAACATCAACCATTGATCTTACCCTTTTTGCTTGCAAACATCATCCAAAACACATGTTGCCATGTCGCTTCCGCACAAACATAACCTTGTCAAAATGAATCAAAATTATGTTGTGAAGGATCAATGTGCTCTAATGTGGAAACTCCCTACGTCTTACTTCATTCACCAATACTTATCATGTTCTTCCTTTTGCACTCTAGAATGGAATTGGTCTTTAAAGAGACCTTGCGTTGCAATGACAATATGACATTTGTCGCCATTTCACACCGTCAAAAATTTTACTGTATCAAAGCAAGCCAAAAATGCATTGTTGTGATGACCGTTGATCTGCAATACCTTACACGAGTCAACACAGTTTACTCAACTCAAAGCTGATGAAAAACCAAAATGCATTGTGAAGAGACTCAACGCTGAAATTTTAAACTGACACACATCCATCTCTTATTCACCTCGACTCAACGCATTTCCTTTATGCTCTACATTTATGAAAATGTGCTCTAAAGAAGGCATGCAATGCAATAAAAGGATGACACTTGTCATAGCATTACATCAACGCAATTTTCTTATAGTCAAAACAAATCAAAATTGTGCTCCCACACGAACCGTTGATCGGAAATAGGGTTTTGCGCTAGCCATTGGATTATCATCAAAACACTCACACTTTAGTCTTCTACGTAAACATAAGATAAAATACCGCCTAAACCAATAATCACTAAAGAGCAGGACAAGTAAAAACGATGATGACGATGGCTTAAGTTGTCACTTAAGTGACTTCTCACCGAGGATAGCAAGTCAACAACAAAATATAACATAAAGTGCACGACCAAATAGAGACACTTAGGGTTTAAGAGAATTGGGGCTAAAACCCTAGCATTAGGGTAATCCAAAGAGAACCAAAAAGTTAGACAACCTTGCAGATACATTCCCAAGCCATGAACAAACAATGGCTTAAGTTGTCACTTATGTGACTTCTCACCGAGGATAGCAGGTCAACAGCAAAATATTACATAAAGTGCACGACCAGATAGAGACACCTAGGGTTTAAGAGAATTGGGGCTAAAACCCTAGCAGAGCATGAAACCCTACCATTACTGTAATCCAAAGAGAACCAAAAAGTCAAACAACCTTGCAAAGACATTCCCAAGCCATGAACAGACAAGAGCAAACATAAACAAGCAACAATCTCCCATAACGCATAGTCCTTGACATCTGCGATCAATTTCACTGAGACAAAATTCCTTGACAGACAAGATCCCTTTGACATCAATGACAATAATTCCAACAATCCATTGACCCAACAATTTGCATAGAACAAACATTCACATTCTACATCATGTCAATTGCCACTACACTAGTGCCATGACATTGTGCCTTTTGATTGATCTTCTTGACTTATGTGGGATCTAATGTAGCTTGCACAATTACAGATTGTTGCATGTAGATATCATGCATCATGGGAACTAATGTGATGGCAACAACACCATTTATGACCTTGTCTCTTCTTGCCGTCATCCTTGCTTGGTGTGGAAGATGTTCACACTTTGGCATTTGACATAAATGATTTTGTGATCTGTTGTTTCTACACAAGGAAATTTTGCTTATATTCAAAGAGCTTTGGAATTGAATCATGCATTAGCTTGTTCTTGCACATTGCAAGATTTTGTTTGAGCTTGCCCTTGCCTCCAATTTTGGATGCATTGTAGAATGCTTGTTTGTATGCGTCTAAAGTCAAGCTATTTATTTTAGCATAAATGTAAGGTGATGACCAGCTTATGTATTAGTGATGTCCCTATGCAAAGGTGTAGACCGATCAAGGAATTCAATGGTGTACTCCTCTACAACTTGCTAATTACACTACAACAACTATTAAACCTTCATGTACTCATCCTCATAATGTATGAGGAGAAAATATTCATCCTACAAAGTGCTAACAAAGGCATTTCAAGTCCGAAAAGCATATATGTCCCTTCTATGTTGCACACTAAATGTTTGCCACCCTTGGAACACTAAAATTGACATCTTCAATGCTGCAAAAGAAATCTTCTTTGTGTCACTAAAATTATTGATAGAAATGTCTCCAATTGCCAAACCTGGTCATCCAACACCATGGCATCAATTTTACCTTCAAACATAGGGATGTCTAGGTTGACTTGCACTCTAAAAGGGCTTTGATGATGCATGTCTATGGAATTTGCAGCATTAGTCCAAGTTGTCACGTGAGTTCACAAAACTATCCAAAGAGCTCTTTGCACTATGTCTTGGAGAGCATCATTGATCATCTTCCAACCATTTGGAGACACCTCTAATGTTCACTTTTGTAAGTCAGCCATTTAACTTTTGATGTAACATTTGTCTGCATGCTCAGAAGTTGAAACGAGCATGGATCCTTCCTTGTATTGTGCACATGTTTGTATAGGAATGTGCAAAAACTTTTCAAGTACCAATGATCGAGACCCTAGGTAGTCTAGGGGTCAATCTTATCTTAGTAAAAGACAACATTATAGAGTATGCAAAGGAAAACATGAAACAAATATTTTTAACAATAATGTACTACTTCCAATTCAAACAAGAAAAATTAGCGCATATTTGTATTTTTGCAGATAGCTGGGCTAGGAATGAGAATTCCTACAAAAAGAGTGAAGACATCAAATTGGTTTGCTTAGACTGTTCAGTTATCCAACATTCTACATGGAGGATCAAATGTCTAAATATACAATATAGTTACAAAATAAGTTGGGAAGATGAAACACTTCATGTGCCAAAGCACTTGACCTTTGAATTGCTTGGCTGTTATGTTCCCTTGAAAGTTGGTATTGCAATCCCACATCATGAAGAATAAACCTTATGTGGATACCATGTGCATATGACTGTTGAATGTGCAACAACTGCCACATGGTGCATGAAGGCATGTTGAGTCATGTGCAGTGGCAAACACTGACACAGCGACTTGTGTTTGTGCTAAGGCATGCGCAAAGTTCTCTGAGACTTGAGTGTCTACACTCTAATCATAAAACATCAAGAGTTGGGACTTGTGTTTCAGTCATTTCCCTCTCTAGCTCTTACCATTTATGCATGTGTCTTCAAGTCCTTCGAGCTAACCAAGGTACTTATCTAGATGTATATAGTTGAGAAACAGAAATATTATAATAAAATAAGCCTTTACTATTAGTAAATAGCACCCAGAAGTCCATTCATCAGTTTGTTTTTATATGACTTGTTGCTAAGGTTAAAAAGAATCTAGCTTGTGAGAACTAAAGTACATTCCCATGCAGAGATTCTGAAATACCATCATAAGTACAGGCCTCACATACATTAAACTCTTATTTCTTTCAAGATTGATGATATTTGTGATTCTTTTACTCGAAGATCCTTCATGGTTATGATTTTCACACTGCAAATAGTCCACAAACTACAAAATCCTGTGAACAGAGAATACTTCTTGTTTTTCACTGACTTACTTACCAATGTCCGCTTTAATTTTGACTTTTATTTCACAGTTCTCTGATTTTCTAATAGAACAAGTTTCCTGGATCCCTCATAAAACCAAAAGTCTGTTGTTTAGCAGAGACCCTAATCAGGTTACAGTTTCAAGTCCTTCGCTGCTGGTTGTAAAATCCTCCAGAAGATTGTCTTTGTATGTGCAATTTCTTAACTGCTAGGGCAGAAGGCAGATCTCAGTTTTGTTACTTTTGTTGATTTCATTTGCACTTGAAGCAGCAACCAGTGTCAATAACAGAGTACAAGGAGAACAACAAACCAAAGTCCCTTTGATAACAACAGTGAACCAGAATTTCAAATTTTCATGGACTCCAGCAGCAATAAATTAAAGACATTCACGGCTTCAGTAAGGAAATTAAACAGCGATGACTTTTGTGGAAGTGTAAATGTAAATTAACCGAGCTTTGTCTATTTACCATGATGATTCTAGAGTACCTGGAGTACCTGCAAGGACCAAGATGTGTAGCATAGAGGACATCTAACCAATTGATAAGAAGCCTTGCAATTGGATTTAACTGGGGTGCAATTGGATGTCATCAAAGTGGAGGATGGCAATTACAATGTTTGTGTTATTGATAATGATTAGTAGTCTATTTTAAATCACTAAAAGTAAGAGCATACTCACTTGAATTTTCCCATAAGGAAATGATATATTATTTATTGTGCATACATTTTTGTATAACTTGCTGTCAAGGTTAAGGATTCTCCTTGAATGAATTTTGCATTGACCTAGAAAACCCATAATCTTGATATACACATCAGTGTAATGAGAGAACTCTTATTTTGTAACAAACCTCATCCCTGTTACTCCATACATTGTCTTTATGATATTCATCACTATCATTAGTTTATTGGGTATTAGAACATTTTATCAATAAAAACAATGCTTTCATTGCACAAATCTATTCCTCACATTTATTGCCTTCAATTTTTATCTTTCTTCGTCTTGCATTCTTTTGATGTTAGACCCTGCTAGTATTGCTTAGATTCTCTTAATTTTAAATCATATCACTTGTACCATAAAAACTCTACAACCTATCACTTTCAAACTTGCCACAACAGGCAAGTAACATGCTGAGTTTTTCAACTGTTGGTATGGTTCCCTGTCCCTTATTGAAAATCAGATCCATCATCTAGCAATTCAATGGTATGTGAACCCTTTTAAATACTAATTGGTTTGAGGCATACCAATAATATGCTTTATGCATCTGTTAGTAGTTAAATTGACACCAGAAAAATCTCCTTGGTGACATTATAACACTATTATATTTTCTAAACATATTTCAAATGCTTTCTTCAAGAATGTATTTGTTTGTTCATCCAAATAATATGGCTTTAACTATTATTAAAAATTTAAATCAAGTATTCCCTAGTGTCGCCCTACAAGGGAAGGGAGGATGGAGAGGAAGGGGAGAAGAGGGAGGAGGGTTTAGGGATGGCTGGGCATCCCCATCCACTTGTGAAAACAATTGTAACTAAAAAATCATGAGAAAAAACAAAAGCTAAAATCTGAACTTCAAAGGGGTTCCTAAACCCAACAAAAATTATATCTATACTAGTCCATGCCCTACTCAAAACACTGCACATTGGTACAACTTTATATAAATTTCACATCTTTTACTCATTGTTTACATAAGTGATAAATTGCAACTTCTTTTACTACTTTTTGTATTAATTTTTCAAAAATCAATTTTTATCTATTATTTTAAAAGTCATCCCCCAATTTTGGAAAAAATTGAAAACAATTGTAACTAAAAATCATGAGAAAAAATCAAAAGCTAAAATCTAAACCTAAAAGGGGTTCCTCAACCCAACAAAAATTATATGTATACTAGTCCATGTCCTACTCAAAACACTGTACATTGGTAAAACTTTATTTAAATTTCAACTACTTTTACTCATTATTTACATAAGTGATAAATTGCATCTTCTTTTTACTATTTTTTGTATTAATTTTTCAAATATCAATTTTTATCTATTATTTTAAAAGTCATCCCCAAATTTTGGAAAAAAAAAAATTATATCCCTGAAACTCTTCCCCTGTCTCTAAATCCCCCTATCATGGAGACTCCATGAAGCCCTGTTTAAATCCATTTTGCTGCTACTCCTGGACAATTTCTACTTGATTGTTCTAACTTCTAACTTCTTACCCTGCAAGCTCTGAAAGAATAAACCTAGAAACATTTCAGACAATGAACCTTAAATATATGACAAAAATGTAAAAACAATCATCTCAAGTAATTTTCTATATGAAAAAACAAGTGAATGCAAGATTTCTTCATGTGAGAGAGCATGCTTGTGCAATGTTGTCTTTAAATATTTTTGAGCAATGCCCATCTGAGAAAAAATAAATGTGAATTGAAACCTGTGGGCAATGTAAAGCTTATCATCTTCTCCCTCGTAGATATAGTTCATCGCTAACAAACGATTCTGCAAGCACAAAAAATAAAATTCTCAGCCAATTGGAAGAATCGCTTCATCTTAAGCAATGCATGTGCCAGTAGAAAGAAGGCAATCAAAGTCAGTACTTCAAAATTCTAAATACAACCACACATCTAGAATAACTGATGCTTTTTTAAACCAAAAAGAACATAATTCTAACTATCAACAGATCAATTCCCCATTTAGATTTGGATGCTGGTAAAATAGCATCTAGATTTTAAAATTTGCTTGTTTAAATCTCAGATGCAAATAAACTATGCTATTCAACTCAAAAGATTCTCGTCTAAATAATAAATATGGACTAGGAATATTTAAAATCACCACACAATTGAAATCACTTCCTTCTTTCATTAGGTCATGGCACTCTTCAGACAGGTGCTCTCCACTACCATACACACCTGAATAGAATTCTTTCTTACCCTATGTCACTAAGTAGATGCTCTTGGTTATTTATGTCATACGGCAAGAATACAGGTGAAATTGAAGTATTATTTTTACTAGGAGGTAAGGATTCAACCTTAATTGCTTAAGTGACTCTGCAATCAAGTAAATGATCTACGCTCTCAGTATGACAATTAGTAAAAGTTTGACAAGCGTAGAGGGGAAAAGGCAGGATTTTCTCATAGGCCAAGATGAGTCTCTGTTTTGGTTCAACAAAAAACGAGAGCTTATAAAGTACGTGTGATCATATTCTACTTGTGTATCCCTGTTAGTATTTAGCTATCTATTATTGATCAATGCCAATGGATAATGTCTACATGAGTAAAAATCCTTCTGATATATATGAATATATTAGAAGCTCTTGGTTATTAATGTGATGTGGCTACAGTACAGAGGACAATAAATCCTTTTAATGGGAACTAATCATTCAACCTAACTCCTGAGATCACTCAGCAATCAATTAATGGATTGAGACCTTTGGAAAAATGAGAGTTTCTCATAGGCCAAGATGAGCATACATTTTGATATAATAAAAAAGGAAAATTATAAAACAGGTTAAATCATATTCTACTCGTATATCCCTTCTATTCAGCTCTCTATTATCGATCAATGTCAATGGAGTCCATATTGGAAACAAAGATTAAATCATTTCCAACCCAGAGAGAAAAATCGCAATTTTAAACAGAAACCCAGTAGCAAAACATTGACTATTATTCTTTATTACTTTTCTCTTCTCAGACAGATTATAGAACCTTTCTAGAGGCTAAAGGTTCCTCCTTTGGTAGCTTCAGGAATATCCACTCTTCCAAGGGATAATAGAATATCAAGGCATCCCAGACATTGCAGTTGTTGTTGCTGTCTTTGAAGGAAAATAATTAATAAATAATAAGGACAATATTTACAGATACCAATATTTCTCCAAACTGAATTCTTACAACCCGACAGATTCAGGAAATTCAGGTTTCCTTTGAAATACACTTGTGACAAGGATGCGAACAAACAATGCAATAATGCAATTTTATAATAGTATATTTCACACCTTGTCAGTAACAATTGGTATTTGTGACTGCGCATTCAAGGGATAAGGAATCCAAAATCTTGAGGCAATTTTATGTAGGAGTTTGATGAAAGTTAAATTTTGATGGAGCAGCAAGAGGGAATCCTGGGCTGGCAGGAGCAAGGTTTGATTTACACAACTCGAACAGTGAGCTAATATATGGTGGCTCCCAATTTATGGGTGTATGCACTAACAATGAGGCAGAATGGGAAGACTTGTTAACGGGGCTAGGGTGTGGCAAAGTTGTAAAACATCAACATTTGATGATGGAAGGGGATTCTATAATTATTAAAGCAATGCTCAAAGAAACGAGTCCAAGTTGGAGATTGAACCAGTGTGTACAAGAGTCCTTAATATTAAGACAATGCTTTGAAACAGTCAGGTTTGTTAATTGCAAAAGGAATCTCAACATCATGGCAGACTTTCTAGCGAATGAAGACATGCAGCAAGAGCTGATTATTGAAGTTTACAATCATAGCTCGAAGACATAGCCTAATTTAGATAGTAGAATTTAATACATGCGCCCACCTCCTCCCCTAGATCTTCGAGTTGTATATATATTAGAAGTTTATGTTTTGTCAGTGGATGTATTTTTAATCAGTTAAAAAGCAATCATAAGCATATTGTGAACTGCATAGGGGATTGGAGGTCCAGCCTTTAACTTGTGTGGCAAGTGTGAGGGTGGCGCCAAGTGATGTAGGCATTTTAATTAGTGCATCATTTCCAAAACTCAGTAGGAGAGGCTTTATCTGCTTAAGATAAGAAACATCCAAGATTTAACCTAATGCCTGTTTTTTTGTTTAAAATTGTGCGATATTAGAGCTAAAGACAAACAATCACAATTTCCGGCTTTCTGCAACATTCCATTTTTCATTACATATGATAAATTCCCACAATGCACTCTGTATAATCCCATTTAGGGTTTTCTATGTAGGCTTTGCAATTTTTGTTTATGGTTTCCTGCAGCTGTTGTGTTTCTAGAATTTTGTTTAGGGTTTTTGTTTTTGAGTTTCATTTTTTATTTTTCTAGTTTTTGTAGTGTACATAAATTACACACACACACACATGTAGATAATAGTATTTTAGCTTTCTAAGTTTTCTAATTAATTATTTTGAATTGTAATATATTAATTTTTATTCTTATTTATATTTTTAAGCTTTAATTAAAGGTAAATAAAAATCATGGGGAACACGTTCATTCTTTTAAATAAATTGATACATATTAAGATTTTTTGTTGGAGCAATTATTTTTTAAATTGTAACATATTATTTTGAATTTTTTTAATTATTCCTTTTTTATTTATATTTTAAACTATGAAATTCCAAATGTTATTATATAAAACATAAAAACATTTTACGATGGAATATTTATATTTGTTTTAAAATTTAAAAGGCTAAATATAAGGGTTTTTTAAGATTTGGTCATCATGCCACGTGAGAAAGAGTTTGCATGGGCATATTACATTTCGATTGAAGGTAGGAAAGAAGTTAAGTACAATTTTTGCCTCAAAGAATACAATGGAGGAATTTTTTTGTTTCAAATGGCATTTTAAAAAGTAGTAAGGGTGTGATGTGAAGTACGCTATGGAAGTCCTTTCAAAAAATAAGGCAAAGAAGCCTATTGTCAATCACTTGGTGAGGTAGCCAAAACAAACTTCAACAAATGAACAAAGATTCACGCCTTCTTCTAGATCACAAAGATGTAACACAAGTGGAGAGAACATTAACAAATTTTTTGCACCACATACTACACTTGGAGCACAACACACTTTGAACAATATTGGGTGAAAGAAGACTATTCTAGCATGCAACCCATGGTGGATGCCATTGTAGTTGTAGTTCTTGGTTTCAAAGCACCCTTATATGACACCTTAAGCAAGAGTATGTTGACAAAGATGCAGTTCAAGATTTGAGCAATGTTCTTATGTATCATCACAAGGAATGGGCTAGGACAAGATGCACAATAATGTTAGATGGATTGATAATGGGAGGAAATATTCTCTCATCAATTTCTTTGTTGCATCAAAGCTTAGCACTATGTTTTTTATATTAATCGATGCATTGGATATGGAGTGAAATCAGCACAAGCACTATTCACTTTACTTGATGAGGTGGTAGTTGAGGAAGGGGCCATAGCATATGCTCCAATTTACTACAAACAATATTGTTGCTTGTGTTGCTACTAGGAAATTATTGATGTGCAAGCATCCTCGTTTGTTTTAGAGTCCATGTTCAACTCATTGTCTTGTTCTAGAAGACATTGAGAAAATTGAATGGATTGTATACATGTTGTGAAAGGCCAAAAGCGTTACATATGATGCACACCTTCATAGATGGGGAAGGAACTTCTTCAAATAGGGCTACGAGATTTGCCACATACTTCCTAGTGTTGTAGACATTTTGTCGCCAAAAGATGAATTTGAAATGAATGTTTATTTCAAATGAGTGGTTACAAATTACAATCTAGTTTTGTTGATCATATAGATGGTCAAAACATGGCAGGACATATTTTCATAGAGGTGATTGTGAGATTTTCTAAGCCCTTAGTTAGAAGTATTGTGGCTAGCCAACGGGGAAAAGTCCCCAATGAACTACTTCTATGGACATAGATAGAGCTAAAGAGGCTAACAAGGCAAGGATGGACCATGAGATGAGTAGGAACATGTCGATATAGGTCATTAATGTGAGATGATATCAGCAAATGCATCATGCCCTCCATGTTGCTAGATACTTTCTCGATCAAGCATTCTTTTATGGTGACTACTTCAATCTAGTTGAATAGGCAAATGAGTGCCTATTCCAATGCATCAAGAGATTTTTCCTAAATCACGACATCAACAAGCAGCTTTGGCAAAGTTACCCACATTCTAGCAAGGAAAGGGATTTTTTCCACTTTTTGTGGTGTATAAGACAACCATTAAACACAATCATTTGACTCAAAAGCAACTGAAGGACTTGATTTTTGTCCACAATAACCTTTGCTTTCAAATGAAAATACTTCAAGGTAAAGAAATTTTCTGTTTTAATTTGTAAAGTGTATTTATTGTTTTCATCCAATTAGCAATTATTATTTCTTATTTTGTATAAGGCTTCAAGCTAATGTTTCAAAATAATTATATGGGGAGTATCAAGGATGATCAACCAATTGACATTGATGAGAATAATATTGACTTGAAATGGCATGCTAATGAAGAAGAGTCACTTGATGAGGAAAGCCTTAAGATTTATGGGGAGGCCTATGTATTTGATGAAGAGTAGTTGGAATCAACTTATGAGAGAGCATATTACTGGAGCTTCGTCACCAAGAACTATAGCTCCCTAGTGTATTTTACTTCATAGTAGCTAGCCTTATTGGCTTTGTTTGCCTTGTGTTTGTTTGGAGTTTGTCACTGTATAGTTTGAAATAGGTTGAGGGTTCAAACTTTGAAGTGGAACTCTGTATTAACACACCATGTGGTCTACACTATACATATCAAATTCAAACTTCACAAGAAAATTCACATTTCAAAATAGTTTAAGTTCTCATTTTTTGTCATTTTTAGTGCCTTTTGGATTACTAATATTTTCATGATACTATCCCAAGAAACTCAAAATATCTTTCTCTTTTAGTTTACCAAGATATTCCTGAGAAAGATATTTGCTTCTATAATTCCAATAAGTTTGTGGAGCATGCAGAGAATTGAGCTAATTTCAAGATGTGTACATCGATATCAGCTATGATTGATCTTTATACAATCATATAATGCCATGTGATAAAGTCGTGGGCAAGTCCTAAGTTTAAATAGGGTGGAATGGTGTTGGTTTGGAAAGTGGAGTTGAGTTGGTAGTTGTAGGCCTTCAATGTTGTATGTTTGTAGCTTTTGGTTTGGCTATTGATTGAGAATGGAAGACTTGTCATCAATGTGTCATGATGGGATGGTTCTATCTTCTATCATAAGGAAGTATTTCAAATAGATGACTACAATGCATTTTCTCCTATAGAGACTTGATTGTGCTAGGGATTATGAAATCCATTTTGGGTGAGGTGGCATACAAGACAGTTGCCTCTCCAAAATGATTGCCAAGGAGGATTTCATTGCAAATTAGGCTTTCTATCTACCTAATGTAGAGGTATGGTGATGAATTATCAAGATATTCCTTTCGGATTAGTGAGGATATGTTGGTGCTTGACATTAATCAGGTGGTTGGGTCTAAGATACACAATTGAAATGGAGTGTAGGTTCAACGTCTTCACCATCACAATGAGAGGATTCACTTAATGTATTTGATGATGTGCAGAGAGAACTATGAGTATTGTTAACTTTTTGTCGGGATGTTGGTTGTGTGCTTTCTAGTTTGCATGTCCATCACTACCATGGTCGGTTGGAGGTTGGTAGTGATTATACTCTCCTTGTTTTCTGCGGCCCCACTATGCACAAGCCTTCACAACATTGGAAAATGTGTTACAGCATTTGTTTTCCCTTGTTAGCTGGTAATGGAAGTATTGGATACACTCATTAATCAAACTGCAAACAAAAATGTCCCAGGGGTGGAGGAAGTCGTGGATACAAGCCAAGCTCCGCAGTAGGGAGTGGTTTAGTGTGTTGTGTCTCTAGTCTTTGCTTCATCTTTTTTTCCCGGGTTGTTGGCAGGTTGATAGGGCTAATAGTCTGTTAGGGTGCTGGTTTTTTATGGCTGTGGCAGTATACTTCTTGTAGTCTAATTGGTTTCAAAATCCTTGGCTTTGAGGACGGAAACCCTCAAAGTTGGCTCTAGTTTTGGAGTTGCAAGATACTCCCCTAGTTGGACGTGGGTGTGGCTCCATTGCAGGGAGCACCATTGAGCTTATTAGTGATGGCTTTCGATTTGCTTTCAGTTTTGGCTTCATATGATGTTTTCTAGCATTGCATTTTGGTGTGTTAATTGATTTTGCAGAGAATTTGGAGTGATTAGAGGTAATTGATTTTGCAGAGATTTTGGTGTGATTAGAGGAGATTTTTCAGAGTTGCTTCTTGTTGTTCATGCCTTTTCCCTACACCTAGGTTGTACCATGTTTGTGAGCAGCTGAGAGAAATATTGCAGACCTGATTTTGGGTGTTGGACCAATCTTTTACTCCATCTTGGGCGACCCTATGCTCCAATTTGCATGATTTTTGAGTGAGTCTCAGATTTTCTAGAGGGGATCGCCCCTTTTGTTGGCCGTACATCTTGGCCCTAGGGGGACGTGAGGGTGATGGGAGCTTTCAATTTCTTCTTGCAGTTGTTTGGGAGTTGTTTGGTGGTGTTTATCCCACAATTTGCATTGATATCTGTTTGGAGGAGTTGCTTGCTGCTTGGGGGTGATGTTCTTGGGAGTTGTGCCATGATTATGCTTGCTGTCCAGTGTGTTTCAGACCTGCTCTAGCAAAATCAGACCTGTAGCAGCAGTGTTTTCAGACTTCCAAGTGGTGTTGTTGACCGTGTGAGTGTTCTTGGATGTTTGAAAGAAGACTTTGGGAGAAGTGCCAACTTGTAGCTTGCTGGTTGGTGAAGTTGCAGACCTGTTAACAACATTTTCTGAGGGTTGCAGACCTATTGCAACTCATTTTCCGAGTTAGACCAGACCTCTACTTGCATCCACTTTCAAGTATTCAGTTGATGTTTTCATTGGGGTTCTCATTTCCAATGGGCTGATTGTATTTCGGAAGTTGTTATCTTATTTCTAACTCATAGCAACTGGTTGTAACTACTGATATTTTTATATTGAGCTCATTGTAACGCTGACTTGTTAGTACCATTCAGCCAATTGTTCATCTTTGGTTTTCATTGCTAACCCCACTGAGTAAGTGGCATTCACGCTGAATAAGCAGATAATCTCTTTCAGTTTCATGTAATTCCCATTGAATAAATAGATGAACTTTCCTTGCTTTCATATTATACCCATTGAATAAGCGGAGGATCTTTCTTTTGCTTTGGACAGCTTGCTGCCCAATGCTTTCTTGCTAGTTGTAATTCCCACTGAATAAGCGGATGTTTCATTTCATGCTTTGGAAATTTCATACTCACTCCACTGAACAAGTGGTTTACTTCTAAAGTATTTAATTGTAAGCCTTACCACCGTATGCTCTCACCTTGCCCACATCGAGCTCTAGGCGATCAAAAAGTGGAAGGTAGCTTAGTTCAGTTGCTTATCATTGATTATTTTGGCTAATGGTAACGGGTGCAAAATTGAAAAACAAAATAAGGGTGGGTTATTACAACCCTTCTCACATAATCTATTTTATTAGATTTGTGAAGTTCCTACTCTTAAAACTCTACCAAGACGTGATAGCGTTATCAAAACCTCAAAATAAGCACTAGTCACTTCTACAAGAAATTTAACACCTAAGGGTTAAAGACCAGCATTTGTATAACAACCGTGGTCTCATCATAGGAGCAAATTATTGAAATACCAGAAAATCTTTCTAAATTCAGAAAGCTGGTTGTCGACAAATCATGTCAAGAAGATGAAAGATGAACCAAGCTATGAAGACAAAAAGCAGCAGAAAAAACAGACTAACAAAAGCCATTCACACAAAAAACAAATGGAAGCATGGTAAAACCCTTCTTATTTTGAGCACCTTGATTATCCATCAAATTCATTTGGAAGTTTTGACCACTATCGAATCAAATTCAAGGTGTTATAAAAAATGAGATACATAGGTCAAAGTCTTGGCAATGATGAAAAAGGAATTTGAAAATGTGTAGAGATAGAGACAAGGCCTATAAGTACTTTAGCCTCAGGTATGGCATGAAATTTAATCAGCATTGGCAGTGCAATCACAACAGTTCTACATGTTGGTAAGCAGACATTCCAATATAGGAATTTTTTCCCTCAACAAAAATGAATTTCAGATGGACTATACCTCACTCTAGCAGACAACAATTCCTTTTGTATGGATGATTTATTGCATTCACTAGAAATTAGAACTAAATGCAGCAGACCCATTCCTTTGTATGCAAGGATGGCTTATCAACGTGGCAATGCAAGCCACCTCCCATTAAGATTGTCACTTTGCCAAGTCTAAGTTTTTTACTAGTGCTTGAAATTCCAACCATAAGGTATATCAAAACCCTTAAGAATTTTTCTTAATCAATTTTTCTCAAAAACATTCCAAAGGGCCGCTACAATGAAAAACATAGAATGTTTTAGAAAGAAAAACTTAGGATACCAAAATAGTTTGGTTTATTTCCCTTTCCTTTCATGATAGATCCTCCTTGCTTATACCTCAATAAAAATGAATTTCAGATGGATTATACCTCACTCTAGCAGACGATAATTTCTTTTGTATGGAATATGGATGATTTTTTCGCATTCATTAGATATTAGAACTATATGCAGCAGACACATTCCTTTGTATGCAAGGATGGCTTATCAAGATGGCAATGCGAGCCACCTCCCATTAAGACTGTCACTTTGCCAGGTCGAAGTTTCTTTACCAATGCTTGAAATCCCAACCATCAGGTACATCAAAACCCTTAAGATTTTCTCTAAACCAAATTTTCTCAAAAACATTCCAAAGGACTGCTACAATGAAAAACACAAAAGTCTATAGAAAGAGAAGCTTAGGATACCAAAATATTTTGGTTTATTTCCCTTTCCTTTCATGATAGATCCTCCTTGCTTATTGGGTAGGGAGCACATATAACATGAACTTTCAGATTCTTAGGCGAACTGTTTCATTTTTTATTTTACAATTTCTCTTCTAAGAGGAAGCAACCATTTTGTAAATTGTTTCTAATAACAATAAAGATTTCATTTGCATTGAGTTGTGTATGTTTATTAGCTTCCTTTCTTTTTTCCTTGTTCATTCCTTTAATGATACATTAAGTTTCTGCAATCTAGTACAGTATTCACTTATTACTAATCAAATTTGATCCATATTTGAGGATATTCCATTACTTGTGTACGATAGTACTTGATTGAATGATTTGTTTCATAATGCAATTCAAAGAAAAAACAATTGCTATGTGCTTGCATTTACATTAAAAAATATTTGCATCTACAAACAACAAACAAACATGTAAAACAAGAGCAAGAAACGCAAAAAAAGGACATAAGACAGCTTTTACACTAAAGAAATGCCTTAGCAATGAAGTAACATAAACTTGAATCAATAGTAAAAGTAAAGAACAAGAGACACAAAATAATTTGGAGAGAACTCTTTGATGTCCTTAGGCACATCCAAGTATGTAATACGAATCAATCAAATGAATGGATGAAATGGTGAGAGGAATACCCTCTATTTATATAACATTCCCACATATGAAAAGAGGATGTAATGTCCCCATTTTTTCTTTCTCTAGCATTGCAGTTGGCTCTGACACTCTCGATGACTGTCAGCCTTGTCAGAGGGATTATTTGATGTTTGCCAATGAGCTCAGTTAGACTTGAGGGCACTTATGCCACTTTCCGAGGTGAATTTTGGCTTCTAGTGTGTTCTCCAATATTCTTGGAGAGAGCATCTATTTATAGTAAGTCATTCGGTCAGGCCCAATTCCCATTATTTATCATCGATATCACTCCAATGCAATCAGATTTAATTCCGATGTTTTTCAACATTTTCCACAACTCAAATGTATTGTGGCTTTAATTTAATTATTTTTACTAAGGTTGCTAATTTTAGTAAAATAATTTAATGTGCACCTTAGTATAATAGCTCGTTGGAATGAGAATTGAAAGTTTTTAAATGTTGGACGTTGATAAAGCAACATTAAGCATCGAGAATGTTTAAATAATAAAATAAATCACTTTTTGGAGTAATAGGGCTTATTTAATTTATAAAGTGATTTTATAATATTATCGGGAAAGCTTCCGAAAATGTTATAAAAGGAGTTTTGTGAGTTCATTTGCATTATGCAAATTATTACATTTTCTCTAGTGAAACCCTTGTGGTTTGAGGATTGAACATGGTTCATCCCAATACTTCCTGAGGATGAAAACCCTCTTGAAGAATATCATCCATGGTGGCGAAAGATCTTCCCCGGTTGATTGTTGATAGATTCATCTTGAGTCTATGCTAGTGCTTCATTATTGTGATTTTCATATTTGATCGAAAGTGTTTTATTTGCAAAATCATTTGATAAATGATTTTGGATGACAAGTCACAAGTATGATTGAAGATTTTCAATTTTGTGAAGTCTTGCAAAGCAAGACAAAATTGATCGAGTTTGCAGAGGGTTGCCAAAAGACAATTAATCTTTTATTTTCAAAAGTTTACAAGAAGATTATAGGCGCCATGAATGGAAAAATGACACATATAGATTGAGGAGACTATTTGTGTGTGACATCACACTATGAAGGTTATTATTGTTGAAGGATTTTTTACTTAGTACGTTGAAGGTAGTGGAGAGTAGGTTGTCTATGATAGATCAGCCAAATTCAAAGAAATTGCTTTGGGCAATGAAGCCATCAATGACTTCTTTTATTAGGCCAATGCTTATGAGACACACAGATAATGAGGTAAGACTTATTGTTACTTCATGTTTGAGCGAAATCATGAGGATTTCAGCAACTAAAGCTTCTTACAATGATAACACAATGAAAGGGATGCTTCAATTGCTAGTGGATAGTTTCTAGGATATGGATGATATCACACGTTCTCATTTTTCTAGAAAGGTTAACATTCTTGAAACATTTGAAAAACTCGAATTGGGAAACCTCATGTTAGATTTGGGATTGGATGATTCGATTCACCAAATGTTTCACCATTTCTTTGCTACAATCAAAAAATATCATGTAAACCATTTTGATTTTGGTTATTAACGAAAGTGATGATGTTACCTTAATCACTTTTTTCTATCCTATCGGCTAACAAGAGGAAGGGTAATCAAGGAATCTTATCAATTGAGCAAGCATTAGCTGAATTGGTGATTGCTCAATGTGAGAAGAAGCTGAAACCTCTCTTGGCAAATGAGGAGCATGAGGAAGAAGAAGGATTCAAAATAGAAATGTTTGATGAAGAAAATGCCTTAGCACATGAGGAATGTATGATAGAGCCCCAAGATGATGTCTTAGACATGCATGCAACATATGAGGATTGGGACAGCCATAGAGACACTGCTGAAAGGTAGGAAGAAAGTTCTGATTTTTGCATGCATTATAACAGCAGTTCATTTAACATGCAAGATCTCGATATTCATTTAACTTTCTCATCTATAACCACAAGTTGGTCTTTCAAATGTTGTGATACTAAAGGCCTCTGATCAAACTCATCAACGTGACTTGGGCTGTCAAACAATGAGTTTTCTTTTTTGTTTTCATTTGTAAGAGCCATATAATCATCAAAATCAGTTTTTTCACTAGATGTTGCCTTGCAATCGTCAAACAGAAATGATGGGACAGCGTTATGATCCAACATACTATCCCCAAAAGTATTTGTCTCCTCTCCGCAAGGCTTATCAAAAAACAATATCTAAATCACCAACATGGAGACTTGTGCACCTTTCACTTGTAGATGCAATAAATGGTTCGTTTTCATTAAAACCCATTGTATCATTCTGTTGGACACAAAACGTGTGAGACTCATCCTCTTTTTTGAATGCATCATAGCCACCATGAACAACTTCCATTTTATAACTGTTTGTTCCTCCTCTAGCCTCTTCACCTTTTTACTTGTGCATTTGTGATTAGGCTCCCGAGTTCCTTTACATGAGAAGCAAAGATTTTGTTATCCCATTTGGTTCTTACTCATTTTAGGAGGTTATGTAACTTGTAAACCCAAAGAAATCAATTCCTCTTCACTCAATTGGTATTTATCTTCTCATTTTTTTGCTCAACCAACCCTTTTGATAACTCATGAGCTATGGGTGAAACAACCTATTCCGTCCTCCAAATGGCCAACAAGTCAGATAGCAACTGCTTGGATATATCATCCTCCTCATCTAAAATCAGCGACAAAATAGTTTGCATTGCTGTTATAACATTGTTTGAATGATATTTTCTGATTTTGACAAAGAAGCATCAAAACATTCTAAGTACTAAATCATCGCATTTGAGATCAATCATCACCACATAGGATCTAACCTTAGCCATGGTTTCTAAAATTATTACCCTCCTATCAAAAGAAGGTTGTCTAGTATCATGATATCATCCAACCTATGGAAACCATCCTCAATCAGCTGAAATTTCTCTTTCATTAAACAAGAAGTAACAATTTAAACAAGAAATAACCATCAGCTTAACCTCATCATCTGAATGTCTCAACAGTTCTAAATTAACCAAGGCATACATTGATGGACTCACTGTAGTTTCATTATGTGAGAAGGTGATTGACCAATCATTTTAAACAAGTTTCAACTTCCTCCAAAGTACTAAGAATAACTTCTTTTAACTGAGATGAGTCTTCAAGTTTCATACCAGCAATGTAAAGTTTCACACACATTTTCCTTTTCCCTTTGCAATCTCTGATCATACTTTATCTTAATGTCCATGAAATCAACAAATGAAATTTGAGTCTGTAACTCTGTTTCCAATGCTTTATAATTTGATAAACTGCCCAAAAAACTTCTTCTTCGTTGAGAGGCACCATGGTTTTGTTTATGTTTGTACCTTTGTTGCCAATACTTTGTGGATACTACTGCTGGACTTCACTGTTATAACTCTAAAATTTTCTGAATACCACAACCCAACAAGCTGGTAAGATCTTCTACTCTGATACCACTGTAATAGGCAGCCCTGTTCCGCCTATTTTATTGATGATTTTGGCTGATTGTTTGTTTTGTGTTTTGACGATATTTAAAAATACTTTGAACAGAAAGTAAAGTGCAGCAACTAAAGAACTCATAATGAAGAGAAGTTCTGAAATTTCAATACTTTTCAATGAAACAACGGGCTGAATATTCCAGATTTTTATTACAAACAAAATATCGAGTTTTTCTCAAGTATAACAACCCAATACAAGAAATATCATCTATTATCTAATTTCAACATACCCAGAAAAAGTTTGTAACTTTGACAAGAGGCTGCAGTTGAAAGCAGCGAACTGAGAGCCTCAAATTTGGACATCGCAGCCAAGGAATAGCTGGGAAACACTTTGTAGCCTGCTGTCCACAGATTTGAGAGATAGATGCCACCAAATGGAGGTAAAAAGAGTATCAAACCCTAGGTGACTTTGCTGCTCAAGCTCCCACGTCCAAGCTAGGAATGGTATGGCCCAAGGACAAGCTGGTAATACAAGGTAAATCTGCCAATCTCCCTCAAAACCCAACACCTAACCCTTCTTCACTCAGCCATTGCTCTGTATGCCATATAGATCACCAAATAATGACTGCAAATGCAATGAAGAAGAGGTACACCTTGTCCTCGAAAGGGGCGACCAGCAAGAAGAAGAATTTTCTGATTTGCGAACACTTCACAACCCTGCTGACCCAAAAACTCCAAAGATTCAAAACTGAAAACCCTATAAAAACTCCACAATAAAGCTCAAGAGTGATTCCTGAATGGCAATCACCATCAATCTCCAAGATTGGATCTCTCACCAACATCAGAGATGTTGCCTATGAGGGATTTCATCCCCACAAACCCTGTTGAGGAAAGCTCCTCCAGCAATATAAGTGTTCTCATAACCAAATCAACCTGAATGAATGAATTGCTCAAATAGAGCCCTTTTTATAACATTCCAAAACACTACGCCCCCTTTTGGCATTTCACTTTTTAAAATATTTAAACTTTATTTTCAACTCCTCAATGTGGCGCCCTAAAATAATAAAAGGTCCATACCTTTTAAATTTAAATATTTCACTTTATAATATTTCCTTATGAACTCCTTATTTCACCTTCAAAAGTGCCTTTATTAAATATTTAACTTATTCCGACTTAAATCACTTTAACACCATTAAATAATTAATTTAAGTTGTCTTTTTAATTTTATTTTATTCGACAATTGAAAAAATTAATAATTTAATTATATGTTGACATTATAAAAATTGGGGACATTACATAATACTACTTAACAAAACCACCTTAAAAATAAAAAACATTAGAATGTCAATTAGTCAAACTCGAATGTAAGCATCAAGGACAATCGTCCAATTGGATGATCATGGATTCATGAAGATATTATAGATGAAGACTTGTAGGAAAACTTGGACTTGGAGAGTGCGAAACAATTGGCAAATCAAACGAATTCAATGGGAATTTGGGGGCAATGCCCCAAATGGGGTTGAGGGGCAGCACCCCTCTCAGGGGTTTGCGGACAACGCCCCTCTACGAAACTCCTGGACGTCCCCAAGATGCTCGAAGGATACCTGGGCGCCCCCAGCAAACCCACAGTGGTGGAGGTGCAGCAGGGGGACATCCCCAACCAATCCCCATGTTCCCGTCCCAGAAACGTGGGGATTTGGGGGAGGTGGGGGGTGGGGAGAGATGGGGGGCCGGGGGGGCATCCCTGTGGAACACTGAAAAAAAGAACCCCCTGCTGTCACAAAATTCAAAGAGCAAGAAAATGAGGAAAGAGCAAAGGAGATTAGGCAAGTGAGTGAAGAACTTGATAGCTTTCAAGAGGTTTATAATCTAGTCCATTGTTCCAAGAAATCAGAAGATGGAATTTTAGATCAGCAGGAGGATTGGTTTGAGCTTGGGAATGAAGATAATCTTCATTTTGCTGATAAGCCATTGTTTGGGATGGGTGCTGATATATCATCTGGTAATCCACTCCTTGAGTCAGAAGATGGAGCATCTTCTGGATTCAGTGATGTGGTCAGTGATAATCGCAGGATTTTGGTCCCAGATGAAGTTTCCAGCAAATTGTTTTGGTAGATGACTAAATAGCCTGCAACTCGTGAGATAAGTCTGCCAAAAAGACACAAGTTTCTAGCAAGTAACTTGGTGAATTTTTTCCTAAACTCACTTCAAATTGACAATTTTTTCTTGCAAACTTGGATCAGTTTTTTAAAAAGGTAGAAACACCTTGTCAAAACCCTTATATTTTTGTTTTTTGTCATTTTCGTCTTTAGTGATTAGGACCACAGCAATGTGAATTGGTTGTTGACCGATTGGAAGGGTGGTTTGAAAGATTTACCCGCAATTGGAGTGCATTTGGACATGTATTTATTCTGTTTTCTATTCCTTTTTTCTTTCTTTTTCCAAAATTCAAATTTAATAGAATGAAAACCCTGCCATCATGCTGCAGAGTGTTTTTTTGAATGTCTAGAATCTACATGTAACTTTTATCACTCCGCTGCTGTTCTTCTCCAGCTGACACAGCAGCAGATAGTCTTAAAGTTGGGTGTAGAAATATCCTATATTTAATAAATTAAGCTGCAATAGATGGGTGTTTATATTTAGTGTTAGCATTCCTAAATCTAGGTGCAAGTGTCATGTCAACTCTTTGCAATTTTATTGGTTGTTCTATTTCTGTTTTTCCAGTTTTTTATCTAGGGCACAGAAGCAGCATTTTTATGTAAGTTAAGCTGCTGTAAATGGGTGTTTATATTGAGTGTTAGCATTCCTAAATCTAGGTGTGAGTGTCAGGTCAACTCTTTGACATTTTTTTGTTTGTTCTATTTCTGTTTTCTTCCAGTTTTCTATTTTGGGCATAGAAGCAGTTTTTTTGTCATATTTTTGTAGAAATTCTTAGCAATGTAAAAATGTGAGAAGGCTCCAAAGTTAAAGCACTTTAGTTCTGTTTTCTTGTGTTTATATTGAGTGTTAGCATTCCTAAATCTAGGTGTGAGTGTCAGGTCAACTCTTTGACATTTTTTTGTTTGTTCTATTTCTGTTTTCTTCCAGTTTTCTATTTTGGGCATAGAAGCAGTTTTTTTGTCATATTTTTGTAAAAATTCTTAGCAATGTAAAAATGTGAGAAGGCTCCAAAGTTAAAGCACTTTAGTTCTGTTTTCTTGTGCCCAAATGAGCAGGTCTATTAATGGCTATGGACACTCACTTTACTACCACAGGAAAATTCAGAATAAGAAGAATATTCAAACAGCAAGTCATATAACTCTTATTTCATTTTATTTATTGGTTTTATACTTTCTGTAGATTTCTTTTGCAGGTTATCATATTCAGAAGACAGCAATTTTGATTGAGTTTTCAATTTGTTGAATAGGTTATTTCTAAGTTGGTGAATCGGATACGGGTACATGTAGGGTATGCCGGTACGGCAAAAAAAAATTGGGGAGGTGGGTACGTTTGGGTACGTCTGTACATAAAACATATAAAAATCATAGATATATTTTGTGTCGCAGTATTCGGCGAATTTCATCCATGAAATTTGAATTTCGCCGAATTTCAAATATTAATAAAAAAAAATTCATTTTATACAATACAGCCATAAGTTTTTTTTGACTAAATTATATTGTTTTGAAAAATTTCTTAGGGTTTTCAAATAGAGTTTTTAAGGGTTTCTATTCCATTTTTCTATGAAAAGTCTGCTCACATTGCTCTGAACACAAACAACGAGTTTATGGGTTTGATCACCGAACAGTTTGGTCAAGAGCAATGGCTGAACAGTCTGGAAGTCGAACAATCTAGTCACAGCAGTAGCGATTGTATCATTTTCCTGAAACATTTCCGCCACATTTTCCCAGGCCATCGAATTTCTCCATCTGAATCACCTTCATTTTGTCGCCGTTGTATCCATCACCCTTCAAGAAAAAAATTAGAGTCAAGACTTAGACGGTTCATTAAGGACCTAATTTATTATTATATCAATATGTATGTCTTGCGATATATATGACCGACATAAGTAAATCGATCGTTATGATTTTAAGATACCGATAAAGACCCTACATTATATTCAATATAATATGGCGTAACATGTTATAGTTGTAATAAAATAAATACAAATTTGTTATAGTGCTCACACTATGATTTTATCATAAAATAAATTTATTAATTGAATGGGAAAATAAAAATAAGACAAGTGTGTACATATATTACTTATATTTTTTAAAAATACCTTATATTTCACTTTATATTTTAAAAAAAATACCTTATATTTTTTTTAAAATTACTTATATTTTTTAAAAATTAAAAAATTTAATAAGGCAAATTTAATCCGAATTTTTTACTTTTTGAATTTTTTCCTTAGCGAACTTCATCTGAATTTCAATATTGCCGAACTCGAATTCAAATTTGAACCTTGTGACTTAGGATATATACATAAAAGTCATACGTATATACATATTTGCAGCTTAAAAAATAAAAACAAGAATTAATTTAAAACACCACATATCATGCATATGCTAAACAAGAATTATAATTTATAATTTATAATAAATTATTGAACTAAAACTATTAGTAACATTTAAAAATTTATAATATAATTAATAATTTAATATATACAATATTAAAAATTTAAAAATAACTAATAAATTATTAATATAGAGTTTCAATTAATAATTTATAATTCAAATTTCAATTATTTAAGTTTATTATTTAACATTTAAATCTATTATATTAATTATTAATTTATTAGTATATTAATATAAATTAAAATACAAAATAATAAAATATTAATAATTAAAATAATAAATTAAAATTGTGTATATTATGTTATTTAATAATCATTATAAAACACTTAATTATAATAATAAACATAAACTTTTAAATTTTAATATTATTAACATTACTATGTTAATTAATAATAAATAATATATCATTATATTTAAAGTTTTAAAATTAAATTATTACACAATGACAATACTAATAGTTTAAACTGGAAAGGAAAAAAGTTAAAAGTTTCGAACTTTTTAATATTTAATTTGTAAACTATTATAAACCTAAGAAAATATGCGACTGTGGCGGACACACGACATGTTTGTCCCGTGTTTTCTCCTTGCAACCCCGCGTCCTCTTTCTCCGCCAAACTCCACTCTTGCTTCGGTCGCATTGGTAAATGGACACTCATTTTTAGGTTTTCTATTTTTATCATGCGAAAAAATCATGTTCAAAACACTTTGGAATCACCATATCGACCTAGGATTCGTCGGGATTTAACCAAAGAACTTACAAAACGTTTCAGACTTAAAAAAATCTTAACCCTTCCCAATTTTGCAAAGATTCCAAAACGAATCCGATTTTGAAACGTACCGTACTTGGAATCGGCAGTAAATCCAAACGATTCGGTAACTTAGGGTTATTTTATAAGCACAAAATCTACTTACCATGGTCTAAATTTTAATACTACAATTTGCAATGCAAGGCACCAAAAAAAGGATCATGTGCAAAGCATGGCACACGATATGTGATTAAGGGTACAATGACCAACAATTATAGTGAGTTTATTATGAGAGTATCTATCAATTACAATACAACCTTGCTTGAATTCCTGGCCAAGTTATCCAATTGTGTTCCCAGGTACAAGAAGAAGTGCAAAGAGAAATTAATGTGTTACCTACTAGCTACGAGGAAAAGAAAATTGAAAGGAAGAGTACAATAGGTGATGTCATCAAGAGAGTCTCTTCTTCATCTGCAGGGTTTTATGTTCCTCCACACACTGAGTAAAGTTCAAACCATCTGAATTCCCCATTTGATTTCTTCATTCCTCACAATGTCCAAAGCACAGAACCTTTGCGTGAAAGTGTTGCTTGGAACCAAGAGAAGCAACCATGAGGTAAGTATTATAGCTCCAAATTTTTGATACTATAATAATATACCATGTAATGTGGCAAGCTGGCCATATTGGGATGCATAGTTAATAGTAGAAGATAGGAAGAGAATATTGCAAAAACGTGGCTGCAGCATTTTTTCTGATGGGTGAGCAAATGGAAGGAACAAGACCATAATTAATTTTCCAATGGCTTTAAGTGGCACATCGGTGTTCTTGAACTTCACAGATGCCTCACATAAAGTCAAGGATGCAGAGACTTTGTGCAATTGTTTGGAGGGGGTAATGCAAGAGATTGAGGTGCGAGACTTTAACTTGTTTGAGAGCATTCACACCAAAAGCAGAAAAACAGATTGAATCAAGAGTGCCTCAACACCTTTGTCTTTGTCCAAAACAACCTTCCTCTTCAAACCAAAAAAGTGGAGGGGATGGAGTCTCGTGTTGACATTGACTTTGATGACATCAATCCATATTCAAATTAGATTACCAAAGATGTAGGATGTAATATTCACTAACAAAGATCTTGTTGAATTGGAGAGAGAAGCAGCAAGAATAGAAGCATTGAAGATACATTAATTGAGGAACCAGATTTACCTTTTAGTTGTGGCTGGATACTACTAGAACTAGGATGGGTAAGAAGATGTAGACTGACTATATGGTTGCTGTTCATACAATATTCAAAATTTGGATTTTGAGGCTTTGAAGGTCAAGACATATGTAATCATTGACTAATGACAAATTGATAATTAAAATGTACTTATGTCTTTTCTAATTTCAATCTTTATGCATCTCATGCATTAAATTTAGTTTATTTTGTGTATTTATGTATTATTTTATTTGCAAAGTTCCTTGTCCAGGTCAAGATTTTGGGCTGCTGAGCTTTGTTTCCATGGAAATTATTTAAATAAACAGCATGCCCAAACACCTAAACACACTCTATATCTTACTCAACTAACTTTCTTTTAACACTTAAAACTTGCCAACCCCTTACAATTGTGTGATGATGGTACAAAACACTTGCACATCTCTTGATGCATGAGAAAGAAAGTGACAATATTAGAAACAGAATAAACACCTTCTACAGATGTCACTCTAACCATTTTTGTTGTCAAGCAAAACCATTACATACATAGACAAAACAACACTTTAAGCAATGTTGATTCTGAAACTATTACTTGTGGTGACAATTTTGAAACCAGAATAAACATCACCTACAGATGTTACTCTAACCATTTTTTGTTGTCAATCAAAACTATTATATACATAGTCAAAACAACATTTTATGCAATGATGATTCTGAAACTGTTGCTTGTGTGGTGACAATTTTGAAACCACCCATAAAGAAACCAGCAATTATGCAAATGCCACTTGAATAAACAAGCAGTTGTACAACTACTACAATCATAAGAAGGCAGTTACACAACCAACTCCTCCTTGAACCAGTGGTTCTGAAACCATCCACAGAAAAGTCTTTCTAAGACATTCACTGAACTGAACTCCACTCTCAAGGAGTCTGTAACACCTCAGACATGAATCTGCCTCCATAGAACCTTGCAATGTCTATCCTCAACTCTTGACTAAAAAGTGAAAACTTTAGAGATATATCATTCTTAGTACTTTTAATAATATTCACTTAAATAGCTTATTTTGCTAGCACTTATGATCCAAATAGGACCAAATTACATATCAGCAATGGAGCCACTTCTAAAGCTGGTGTAGCCTTTAGGAGTAGCAAGTCAAATTTCCAAATTGCATTCTTGAATCCAAACAAGATAAAACCACAACATGAAGATAAATAACATATAAACTATAATGTTTCTTAGAGATGTCCAAGGCATTTTATTAAAAATCTTGATGTGTGTTAAATTATATTTGGATTCTTTAGCCACTGAAAGGTTTGGTATTGTGTGTCCAATTATATTTGGATTCTTTCACAATTGAAAGGTTTGACATTTACAATATATGAACAAACAATGCCAACTAAAAACATACTTGACCAGCATTTCGAGAGTCGGGATCTATTTGCAAGCATTGTTCATATGCCTCTATTGCAAGAGTGATATTACCTGCATCCCTGTGCAAGACCCCTATAAACATATAGCCACAAATGCGCAGAGTTAACACAATTTGAAATTAGCTTGAAGAACAGGTCAGAAAACATCTCCAAATATAACAATGCTTGCAACAATAATAAAGATTATATAAGAAAAATAACTTTTCATGACCATTCAGTGGACATGAATGATTCAAAACATAGGAAATGTGTCACACAAAAAAAATTCTTTGCTTACCAAAGTTTAATACCATCCAAACATATGCCTTAAATGATATTGCTAGTGCAAGCAGACTACAATTATTTGAATGTCAACTAAATAAATAGATCCCTATACAATCTAATAAAATAATACAAATTATTTGTTTGCTAGATAAGCATTCACAAGAACTATCTAATTCTAAATCATTCATCAAGAACATTCTTAAATAAATAAATAAATATAGTAAAGTCAAAAAGGTGAAATTTAGTTCGAACAAATGACAACAAATTGTCATGCTTCATTAATCTTGGTGTGCTTAAAACTGTGGCAATGAATTCCATTTTTCAAGTAAACTGCAGAGCATAGAATTACCAACTTAGAGACCCATAGTTCAATGGTTCCAAATCAATCATAAATCTACCATAGAAGTGGAGAGTGGCCCAAGACAAGTCAAGATGGATTGACTCTCTCAGAAAGCAAAACAAAACCAAAAGAGGCCACAATTGCAAGTCAATAGAAGCATATTAGTATTATGAATGACAAAATTGGTCAACAGGACTCAAAAAAGAAAAACCATAGATACTTTGAGACGAAAGACAACTTGACTAAAGGAGATAAGGATTTGAACAGGGTGCCATTTTTAGTAAAACATCATATATGGTACTCAGAGATGAAAATATATAAAAAAATAAATCTATATATAACTGCAATCCATAAATAAATTTCAGAATTTTAGAGTTGAGTGTTGCATTTATAGCATATAGATTATTAATTTATTAGCACAAGCTATTACCATACAGTACCCCTCAATCAATTGATAAAAGCTCTGTGTCCATAGACAAGGCCGCATTACTGTTTTCTATTTTTATGAGTACTGCTTTATGGTTTGATTAGAGGATTCTCCGATAGAGAAAAACTAATTAATTTTCATTAATTATATGATACATCTAAAAATTATTAGCACCTGTAAGAAAACAACGTAATTTGATATATCTAAAAAATTATTTATGAAGTTTACCAATTCTTGAGAGAGACTTCCAAGGGGCATATAGATGCTAAGAAATGTCATCTAAGACATACAAGTGTGGACAATGAAAGAACATCATGGAAAACACAAGAAACACATCCACTTGACTTCTATAATTCTTTTACTTAGTTTTATTGTTTTCTGGAGGCAATTAAAAACACACATAGCCATGTAGAATAAACAAAAGGGAGTTAGAACTTTGCGATATGTCCACATGTTCTTGGGAGTTTGGTAGAGCAAACGGTGAAAAACATGGCACAAAATATAGCGCCATTATATCATTGAGCAGGCCAAAGTGCCAGATGCCCAGATCCCCATAGGTCATACACTATGTCTATGCAACAAATCATTCTAGAACTCTTCACACTGCTCATGCCCTGCGTAACTCTATACAACAAATCATTCTGGAACTCTTCACACTGATTAACTCTTCGCAACAGATCATTGAACAAAGCAGCAACCAGTTAGCAACTGAATGCAGGCAGCCAATTAATATGCTCCCAGACCCCCAAGGGAAAAGCCCAACCATATCAGCATCCAACGAGACCCTGGCAGGCAAGCCTCTCTTAGCCATAAATATAATTATTTAGGTATGACATACATAAAGGAAAAAAGTTAAGACTGTAGATGTTTATCAAACAAATGGGTTCCAAAACAATCTTGGCCTATGAAATGGGTCATGGAACTCTTCATGCCGAATCATTGGATGAGGAACAACCAAGTAGTATCTGAATGAATACGGCAATTCCATTCAAATTTCAGACCCAAGGACGCAATCCTCATTGTACCAACAATACTGACATCCAACATCAACAAGTAGGGGCACCTTTCATGGCCAAACGTTAAATCACATTAAGATCTAAACCAATGAAGAATATGGTTAAAGACATTCTCCAGAAGCATCAGGCAACAAACTTGATGTGGACAATTATGAATCTCATTGAAAAGGATCATATGCTGAACCATAGCAAGCCAAACCCTCAATACATACCCAATACATAGCAATAAAGAATGGAATCTCTTGAGGGATATCCTTGAATTTTTTATGAAAACACTAGCACTCCAAAACAAAGATTTAGGCATGCTTCAATCTTCAAATTAACAGATGTATGCAGTATCAATAAATTAGATTCCCAACAAAACATAGGTTTTCATGATCCATCAATTCTCCTTTAAACAATTGTTTATGCAAGCCACCAAGCATATAGAAAAGGGCAATATCATCAACAATCAAGCAATTGCCACCCAAAACATAATATTGTATGTATTCCAAAGATTTTGCCAAAGAGACCATATCTATTTGACAAGACTACTACTCTTCAAGAAGTTGAGAGTTTACATCTTGATACCATCGTCTCATAGTCTCAAGATGGTACTATTAAAGGTCTTCAATACCATAGCCTTTGGTAAAGTCGATGTCACATGTCAAATGCTTTCCTAAAATCCATTGACAAACCACCTTAATGGCAAGAAAAGTCAAATGTGCTAAATAATTTGAAAGCCTCTCCTAAAGCAGCCCTTCCTCCTAACTCTAAAATTACAACTTTCCCATTGCTTCAAAAAGCTTATCTCCATCTTTGCAGTATAATGTTTAAGAAATGTGGTACAATTATAATATTCCTAATATTTTTCAAATTGTACTATCTCCTAAGGTCTTCAATACCATAGCCTTTGGTAAAGTCGATGTCACATGTCAAATGCTTTCCTAAAATCCATTGACAAACCACCTTAATGGCAAGAAAAGTAAAATGTGCTAAATAATTTGAAAGCCTCTCCTAAAGCAGCCCTTCCTCCTAACTCTAAAATTACAACTTTCCCATTGCTTCAAAAAGTTTATTTCCATCTTTGCAGTAATGTTTAAGAAATGTGGTACAATTATAATATTCCTAATATTTTTCAAATTGTACATTCTCCTAACTTCTGAATTGGATGAATGATATGTGTAGAACATATTGCTCAAGAGATGTTTGTGTAATCAAAACATCCCTGACATTTTTCGGTATGAATGATATGTTTCGGTAGAACATATTGCTTAAGAGCTGTTGCAGGTCAAATGCCTTCCTAAGAACCAGAAAAGAGAAAACAATTTTTAAAATCCATTGACAAACCTTCTTAATGGCAAGAAGAGTAAAATCAAAATGTGATCAATAATTTGAAAGCCTCTCTTAAAGCAAACCTTCCTCTTGACTCTAAAAGTACCAACTTCCTAGTGCTTTAAAAAGCTTGTCTCAATAATCACACAACATCACACAATGGATGCATAAAAAGAAGAGGAGTGAAGGCAAGACAAAGGGTAGGAAAGAGTGAAAAGAGCAAAGGAGCGAAGGCAAATAGAAGGGTAGGAAAAAGCAAAGGGTCTTAGCAGAACAACACTACAACAACACATAGATGAAAGAAAGGAGGAAGAAAGTTATGATGGCAGAACATGATTCTAGCAAATCAATCAACAGCGAGCAAAGAAGGGCAATTTCAAAAAACAACATCATCTCAACACCTCGGTTAAGGCTGGAGCAGATGACTTCCTTTCACCAAATTTTGATAGATCTAGAAACCAATGGAAAAGAAGGCCATTACACAATTGAAATGAAGGCACCAACATTCCTTTGTTACAGGGGCAAATAGGATTCCTTGGGGAGCGCAGAAGACAAAGGAGTGTAACCAAACAAAAATTATTATCCAAAATGAGCAAGCACTAGAAAGAACAAAATCCCATTTGAAAAACACAACATTTTTCCTAAAATGGGCAAACCTATGGCCTACTTAGGACGAAATTCAAAAATGGTGCAAAGAAAATAGGGGGTAGATGATGAAATTTCAAAATCTACCCAAGGATTTTTCAAAATTGAATGCAAGTCTCAAGAACAAAAAGGAAATTTTCTGAAAGGGGGAACCTAGCTCATGAATCAAGTAGGATTTTATATAAAAGATAATGTCTCCAAAACCGCAATGCGGATCAAGCTTTACAATCTACCCTTAGAATACTGAAGTACCTCAATATCAGCAAAAATTGGCAATTCCATTGGGACCTTCATTATGGTGGATGAAAACACATCAAGTAAAGAATTTGGACTATATGCTCTTGTTTGAATCTTTTTTAACCTCGTTGCACAACTTCCCTCACCTAACGAGATCTTGACAACTAAAGGATGCTAGGCCTAGAAGTTAGAAGTCAAAGGACCAACAATTTTCTTCCCTAGTTGCTCAAAATATGGACATTTGAGAGACCAATTCCCAAAATAATCCATGAAAGAAGCTAATTCTAGTCAAATGAATAACCTTCACCAAGAGACAAAGAGCAAGCACCTCAAAATCATAAGGAGAACCAGGTAAAAATGGAACTTTGGAAGGAGAATAGCAATAGGAGTGTGCCAAACAAATGAGAATTGTGGAAGGAAACAATTCCCATTCATATGGCCTTAAGAGATCCTTGGGATAACAAATGAAGTAAGGAATCACTCTCTACAATAAGAGGATGTAACAAGAGGCCAGCAGCAACAAATATCAAGAGGTGGAAAATGGGATGGTTCCAAACAAATTGGAAGTCTTCAAGCATCATAAGGGAAACATAGAAGAAGCAGTTGACAAAGAAGTGCAATAAGTCCAAGATGTAAATTTGCTGGACAAAAGAGTGATAAGTCAATCAACTTCCAGACTTGATATTAAGG